>VZTD01004799.1:4077504-4124602 GCA_013397725.1 Rhagologus leucostigma
GGAAGGCGGGGTGCGGGGGTGCGAGCCCCTTGTGCCCGCGCGGGGCCGGCGGTCCGGCGCAGCCCCGGCCGGCGGGATGCCCATGCCGGTCATCGCATCCCTTCTCAGAGACTCTTGCGGGAGCAAGTGCTGCAGGAAAGTGCTAACACCCCAGCACGCCTAGATAATCTTGAGAAACAAAATGCTGCTCTTCAGAGAAATGGCACACGTGCTTTCCCCCAAGGGCTTTATTCCTAACGGGATTGCAGCACCCAACTCCAGTTTAAGCTCAGTCTGAGGAGGTCCCAGCCTGTGGGAAGCTGACACTGACTACAGATGTCTATAAGTGCTCTGTCAGCAGAGGGTAAAGCTGTCTTTCAGCTTGAGCAAAACTGCTTGAATGTGGTTGGTGCTATCTGTGCAGGCTGTGCAGCTGCCAAAAAATGGATTAGGATGTATGTGGACAGCTGCAGGCAGGAATCTGGCAGGGACCTGGTGTGTGCCTATGCTGTCCTGTGCCACTCTCCCGTGCTTTCTCCCTGACCTTGAGGCATCAGAAGAGGAGGATGCAGGGTGACTTTCAGCTGAGTGTCGAGGCCTGTCGGTTAAACCATGGAAGTGTAGATTTCCAGATATTTGTAGTACTTTTATAGCCAGGCTTAGACCTTGGTCTTGATATCCTCTTCTGATTGCTTCCAGGGAGTAGTAGTTGAAGCTCCTCTGCTCATGGAGGAGTAATCAGATGAGAAAGCATTTGCTGAAACTGCCAGAAAATCTTGGGTTTAGGACAGCATCTCATTGCAGGGAGAGATGTATGTGAAGTGTACTGTGGTGTACATCAAAGCAGGTCTCTATCTTGCACAGGGAAAACTGAAGAGGAATAGCATCAAAGGATTCAGAAAGAGAGAGGCAGACCCACTCCAGGGAGCTGGGCTAGTTATGTCAAGGGGTGTCATAGAGTGCAGGGGTTGAACACGGGTGCATCCAGTGCTTGGGAGTGGTGCAGGCAGTGGTGAGATTAGGCTGTTGACAGCCAGGGCTTCTTGTGTTCCATGTATCCAAAATGGAGAAAATTGAAGACAGTGGGGAAGATGCATCTGGTGTTGTCAAACTTGGCAGCTGAGGGAATAGGTCAAGGGGTGTGCTTCTTACTCTTCCAGCAAAGCATTTACTTGGTGGGAGGAGCTGTTTTAAGTCATAGGTCATTGTTGGCCACTGACCTGTGATTTGTGCTAGCTTGACCCCAGTAATTATGCACTTGTTTACTCTTCTTCCTATCTTGAAGTACTGGTTTTGAACACAGTTGAGTGGCATTTATTTATCAGTTAATGATGGAGCAGTTGGATAGGTGAGTCCCCAGTCTTACAAACTCCTTTAAGTCAGGTAGCACTTTGCCACTGTCTGGATGCCTGTCAGATCTGTGTGTGATATGAGGCTGAATTTTTGTATTTGGAAAAGTCACACATCTTTCCTTCCGAAAGGGGCTACCCTTTCAGGCTCCTCAGGTTTCGGTGAACATAAGCCTGTGTTGCTGGAGCCAGCCACCACATTACTTGCTCCGTGCCCTTTCGTGGGAGATCACTATCACCTGTCAAGTGAGCATGTGGACTTTGTGAGTCATTTTTCCATCCCACCTTCCAGTAGTGCTTGTACCAGCTGCATGCAGAGGACTGGCACACTGATTTGAGCAGGAACTATAAGACAGGTCTTCTGGATGTGTACCCTAATTTACCTGAGATTAAATTATTATATAGTATTATTATAGATGCATGAAAGTGCATGAATGATAAAACTGGCAGTTTTGGGGGCTTTTTTAGATAATATCTGCTGTAGATAAACCCTGACATTTAAAACTTAGCGCTACAGTGACCAGGTTCTACTCCTATAAAACTATGAGATCGTTTGATAAAAGGCAGCCTTTTAGCTTAGAGCAAAAAGAACTTTGGTATTGCTAATGGTTTTATCTGAACAGCGTAATCAGGGAAGCCTTGTAACCATGCAGTTAAAAATCTAAGATAAGATTAAACTGTACATTTTGTGTGGTTACAATCCCTCCATCCACTACGTGGAGCGGCATAAAGGAATGGCTGAGACAAACTTGTGTGCCACACAATGTAAGGTAACAGCAGAGAAACTAAAGAAAGAAGGAAGTTTTTAAATAGTATTGAGCAAACCAGCTGTACTCATATGCCAGTCAACATAGATACATGAGGGGATATTCCATTAAAAATTAGCTTGCCATATTTCTCATAAAGTAGAAAGGAAATTTTGATTATGAGAAATATCTTGTTTCAGTATGGTGATGTTACTCTTTTGTTTCTTTTAAAAGATTTCTAGACCCAAGTATAATTAGATCTTGCATGAATACTGATGAGAAAATCCTAACTTTATTTATTAGGATACATATCTTCAGCATGCTACTTTAACTCAATTAAATTGTTTTCTGAATTATCAACTGTGTTTTAGTTTATAGTTGTATCTGTTACCTGAGATTGTAACTTTAGTCACTGTAATCTGTAATCACATTATTCTCATCTGAAAGGCTGCAATTCCAAGCTAGACCCGCACTGCTTTCTTTGTTGAGTAGCATCCCATTTTTTGGGAAAGATGTGGACAACTGAAAGGCTTGCAAGTGATCTTGGCTGGGATGGAGATGGAGAAATTGTATGGTCCTGGGAATACTTGGCCTGCACAAAACGTGCCAGACTGGTGTGGGAGGAGATATTACAGGAGGGGATAGGTGTTCCTACCTTGAATGAGACAGCTGGAGTGTTAGTTCAAAGCACTTGATTTATTATTTGATTTTAACCAGCATACATTCTTGCAGCAAGGACACACTTCTTTTGGTACCTTGCTTTGTATCAGTCCTTTCTGATACAGAAATATCTTACTGTGATGTGTCCCAGAACACTGTGGCTTGTGTTTTGTTCTTGTTTCTCCTCCCTACCTTTTGAAATAACTCAAAATAAATTAAAAAATATTAGGCATGAAGCTCATGAACTTTTGATGGTTTTTATTTGTACCTTTTAATATCACGTAGTGCTAACTGTTTCTCTTCTGCATTTCTGGATTCATTACTTTGCAGTTTTGTTGGTGGTTCCTTTTTTATCCACTGCAAGTGGACAGGAATGACTAGCTGCATTTTATTCCTCCTTATGCTTTTTTTTAAGACATGGAGTTACAAAAGTAACTTGTTTTTATACCTTTACTGTGACTCCCCACTTTGCTCCTCCCAGAGGAGGAAAAACTCTCATCTTGTTTGAGGATGACTTTTTCTGCAGTGATCCACTTTTGTCACTCATTTCTGGGGGAAATTCCATCCTGAACTGTGTTGTAGACAGTCTGTAAATGAAACAAACCCACTGATTATGTGGTCACTGTAACGTTATCTTATGTAAGTCCATATATGATTCTTCTTGAAATTAACAGCTTATTGTGGTTTAATTTCCTTTTTGAGGTTCTCCTGGCTTTGCAGTATATTCTCTTGATGGAAGGGTCTTCCCTGACCCACAGCATGTGTGTGGACAGTTTCTACATGCGCTTGTAGCTGTGTTGAAGGTGGCGTTGCTCAGGCTCATCAGGGATGTGTGCTGCAGAAAGTCTAGATGTGCTGATATGCTCAGGCAAGGGCAGATATGTCTGCATAAATTGTTGGCAGCTGAGGAAAGGGTGAAATCCACACCTCTTTTGATCTGAAGGGAAAATTCCACAATGATGTTACAGAAAACTGGATTCAGAGGGTTTGGCACCACTGTTAAAAAGCTACCAAACTCTTTAGGACATGAAGAAATAAAAGAAGGTCTGGTGAGAGCCTCTCTGTCCCCATCCCTCCCCCCAGCACAAAACTTTCCATGTGTAAGCTGAGGCTGACTGAGAACACTTCAGACAGATAAAACTGTTTTGGTTCCTTTCTTTTTCTGCATCCTGTACCACTTCCCTGCCCCATGATTTCCTGTACATTTCCTTCTAGCTACTGAAAACTGGAGACAGAGTATTGCTTCAGAGAACACTGATGAGATGAAGCTCAAGGCTGGAAATGAAGTTGCTGAGCCAGGCATGGAAGAATTTCAGTTCTCTGTCAGAGCCTGAGAGGGCTTTTGTCTTTAGACAGATATATTGGATAACAAATGGATTAGTGGGGATGCTGGATGAGCCAAAGGCCTAAGAACTGTTACCTTAATAATGTCAGATGCCTCAGACTCTTTAATTCTTTTCTTTTCTTACCAAATAATCTTATTTATTTCAACTTTCTGTTGCATGAAACAATGATCATTTCTCTAATTGCCTTTACTGACCTCGCCTGGCCTGTGGCTTTCCAGCTGAATAAACTGAGATAGGGCAATAAAAAACAAATCTTCACCACTAATTAGTTTTTGAAACATCAGTGTTTACCATTCACTGCATGAACTGACTATCAGGCATTACACCACTATGCAAACAACCTACAACTGCATGTCATGAGTGTAAAATAATACAAGGCACAGAATACAGTGCTGAATTGCAACTGAATGAAAAGATACTGGGCATGTTGCATGACCTTCAGCAAGATTCAATGTTTGTGTCAGTGAGAAAGATGAGCCAAATTATTCATGAGGCTGAAAGGGGGAGAAAGGACATGTGATCCCGGAACAGTTAGAGTTATGTTATTCTTGGGGGAAAAGATCGAGATGATTATGTTAATATTACCATTAATATAATTAATATTAAATTAATTATTGATTATGTTAATGTTGTAATTATGTTACACTCTCACCAGAGTCAGAGTTTTAGGAATGTGTCAAGCTTTGTGTGTTTTATCCAACTGCAAAAATACAATAGGATTTTAGAGCATCAGTCAATACTGGTTTTATTTCTTTTTAGCTTTGTATTTTTATGACGCAAATGCTTTCAGAAACCAGGTGAATCAATAGGTGTGAATCATCATATAAGATGAAACTTTTAAAGAATATAATATAATCATGCATTAATATGTGAAAACAAAAAAAAAGAAGGACAGCAAACTATTAAGGACTTTATAAAATAAAAACAAAACCCCAAAACTGTTTTCAGTGATGTAGCTATCTTCTTTAGAGATGATATACACTTACCAGAGGAAGCTGAGTATATTATTGCAGGAAATAATAGGAAATGTGTCTTTGAAGATACTGTTTATTGATAGGAATGAGAATTTTGCTTTTCAGCGTGGTCTGCAGTTGAGTAGCACTGCTGAGAGGCACTGGTGCAATAAATGCAGAATATGTCCTGACAGAGATGTTGTGCCAGGCTGGGCCTTTTTACTTTCAGAAGCCATGTGTCATCAGCCCCTGCATTTTCTTATTAAATATTCGCAAAAGAAAGCATATAACCTCTTTTTATGAATAAATAGAGTATTTCAACTAATCTTATGATTCCACAGTAGAATAGTGAAATTAAATACGTGAGTAATTTCAGTGAATCAAGCCAAAACTGGCATACACCGAATGAGAAGTAAAAGTATTGGGTGTCTGATACCTGAATGTTTTCTGCTAAAGATAAAACCATATAAAAACTAGGGTGGTATTTTTTCCTTCAGCTATTTCATTTTACCTGCAGTGTACACAGGTTTGACATTAGCAGTTGGCCACAAATGTTCTCAGACCAGTGTTGACACAAACAGAGTGACCCCATTTGCATCTACCTCATGTAAATCATCTATCCTTCAAAGAGGATAAAACCATATAACCTTGGGACACTTACAAGGGAAGTCACTCACCAGAATCATTGCATTTGAAATTCAGCGGGGCACATCTTACAGCCCTGGCTGGAAAAGTAAATTCAGAGAACTGTAGTTTTAAGAAGCTGAAACCTCATCCATTTGCAGCCAGTCATCCTGGGCTGAGCGGTTTGGTTCCTGGCAAGTAAAAAATTATTTCTGAGATCCTCAGGGTGCATCAGGCTTTTCTCCTGGCTGTTTCTGAGGGGGGTCCCAACATGTGAAGCTGTTCTCTACCCTGCTGAGGTCATGATTTCTCAAACTGAAAAAAGTACTGAATTCCCTTAATGAGGTGCTCATTTTTGCACAGTCCCTGGAAAAACGCAAACACTACACTGTCCAGCTGAATTAATTTTGGTCCTGACAGCCACTTTTGCTGATCATTTTCAGTAATATTTGCAAGGGCTTTTTGCTTTTCTCCTGACTGTATTCTACAGCTGGTAACTTCAGTGGATTCTCACATTAAATACTGTGGTTTGTGTCATGTCAGTTCTGTGGTATAAACGGTTGTCTCAATGAAGATCGTTTTTAACAAAGTTCATTTTTAATACTATGTTGAGCTTTAAGCTTTCACTGCCTTAAAAATATAACTTCTACATTTCCAGCATCACATACTATCAGTTAATCCAAAGTGTATTTATGTCTTTTCAGATATTAGTTCATTCTGCTAAATGAATTTACTTAACCAGTTCTTGAACCTTTATACAGGAGCCCTTTCAACTTCAGAGTTTCAGCGTTGTCACAACGTAACCCTGCCATCTACTGGAAACTGTTTAGTAATGTTTTTTGTCGTTAAAATTGGGGTGGGGATGTCTACTAATTTTACGTACAGAAAAGGCCACCTCTTCTCTGAAACATACAGAGTGTGTTTACCCTGTTGTTCAGAGGAAACATGCTTCTGAAATGCACAGAGTTACATGGAAAGGGATCAAATATGTAGTAAACAAGTGCTTTTCACTCTCAGACTGTCAACATTTTCACCATCAAAAGTTATCAGATCTCTCATCCTCCCCTCCCACTACCTTTTGGGTGGTGTTCCAGGACTAGGGAAGTTGGCTGGGTAGCTCTCTGGCCTCACGGTTCTCTGCATGATCGGAAAGCTTGGGAGTGGGCAGTCAGGGGGTGCACAGCTTCTTTGATGGCTCAGAGATTTTGTGTGTGTGAGTCTGATTTCTAGTTGAGCGTGCAGCTGTACCCTCAAGATCACCAGGTTTTCTTCTGGAGGGAAGAAAGAAGCAAGCATTTGGAGAGACCAAGTGTAGTAGAGCAGCTGTGCTAGAGGAGTTGTGCATGTGTCAGTGTTGCCAATCTCTGCTTGCAGGTGATGCTGTGGAGTAGGCTCTGGGGCTACTTGGTCCTATTTTGTCCTCTTATCTCTAAGTTACTAGTAGACTGCTGGCATCTGGAAATACTGGATTTAGTAAAAGACAAAGGCTCTTCTTGCTTTGCAGAACTGTTTTTCTTGCCTTGTGCATTTGTGTAGCTGAGAGGTGCAAAGAAGTTCTTGTAATGTGGTCAGACATACACTGTGGTTCTGGGAGCATCTTGCCTCAAAGGCATCAGAGCTGATATCTCTAACGATCTCTAATTACCACTCCATGTCATGCTCTTTCTGTACTCTTTCTTCCTATATCCTTCCTATACTGTCTTTGTGGATGAGTTTTGCTTTAACTGTTCTACAAGACATTATCCCCTCTAAAAGACAGGGAAAGAAAACCCTGAAAGACAGGGGAATGCAAAACAGTGAAGCAAAATTTGCTTCATAAAAGAGTTGAGGGAATTCATAAGTCATCTTGCATTGGTTTGCAAGGACAGGAAGCTGTGTCCGGGATTAGTGAACTGGCATGCACTGATTGACAGCCAAAGCTGGCCGTACAGGGCTCTGCACCCCTTAACACAATACGGGCTTCACCAGCTCAGGCACAGCCGTATGTGTTGCATAACACATCTTAACACATGTTAACACATGTTCAGTCCCAGCAAATAAACCCAGCAGCAACTTCAGCTGTGCTGAGCAGGACACAGTGCTTGGTCAGACTCACTCCCAGACATCTGGGGTTGTGTCACTGGATGTGGCTCCCTGCAGGAGGAGTTAGGTTAGGTGTGCCAGCAATGCAGCTATGCCTAGTGACAACTAACGTAGCAACCGTGATAGCTCCCCATTAGCAAGCAGAAGTTTCTCCAGAATGACTTTTCAGTGGAAACAGCTTTGCAAATGAAGTATATTAAGTATCTGCTTCAGTTTTTTCTTTTAAGACTAGATTAAAAAGCAAGATACAACAGGTGAGTAATTTTAAAGATTATCATGCAATAGCAATAGCAGAGATGCAATCAAAGTCTCGTTAGTACTTTCTTTCCTCCATGTACTAGTTTTTAAAAGAAATTATATTTCTTGGTAGAAGACCTTTCTATTATGGAGGAATTATGTAACTTTCTCCTTGATAGAAAAGACCAAAATTGTTATCTACTATCTGTTAAAATTGTCATTTTACAGCTCACCTCCTCACAGAAAGACCTTGAATAGGGTTGGTGTTACTTCCAGATATCAAAAGAAAAAAAAGTAATTGGTACCAGCACATTGTCTGGATGTTAATAATATTTCAATTTTACCTTGTTGAAAAAATAATTTATTCCCACCATGTATTAGAAGGGAGGAGATTTGGCACATTCATAGGCTTACTGTGATTGTGTGTAATACTTGCATTTAAACTCAAAACCATTTTAGGTAATTTAGCTTTTTGGAGGATTGTCTCCTACACTATAATAGATGGCAGTTTTAGATGGCAAGGTTTTAGAGCCCCAGACACAGGATATCACTTATCTAGGACTGAAACGGGATGAGCTGCAGAAGGTACTGCACCAGAGATGGGACTGGTGCGGTCAGGCTCTGGGCATAGCAGAACAGTCTTTGCACTAGGCATAAACAGGGGTAGTTTTAGAGGGAGAGGGCACAGGAACTGCTTGAGCTGTTCATGATCAGAAGACAAGAAAGAAAGATATTTCAGGTGACTGCTAATGAAATAAGTTCTAATTTTCTGCTCCAGCACTGAACTAGAACTGCTTGTCTTTAGGCTGAGAGATGGGTGGGACAGAGTGGGACAAGTTACTGTGATATTGCTCTACCCTCCTGTGAACACCATGTCTCTTTCTTGCAGTCAACCAAATGGTGTGGGTTGGCTTTTTTTTCCCTCCAGCTACAATACATCTCTGCATATTAAATTGAAGTATTTCTTGAACAAAAGAAGGACAATTTCAGTCATGGCTGATTCCTAGAGGGAACCGAAAACCTTCTGGTTTAGCTTCTCCTGTCACATCATCGTAGTGTATGTGGCAGTAGTAGGAAAAGTCCTCTTCCACCTACCCTGCATTTCATATCCTGTAAGAGCAGCTACTGTCTATCCTACTCAGAACATGTTGTTTTTTTCGCATACATACCTCCTTTTTTCTTCTGGTAGGTTTTAAGAGCTCATTAAAGCTTCTTCTTCCTTTTCATAGGACTCAGAAATTTATGCATTATAAAACTTTCCTTTTGTCCACAACACAGGTTGATTTTACTGCTGACTTTCATTGTTCCCAAGGCTGCATTAATGAGACACTCTAGGAGAAATCTTAAGAGATAGATTGCCTTGAAGGGAGAAAATGGCATAATCTACTAGAATAAATAAATTTGCAAGAAATTCTAAGACTCATAGACTGCCAAAATATTAATTTTTGCAGAGTTAAATAGGATAATTCTTGTTTGCAGAAAGCTATCTATGGACTTTTCAGAATAGAGAGCTGCACTAAACATATTTGAAAAACAGGAAGAACAAAGCAGAGTATCCATCTGCCCAGCCTTCCACCAGTAACCCTTCCTGCTCCGAAGGTGAATGGCTGCTGTGAATACGTTGAGCATGGTCAGGAAAGAGTGACCACAGTAACTCCAACTGGCAGAACAAACAGGGTGTATTTAGTGTTTCTTACGTGTTCCATAGAGTTTTCTGTCTCTTACTTTCAGTTGTGCCAAATACCCATCACCTTTAGCACTTGTGCTGAGTAGCAATGAGCTGTTCCTCCACTCTGAACAGGGGGATGGTATCAGTTCTTGCTAGCTAGGGAGATGCTCTGGAGGGACAAATGCCATGGCAGGGGCAGTTCACCCTGAGATGCTCTTTCTGCCATTCCTCATTCACTTAGAAGCCAGGAGTCATCTTAAGTAAACCCAGCTGGTGTGAGGCATGTCCAGCCACCTCACAGCTCCGGTCAGGCAAATATATTCAAGGTACCCACACCAGGTACTTGGTGGGAGATGTAGCTGTGCATTTCAAGGACATAGGTAATTCAAAATAATTGAAACAGCAACAGGAGCACGTGGCTTTCTCTTCACTGCACTTGGTATGTGGGTAATTGGTTTTTCTTTGCATGATATATATATAGTTCATGTACTGATGACAAGTAGTTGTTGAAAGTATTTGCAGCTCTGCAGAAATAAAGTGCTTCCACTATGGGTGTTTATTGTTTGATGAAAAATACATCATTTTGTTTGAGGAGTTTATTTCTGGAGTCCAGAGAACAGCTTAATCACTTTAAAAGGCTGATTTATGAAACTGCTGTAAAATACCATAGTCTGTAGAGTAACTTAACATGTGTACAACATGGTTTATAAAATAAAACAGTATTTAAAGCATAAAAAGCGAGATAATTATTTGATAGCATACCTATTTAAAAAAAGATAGGAAATGAAGAGGTATTAGAAATCAACAGTGTTTTTATTTTATTTGGAAAATATAAATTGGTGGTAAAATGAATTAGCTGTAAAATCTATTGATTTTAAAATCCACTGAGACTCTTAAAATATGAAAATGAAATGGTTATTCACTCAAATGCCATTCATTCTCATAAAGTAAACTCAGCTTATCTGAGTGGGGGTTTCCTATTATTTGTTTGATTTGTAAATAGTTTATGGAGACATTTTCAAAACTACGTTTTCTTTTGAAGCACCTTCTGTGCTGTGAAAGAGATTTAACTTTGTCAACACTTCTTTATGGAATGTAAGGCCAATGCATCAGACTTGCTTAGGTCCTGTGTGGAGTTATGTAGATGTGCTGCTGGATGGCTGCAGGCTTCTTTCAGATTTTACATGGAGAATATAGTATTCATCATTTTGGGTCTGTTCTTTTATATTTCAGGATCTCGGAGTTCTATAAAAAAGATATGAAGGCACTGGGTTTATGCAGCCATGTTCTTTGATGTTACAAACCTTATGGCTGACAAGGAAGGGGCACTGCTAAGCAGCCAATGTTTCTTCTTGGGCTGTTTGTTGTTGAACATAATTAACTTATTAAAAAGGGAAAAAACCATTGTGCACTTTGGTCAGACAGAGAGCCAATAATAGTCTTAAGTTATGTGTCCAAGGGGCTGGATGCCTTGAACTCCTGGGCTCTCAGAAGGGCGTGGTGTATCCTTCAGCAAATTGCTTAAATTCTTTGCTCTGAGATGCAGCTTACACACCTCCAACAGGGGAGTTTGTATAGTCATAATAGGGTTACAGGGATACTTTCAGGAGATCTTTGCTAGATGTTCTGTTGTTTGCATGTACTGCGCAAAGTATTATTATTTAGAGTTATTGTGCAATTCTTGTGCAATCTTACTGAAGGTAAGATGTCTGAGTAAAATTAGACACATCATTTCCATGCATCAATAAATGCAGGTTTCAAAATGTGCCAGTTGGCAAGAGAATTTTGTTTTGATCTCTTCATACAATTCCTCCTACAGTTTTTCATAGTGTCCTAAAATCCACCTGTTGAAAATATAGGAAAAGCAGATAAAAAAAAGTGTTCTAAAAGAGAAGCTTGAGTTGACTTAATCCAAATACCATCAGCTAACACACTGACCACTACTGTCCAGCTGGAATACTGTGCTGGTAAGGAACTTCAGGAAGTAGAGTCATTATACATTTTAAAAGCGCTGGACAAACGTTCCGTCTTGCTCCCCTCTGTCAAGTTCCACTTGACTTTGCGTCTTCATTCTCTCAAGTCACAATTGACTTGACTCACTGGTTTAGGATGGCACACAGACTGATGTCTTAGACTTCAGAATTAATACTTTAATGCAGCAACTTGTCAGTGTCAGAAATAACTCTGCTCTGAAATGAACCAAATAATCAGTCTGAGGGAATGGGGGAGAAATGGGCAGCACTTCTACTTGCCTGGGACAGTCTCCAACATCTGTAATCAGGAAACACAACAACAGTGCCTCTGAAAGCTCTCTGGTGAGATACACAAGTCATATATGAGTGAGAGATAGATGGGTCACCTCTGGAGAAAAGCATATGGAAACACTGAAGTATCTCAGGAAAACTGCACTGATTTGTCATGTTGCATTTGCTCCCTTCTCTTGGGCAGATGCATGATTTTGCTCTGCACCTTCTGAGCAATGGAGCTTGGCACTTCAGACACCCAGTGCTCATTCTGTCCTGCTCTTCTCACCTGCACTGTATGCTTTGCACCAGAACTGCTCGGAGAACTTTGTAATAATAATCTGTGTAGGTCAAAGTCTCTAGGCATTAACAATTATTAATTTACCAGTATGATAAAAATGAATTTGACTGCTTACAGATAATGAAAATAACCACACATTAGTGAGGGGTTAAAGATGTGTGGCTTTTTGTATGGGCCCATTAGGTAGAGAGAAATCTAACCATGTGCTGTTATCTTGCTTTTTGGTACTCAAGCTGGTGTTGCTCAGTGCAGACAAATCCCTTGTCTGCCTGAGCTGACTGATGGTGTGAATATCCATGGTCCATTGCTACCACAGCTGGAACTGCTGAGATCTGCAGTGCCTTGACTTGGCTACTACTGACCACTTTGATTCTCATACGCTAACATTCCATGGACTTTCTGACAGCAGGCTGAAGGCCAGTATTTTCAGAGTATTTCTTTGACAGAGGAAAGGAGGATATGTGTTGATGTGGTCTGTAACAGCTGCCTGAACAGTCTTGAGACAGATTCCTGTTCAATAATGGAAAAAAAGTTAGGTATTGCTTCGGTTATTGCATGAATGTCTCTTGCCAATATTCTAGTGAAGGAGGATATACTGCAGACCTAGAAAACTCCTCTAAAGTCCTTTCTGTTAATTGAAAAGTGGTCCACAGTGACTGTAGGATTGGGAATGTGTTTTGTTCTGGAAAAAAATAAGTCGGTGGCTTGATAACAAGTATAGTTGATGTTAGAACAAAAATTAAAGATGGAAAGAAAACTAAAACTATTGCCAGAATATTTCCCAGACTTTAGAACATCTGGGTTTTTCTCCACTCTAAAGAAGTTTGCGTAGTTTCCTCTAGAGGTTTTTTTTGCCATAATGGTTGTAAATTGCGTAACGTGCACAATTATTTGTAAAGAAAAAGTAATCAGTAAATTAATTTTGGGGATTACAAGAACCAACAAGCTTACACCATTTAAAATATCCGAAGTCTGGGTAAATACATTTGTCATACTTGCATCTTAGGTACAGGCCAGGTTTCACTGAGACTAAAAGAAACTGGTGGAAATATTTTTGAATATGTGTGAATATGTGAGAGTGTGGTTACCCAGATCTTACTGGTTCATGGTGTCCTGCTAATATGTTCATGCTTCCTCTAGTGTTTCACATATTTTGGTGTAGAAACTGTAAAACTGCTAGAAGTTCACACCCTAGTCTTGCTAATCTTGAAGGTGAAAGAGATTGATATAAAGATTCACTCATCCTGGTATTTATACATTCTGGGGAGACAAGCATTTCTCTTTGTGGACATTTTCCATGTCCATCACATTTAATAGAATTTTATTATATTACATTCCCAAGGGAAATGACATGCAAATAATGGATCAGATCCAAATCATCATAGTAACCATGTGATTTCCCCTTCACAGATCTTGAAATTTTATTGTCTTCTGAAACAAAACGTCACTCAACTCATAGCGTATTCAGAACATCAAAAATTCACAGTACAGGTAAAACTACTTGAAGAATAATAGTTTGCCACTGAGTGGATAGTTTTTACTCACCCCTGTCTCTGTGGCTTCTCCCATGATCAGCTGTTGTGTTTTGAAGGTTTCCTTAATTGTAATCCTTGAAACCATTCCAATGGAAGGACAGTTTTTCTCTGCCAAGCCTGGCAAAAGAAAAGATATAAAATCAATGTTTTATTGATCCTTCAGGTCTCCATCACTGTCATACTGAAAGTAGCTTCAAGATGGGGAAGATCTCATCTGCAATACCATGGGTATTTTACTACAAAATTTTTTTACAGTAATGTTTTATGAGATGACCAAGAAATTCTCTTTTTCTGGACCCTGGGCTAAGTTTCCTTTTGTCAGGCAATGATATTCCAAATCAGTGATGTATGCAGTTCAGCATAACTGAATCAATATTTTTTTTAAAGTAAATGTTTTAAAATAATTGAAAAAGCATATTTATCCTCCATTACTACCAGATATATACTGGCAGAAAATGCTGAAAAATGCAGTCATGCTCTCTTCATTTGCACTGATATTGGTCATGCTAATTGGACCCTTTTCTCTGCAGCATGTGTGTGTGTATGCAAGGGAGCGTGTGTAGACCCTCTGGACACATCTTGGTACATTGTCTCTTTCCATCATTGCAGGATGTGATCTGTGCCTGCTGCTACATCATTATATTTGCAGCAAATCATGGTACTGCTTTGTCTTGTATTTCACTGTGCAAGCCGTAACCCTCTTGAAACCCACTCCTTCCAGACATCCAGACAGCCTATTTGCAGCTGGCACCTTTCAGTGGGGGCCCGCTAACTTCATTTTCTGTTGTCTGCTTTTACAGAAGTGGTGGGCTGTAGGCTCATTGACAGATCAATTTTTTCATTATCATCATATGCAGATGTTTGAATACTTATTATTCCCTCATTCTTGTCCTTTTTCTGCTTGTTGTCAAAGAAGCTAAAGTGTTTTGTGGAAAGCCCAGCTTACCAAGTCAATTTGGCATGGCAATTACTGTTTAAATGAAACAGACAGCATCACAAAAAAACTTCCTGGGAACATACATGTCTTGTATAATTACCTCTGAATAAAATTATTCTGTGAACATAAATCTGAACCGCAGAGTTGTTCGATGCAGTTAGAAATCCTTCTAAATTGCTTTAATATTTATGAAGTTCTTAGGAAAGAAAGTCTAGCAGTTTTAGCAACAAATACCTTGCATAACTTTTTTACTCCACTGTTAGCAACTACCTCTACAGTTTATCAGGTGAAAAAATATGTCCCTAAAGGGAATAAACCCACTATAGTCTTTACTACTTGTATGCAAGCTCATAGCTTGCAAACCAGCAGACTATTGCTTTAGCTGTGCACTTGAGACACTGCTTATCACACAGAACAAGCAGCTGAGTCCAGCAGCTGTTGGCCCCAAGGCAGCAGGACAGGCATAAAACTTCTTGCCTGCACAAGCTGCTGGGGTTTCAAGTTACTGATGATTTTCTCTGCGGAAAGCCGTAATCTGGATTTGAAAAGAAAATAAAGGTCTAATTAGCTCATGTTTCATGCTTCATCTGAAAGCCATGACTTACCTAGGGAGAGATGAATGTAGCAGTGTGCAGTCACTTCCCATCACCTGAGTGACTCCAAAGTTTGGTCCCTTCAGTTGCTGCTCTCTCTGCGAGGGTCCTGCTGTTTGCAGTGTTTTACTTCTTCACTAAGCAAGAGAGACAGCAGGACAACCCTTGGCAGAGCCGAGGGTGATTTGCCTTCACATCCCCGTGACGTTCCTGCCGCAGATGAGTCGCCAGCTTTGTGAGCACTGCAGACTGCTGAGTTTACATGCCTGGCTCCTGCCTGCACACTGCTCTGAGAGCTTCTGGTAAAACTGCAGGTATCACTTAAAATCTGTGACAACCTGGGTGACTGGAGCTCTCTACTCTTTGCCTCTGACCAGCACACATTCTCCTGTGAGGAGCTCACTGAAGATGCATGACAGAGTGTCCCTTTCAGGATGGGCTCGCAGCTGAAATCTCCCGAACTGTCATGTTCAGAAAGGTGTGACAGTTGTCCTGGAGTTCATCTATACTCCTTAGTGTCTGCCTCTTCCATAGTGTCTTTCTGTGCTTCTGGAGTGACCTTGTGCTCCAGGTGAAGAGGGGCTTCTCTGTCAGGCTAATTTCTGGTAGCCTGGTGAGCTGTTACTGCGAGTGTGACCTGTAAGTTTAAATCCAGAGATGATTATGCTAATTTAAACCTTTTCAGTTTGGCTCCACGTGTGCCTAAGTGTTCATATGCAAACTCTCATTTCCAATGACAGGCAGAGACTGCATCACCTCTTTCCCTCATTTGATTATGCGGCTCACTGCTGCTGTTAAGAGATTACATTTTCAGCTATTACCAATTGCTCTTAGATATAATTTAGTCTTGTTAGATGTAGGAAGAAAATAAAACAAAATAGGGCAATTTTTTATCAGATCGTAATACTCTTGCCACATAAAACGTTTCTGATTATTACTTCTAAGTTAGTCAATAATTCCATCTGAGGCTATAATGTAAGTGGAAGTGTGGCATCCAGAGTAATATGAGACAGTACATGTGCAGAGCAGACATTGTCTCATCTCTAAAACATCACTGATTCCCTACTGCAAGAAAAATAAGTAAATTTTCATAGAAATTCAAATAAAATCTCTGATTCTTGTCAAGCTCTGAGCATTTTAATGTGTTTGAAGTTCTCTTGGCACTGCTTCTGCGTTAATAAAAGACACAGTTTTCTGCAAGATAGACAGATACGAAAGGCTGATGCTCATGGCTGTGTATTTCCTTCCAAATTAAGGTTATGTAGCCTTTTGGAAGTAAACAGGTTTTTCATGGAATTAGAGGTTGTTTGTGTGAATTTATAAAGTCATATAACAATTGACAGGCCTGTTAAACTAAGCTGAGAGTTGATGTGATCCAGTGTCATTGGGAAATAAACTCTGAGATGAGAGGTTGGATCATTGGGTAACATGGTGGGTAAAGTAGGGTTTGCTCTCTAGACATAAAAGAAAAAAGGAAAAGCTTGGGTTCATAGCAGGTTACTGGGGAAGCTTTTCAGAGTTCAGGCAAAAAGCTGATCTTAAAGCAGTTTTTAGGTTATGAACAGCTTTGTCTGGGATGAAGGTGAGAAGCTACACTGTGTAAAAACCATGATTTATGCAAACCTATAAAGTAATCCAAACTCCGCCATAAACCTACTTGTAATTTCTATCTGGCCTGGAAGAGAAATGGGGCAAAACCCTGTCCTGGGAAAAGAAGTGGGGTGCGAAGGCTGGAGCTCGAGTTGGGGCTTGAATTCACAGAGCTCCAGGGCAAAGGAGAGTGTCTGCAAGGGAAACAGAGATGCTCTTCTGTCAGGTCAGTAGCAGGCTAGGATATCCCACTGTGAAAGGGTGGAGGTTAGATTGGGATATATGTTCAGTCAGTGCTAAGGTGATGACTTGTTTCAGATTGACTTAGGAAATTTGGTTTCTGAGCCACCTTTTGCTCTGGGGCCTAACTGCAGGGCTGGGAAAAAGATCAGTCTTAGTGTTGGGGTACAAGCTGGGATTTGCCATTGCCAGTGCCAGTAAATGCTGCTGACAAGCTGGTTACACAGAGCTGGCCAGACAGTGTTGGGTGTCAGAGCCAGTTTGTGTTCCTGTGATGTTCGTACATGCAGATCTGGATGGTGTCACTAATTTAGGGGAAAAGCTAGGCTTGTACTTAGAATCAGAGTGAGTTTGCTAAACTAAGTGTGGAAACACTCAGATGCCAGCCTGTTTTAACTCGTGTGGACTGTCTGTGCACAAATATATAAATAAAAGTTAGAAATGATGGGTATTTCTCAGGAGGCTTCAGGTAAAAAAAAAAAAACTTCAGGTAAAATGCTTTTCAAATATAATTTTCTTCTTTGAATTTGCTTGGATCTTGGCAAATATAGCAGCAGCAGAGATGCTACCAATGTATGCTGAGCACACTGACCTTTTTGCAATTTCCCTGTGTGTCAAGCATTGTATCCTTCTGGGCCCCGGGGAATCCCAGGATGCTGGAAGCAAACCCAAGTATAAAAAAATCAATGCTCTTGATTTCAAAGAACAGCAAAACACATGAGTCAGTCACAGAGATGTAATCCCTTACTATCCTCCTTGTCATGCCCAGCCATAATTTCATTGGAAATCAATTTTAAGTGCTATCCTAGATTGTGCTTCTTCTGACTATGTTTTTCACAAGTCCTTTGATTTTTTTTTCATGAAAGCTTTAAAAAAAGAACAAAGTTGATGGCTGACTAGTGGTAGCTGATGAGTTAATTGAACGGCTTTGAGAGGAAGCAAAAAAGTGTAGCTAACTGTTACCTGGCCACTGGAGAAACTGTCCAGCCTGCTTCCATCTGGTGGTGGAGCTGCACACCTCTGGGCAATAGCTGTTCCTCACAGTGTTCTCTAAATAAAATAAGTAAAATAAAGGGCAATGTAAAATTCTGTTGTACATTACATGTGTTCTATAAGTGTAAGTTATGGTAGACTTGGACCTGTAAAACACCACTCTACATGGCAAAGGAAGGTCTCATGGCTGAATCAGAGAACTGGAAGTCAGAAGGTCTAGGTTTTCATCTTTACTGCAGGCTTCCTCAGGAACTTTGGACAACTCGTTATGTTTGTGTCTCAGTGTTCCAAACTATAGAATAAAAATATTTACACTTTGACATAAATTTACAATTTTTTGTAAAGAGGATCTTAGAATAAAATGCTTTTTCTGGGTTGCTAACGTGTTGCATCCATCTGGGCTTGTGGGCTGTGGCATGGGGTGGTTGTCTTTCTTACCTGAAAACAGGTACTTTTCCCTACTTTTGCTCTGATGTTGTGCTTAGACATAAAGAAAAAGCATCCAAACCAACATGTATAATCTGCAGCAGTTTATATTAGGCTGTAATTTTGCTTCCTTAGAATCAGTTAGCTAGACTTTATTGTGTTTTTGGGAAGTTGATGAGTCATTGCACTTGTGATGAGTGGATCTTTGTGGTTTAAATTATTGTCTCCTATTTCATCATATGCACATTGCACATAATGTGAAGTAGCTCTGCCTTAATTTGCTGTATCATTAATCACTATGAATAAAAATTAAGAAAGAAGTTAAGAAGGAGTTGCCATGCACATGGAGTGTAAGACTGAGAGGTGATGTCGGTTTAATATTTGCTTTTGCTAAGTAATAT
Organism: Rhagologus leucostigma; assembly: GCA_013397725.1. NCBI lineage: Eukaryota > Metazoa > Chordata > Aves > Passeriformes > Rhagologus > Rhagologus leucostigma. The sequence continues at coordinate 4,096,409 of VZTD01004799.1, forward strand.
AAAGCCAGCTTGCCAAGGACAATCCCCAAAGAAATCACAAATCTACAGATTTACTTCTTTAAAGTACAATCAGTAAGAGGCCATTGTGTGGTCACTCATAGGCAAATTGAGAAAGAACAGTGCTTGGTTCCTCAAGGACTTGTAAAGGAGAAGGACTATCGAAATCAGCCACTGTGCTTTGAAGCCTCACAAAGAGCACACTGCTCAGGTGCACGGTGTCAAGGAGAGAAGGAAGATGTTCCCAGACCTGTGTAGTGAAGCACTGCTTCTCCACTGATCTCAACTGTGTAACTAGAGGCTTGCTTTATACAACACATGAGATTCTAGCTTAAAAATTTTTCAGCAAGACTGTTGAAGACTTGACTCTCTTTGCTCTTTTAAACGGTACAGAAATCTTGAGCATATTCTGAAAGTTGGTAGTATGAGAAAACATATTTAAGTTGTGCTTGTCCAGCAGAGATGATTTTGGAAAAAAAATTAACACAACTTTACAATTAATGTTCATGGAGAGAAAAGAGAGCATCTTAGGCTTTTAATATTCTTTTAAAAATTGCCCAGATAGCACAAAAATAGCCTGGATAGCGTTTCTGGGATAGTGTAAGGAGACAGCATGTTTGACTTTGTATCTTTGTGGATGGTGAGGTGAAGCACTGAAGAACTTCATTATGCTGAGCTAAATTTTGTGGGAACAGAGCTCTGAAGAAACTGAGCTTTAAGGTGAGGGGCTAATCAGAGGGCTGAAGCACCTCTCCTGTGAAGAAAGGCTCAGAGTATTGATGTTGTTCAGCCTGGAGAAGAGAAGCCTCCAGGGAGACCTTTAAGCAGCCTTCCAGTACCTAAAGGGGGCCTGCAAGAGCACTGGATAGGGACATTTTACAGGGGCATGGAGTGATAGGACATGGGGTAAAGGCTTCAAACTGAAAGAGAGTAGGTTTAGAAATAAAATTAGGAAAAAATTCTTTACTGTAAGGGTGGTGAGGCACTGGCACAGGTTGCCCAGAGAAGTTGTGGCTCCCCCATCCCTGGAAATGTTCAAAGCCAGGTTGGATGGGGCTCTGAACAGCTTGGTCTAGTGGAAGGTGTCCCTGCCAAGGCAGAGGGATTAAAACTAGATGATATTGAAGGTCTCTTCCAACCCAAAGCATTCAATAGTTCTATGACATATATGATTGAATAAATTTCATTCTTGCATTAAGTGGGTTTTGTAGGCTCAGATTTGACCAGTGGTGAATGACAGCCTGGGTGGCCTCTAACTACCAAAATATATTTAAAGCAAAGGATTCTTTCAATATGTTTTACTATTTGCATGTTTTAACTGGGGCAGATGAAAATACATGGCTCATTTTGAAAGAAAAATTGTTCATGACAGGAATACTAAAAACCAGAAGCAAGTACTTACCTATTCCTACTGAAGAATACAATTTGGGTCACTGTCTGTCATAAGGAAATCAAAGTCATGCAAACAAAAAGGAAAATGTATTTATGAAGTAGCTATATTATACATTTCCTTCACTCCACCAAAGCATACTGGCAGACAGTGTGTGACCTGTGACCACGCAACGAGAACCAGTGGAATTAAATTGTATTACTCCTGGAGCTGTTTTATTCCTTTCACCATACAGACACTAGGGAAACTCAGGAATGAGCCAGGTGAACAGGAGGGTTTTCAAACAACTTCACATGCAGAACCTGTATTTTTCTCTCTGAGTTATATTCTGATTATATTCCCCTGTAGGAGGAACAGAAAATAAACTGAAGTCTGGTCAAAGTTATATTACAAAGTTGTCTTTGACAAAAGGTGCCTTTCATTTACACAGACTTATCACTTCAAGTTTTCTGTGACTCAGCAAACTGCGGGGTTTGGCTGTCAGAATTAAATAGTCTCTTGTGGCACAATGCCAGAGTTCAGTGTGCTTTCACTTAGTGTTATCAGAAACTGAAAGTCAATAAAATTTATAGAAGCCAAATTTTCCAGCGTGTCCATGACCTTGCTGGAGAAAGTTGTGCATTTAGCAGTGCCAGCTACTGTCTCTCATTGTTCAGAGATTGTCTTCACTGTGGTTTGTATCTAGACTTTTGTACAGGAGAAATAGGATGAACTTTCATGACGTTTTAAATTCTAGTCTTATGATGTGGACAATTTAAACTAGATTATACATTATAGACCCACCGTGTACCGAACTGGTCTCTCCATCTTGCTTTAACAAGAACTGCAAGGCAATAGCTCTCCATAAGAATTTCAAAAAGGGATCATTTTCATTTTTGCAGCATTCATAGGGAGCAGAAATCTGGCTTATTTTTCTGGATATTCTGTGTATTGCTTTCTAGGTGGAATAAGTTTCATTATGTTATTATGAGCCCAGTCCTTAAGTTCATGAAGGCATTTGCTGAATTTTCTGAAAATATTCTGGAGAATTGAAACTAGAATTTAAATTTGTATTCATTGGTTTCACAGCCCAGAGAGTGCATATTTTTCACTTCAACAATTTAATGAAACAGATCCCACATGGCCTCACTTCAGGCTTCATGACACTGGCTATGTCCCACTGATGGGGTTTCTAAAGTTTCCCATTTGCCTGGATGCTCTATGCTGTCACTGTTCTGTTCTTTTTCTTTCTCAATGGGATAATTCCTCTCTTGTTAACAGTCCGACTGCTCCTTTGTTTTCAATAAACCTGATACATTGCTCACAGATCAATTGGCGAAAAACATCCTATCTGTTTCTGCTGTAGAAATACTGCAGTGGATGCTAGTGTTCTGCTCCATGTTTTGGAACCTTTCCCATAAAGCATTTAATTATGTTTTCTCTTTCCATGATTACCTTTGCTCTTATCTCGATAATTTTTCCTGGCTGCTTCACCTGTCTATATAAACTAGATAGCAAAGTAGCATAATCCTTGGGCTGGAAACAGAGATATGTGCTGGTAAAGGACCAGTTATTTTGTAAATATTGAACCTGGGTCCTGAAATGCATTCTGGTTAAAAACCCATACTTGTAGATATTAAGAGATGATACTTACCAGAGTTTAGCACCAAAAATTTGACAAAGACAAGAATAAAAAAAAGTGGCAGCTGCTTATATACTCACTTGAAAAGCCCCTGAGATAAAGTGGTCCTTCAAGTAGGTCAGCACATAACTTCAGTGAATAACAAAGACACTTAATACACATGTGCAAAACCACCTTCCTGAAGTCATAGCTGTTTCAGCAACTGGCTTATTACCGCCTCAAACGAAAGCAAACCAGACCTGGTTTAATACTATCTGGTGGAGAAAATAAAATCTTATTTTGCTGATAAGACTGAGTGGAGAAATAGCGCCCTAGAATACAATATAAATCCAAACGCCTTCTCCTGACAAACATTATCAGATGCATCTCTTCACCCAGGGCAGTTCATATTCAGCACCACTATGCCATGTTTATTGTTACTTTGACTTTTATGTACCTACGCTGGTTTCGGCAATGGAAAATCAAAATTCTATATGGTAATACAAGACCATCACTTACCTACATGCTTCAGGAAGCTTCTTTTTCATGTATGAAAAGGTTGGAATAATGGTACCCAAGCAACAAGCATCATTATTACCACTTAATAATTTGAATGCTGCTTTCTCAGTTAGCGATCTTGTCTACAGTTTGAGAAGCAGGCCAGCAGTTCTACAGGCTAAGCTCTACCTAAATATTATCACCTGGAGACTTGCTAAAATGTTTTATCTTTCCGCTTCTTCACTGGAGTGGTGAATGACACTCTAGTTTGAGACCACTCATTGCTTTCTAGCCCAATATATCTTTTCATATGAACACCCCAAGGTTCTACATATTCATGCTCTTCTAAAACAGCCATGCGGACCGTATTCTTAATGTTGATAAGACTTAACATAAAAAGCTTTTCTCCTTTAAAATTTTCCTTTACTAGCAAAATATTGTTTCCACATGTTCTGCTTTTAACAGCACTGTAACCCTGCTGCTGTTTAATCCCATGCAAGGAAGTGAAGCTGGAATACTTGGAAAGGAAGAGCACATTGGTACTCATGTGTGTGAAAGTGCCAAGATATTCTCTGAGATCTGCGTTCGTAGAACTGTGCTGATAATCAGAATGTTGGAATAATCTAAAAGGCCCAATTTTATTTTTAATAAATCTCAGCGAAGTAGAAAAGTGAACTCTTTAGGCATGCAGTAAAAAGGTGCCCTTAGTTGCAAAGTTGACTGGTTGAGTGTATGAGCTTAACAATGTGACTAGAATACAGCTGTACCATGAGAAGGATATTACAGGGTTCTGGGAACTACAGCTATCTGCACACTGTGGAGTTATTTCCTCATCACTATTCTGGAGCAGTGCTTATCCAGGAGGAAAAATAGCAGATATATCAGGCCCTCAGCTTCCACTAACAGAAATATTGGTGCTTAAGGCATGAAGGGAAAAATAAACTTATAAATGAGTGTTGTATTAGCACCAAACCTACTATTGTCATTAATTTCATTAATGAAGAAAAAAAATTGCATGAATTTCTAAAAACTTCCATTAGGCTGCCACTAACACACATCTCTAGCAGGAGATCCAGCATGACATGAAACAACAAGAATGTAAGGTCATGAAAAGAACTTTGAAAAATGAGATTCTTCTCACAGAGCTTTTGGTAACTAAGATATAGTCCTCTTTACTGAAGTGAGTCACTGGCTACAGAAGGAAAGAGGAACCTTAGTAATACAGTTCATCTGACCCAATTTTAAACCTCAGCTATAGAGGAGATTACTTTTATCAACCACTGTGAATAATTCACATGAAGATATGTACATTGTGGCCTTCATAAATTGACATTTTTGTAGATAAGTTCCCAGAGCCACATCTAGTAAATAAGCTAGTTTAAAAAGCTTTGTAAATATTAACAACTCTTCATAATTACTGTTATGAGGGGTACTATATTGATGGTTTTTCCCCATTTCCTGCCCTATGCTTCAAATAGAATTGAAAAGAAAACACAGGACCAGTTCTTGCAATAGCTCCAGTCTGGGAGATGGTTTTAGGAAGCGCTTATGAAGGGATCTACAAATGACAGGCACTGTGATTCAGTGACAGCTCTGATGCTCTGCCATAGAAAGACTTCTAAGGCAAATGCTACTTCAAAGTCGGTCTGCTTAAGCATGTGAGAACCACTGTGGCAGGTTAGAAAGTAGCACGTAGTATCCAGATGCCTTATTTTAGCACAGGATCACCTAATTACACATCACAGTTTCTGCATTCAGACCTGTGCAGTGCAGGAGGCTGGGTCAGTACGGGAGCCTGGGTCAGCAGGTCGTCCTCCGAGGTCTCTGTGTCCTTGCTGGGGAGAGATGGGACAATTGCCTTGAGTGCAGCGAGGGTGACTCAGAGCAATGAAGCCTCCTGATCCAGATGCACCTCTCTTTCTCCACTGTCCTCAGAGTGACTGAAGAGATGAGACCCCTAACATGGAAGTGATACAAGAGCTACTAATTTAGATGCTAAAGATGGGATGTATACTCTTATCTTTGGTCTCCTCTTCCCCTCCCCCAAATACTAGGAAATTCAGAAAAGAATTATTACCTCTTTGAGTCACAAAAGATGAAATGGATAATCTTCCTCTTTGCAGCCATGAAAAAGAAAATCTCACAGGAATTTGCATTCTTTGTCAGGTTCTGCTATGCAATTTGATGATGTAAGTACCTGGAAATGTCAATAGCATCATTGTATATCAAAGTCCTTTACAAAGGATGTTAGCTATTGTTATCGCCATGGGGATATAGAGACTAAAGGGACTCATTTGAAGTTAGTCAGAAAGGAGCAGGAAATCCAGGTAAAACCCTCTTACAATCTTCTGCTCATGTGGTGACACCATCAGGATTTTCTTTTTGGTACATAACCAACATGTTCCAGTGCAGCTGTTCAGTACATCTGTATTCAACTGCAGTTAGAATGGGGAAATGAGATATTGTATATAGACTCGGCATCATAATGTAGCCACTGCCTTGAGCTGAGCACAAGACTGGAAAAAAGATGTGACCTTAAGAAAAGCTTGAACTTAGCTGTAAACTGACTCAGTGCCTATGCATGAATTGCGGATTGCTCTATAGCTTGGTCCTAGATTTTAATTCTCACTGTCACTCACTTCCTACACAATAATATGCCTTAGCTGAACAGTCCCTGCTAAATCAGAGAGACAAGCTAACATAAACACCTGTATTGTCGTATTAGACCTCAGTGGTTTTGTCCAGTATAACGTGTCTGTCAATGGCCAAAGCAAGAGCACAAAAAACGGGGAACTATTTAGTGATCCCCCGATATCCTTCCCTATTCAAGCAATCATTGGATTAGGAAAGCCTGGTATGGACCACACCAGATCATTGTGTTCAAAAGTCTTTTATGGTCATATTCCAAATCATTGTGTTTAATCCCTTTTTCAGATCCATTTGTATATTTGGCCTGCACAAAATCCTGTGTAACGTTAAGGTGCATTTAACAGTTTTCCTGTTCGGTCAGCATCCACTGTTTAAATCCCCACTACTTTGTCTGCTATGAGAAAAGTGCAAAACTACTCCCTAAGAGTTTTGCCTGTGCTGTCGCTCATTTCCTAAATCTGTCTTGCACACCTTCAAGCTGCAGTGTCTGGTCCATTTTATACACCCTTTAGGGAAATTGTTTCATATCCCTGTATGCTTATGAATGGTGTGATGCTGGGTGCATATATGAAACAGTTCTGATTCTGGTTTTTTGAATGAAAAGTGCTGCATAAGAGCAAGTGCAAGGCTTTGTTGTGAGTTTCAGTTTTTGGCAGGGGCAAAACATTTGTGTAGCTCATTTATCACGGCATATTGTATCTTCTGTGGTCTGTGAAGCTGCTACTAGAAGCAAGCTGTGGCAGCTATTGAATGCCTAGTTTGGAGGCAAAGATGTTAGCAAGACTATTAGAAGAATTCTGTTATAGCCTGGGGAACAAGCAGAGTAAGCCAAATTTTCTATGAGATTCTTCCAATTGCCAGTAGTTACATAGTGATCTATGGTTGTTTTCGCCTGGTGTTTATCATCCTTGATATACAATTTGATACAAATTTTAGAGAAGTAAAATATTTTTGTCCCTTGAGAAAGAAGGCCATTTCACAATCAGAAAGTGTGGTTAGAACCATGAATGAGTATTAGAACCATCTCTAACAGAGCAAGTCTCTCTCAACAATTTGTGTGTGGCTCTGGGGAAGATTGCTACTTGCCTTTTGTCACTAGACTTTTCTTACATGCTTTGTCCAACTCTCATTTCCTCCTCTGCTATTGAACTTAGCTCCGGTGTCATCCTTCTTAATTCAGTTGTCCTGGTCATCGCCAATATTTTATATTAAACAGCAAAAGAAAGGTCAGAGCACACTATTAAACAGTTTGTAAATATCTTTTCCACTCTTATTAGAGAGCAGAGGCAATGTGTGGGTGTATGGGTGATCACGGCATTGCAACATTTCGTTCAGGAAGCTTGTAAGAATGTGGCAAAGATTTCCTCTTGCCCTTACAGTTCTGAACCATGAAACTTTTTATATGGAATTTATCAAACCCGTGTAATCATCTTAGGAATTTTAGTTCCATTTTAAAAACTAGCTTGGTCATTCAGGAGTCTAATATAAAAAAAAAAATCAGTGGGACTTCACCTCCCTAAATACTTTTCCCAGTCTGAAAAACAGTTTTGCTTTTAGAAACAGTTAGGGGATTGTATGAATACCCCATCCCACCTTCATGGCTTTGGTACTACAGATAAGGAACTTCAAATTAGTTTCCTGAATACCACTTTTACGAAGTAGCCCAAGACCTGAATTGCCAAATTCAAAACAAGGCTGATCCAATGGCCTTTTTAAATAAAATGCTCCTGACATCAGATTTCAATGTTATTTATGACAATATGATAATGATAAAAGGCTAAAATGTGATTTCCTTATTTGTGACACCAGACAGCAAAGAGTGATTTGCCAATACAGAAATTATTTCTATTGGTGTCTTTCCTATCCACTGTTTTATCTACTTTACAAAACCTTCCTGTCTTAAAGGGATATATCTTTACCCTGATTAGGAGAGATTTTGAGGAGACTTATGGAAAATCTTTTGAAAACTCATTAATTAGGAGTGTAGCTCCAGACTTTTGAAATATATCCTTTTTATCCCTTACTTTTCGCTTTAGGGAAATAGCTGAATTAATACAAGTGACATGACTGAAGAGAATGCCATGTAATGAAGGGCTCTTTAATCCAACAGATTATTCTGGTGGGTCTTCCATCATTTCAAGTCTTAAAACCAAGATAGGATATCCTTCTCAGAGGTAATGAAAATGCATGGCCTTTCTTATAAAGCTGATGATGATTTCCTTTGGCTTTGAAATTCATAAGTCCCTGGGATTCTTGTTCATAGTAAACACCACTTGCAAACATGACTGATATCCACAGAGTTTGAACCATCCATGCATGTTGATTTCTAAAAGTCCTCTCTGCACATCTATTATGTGAGAACTAATTTAACATCTATGGCTTATCACAGACTTGCTAGGGTAATAATAAGAATATCTAAATAAAAAGAAATAAAAAAGATACAAATGGGACACATTATGCCAATTAGGAGGCAGAAAGAACACATTTATTCATTTGGCATAACTGCTGTTACTTGAAGATATAGGCAATATTATATTCCAGATAGTTACCTTTCTGAGTTACATCTCCCTAAAGTTAGTGCTGGTGTCCTATAGTGATGCTGGCTGCTTTGAATGAAAAAGTGTTTGGGTCAGACTTGCTACCAGCCAGAGATTAGTTACTGATGGGATTATGTATCATGTGACCTACAACAAATGCAGAGAATAAGGTAATAGCATATCTATAAAGGGTAAAAAAAGATACGGTGGCAATTTTAAGAAAATAATTGGCTTTAATTACTGAAAAATTATGTCACCTGGGGCCCCTGTGGATTAGAAACATCCTTAAAAAGAGCTGAACAAAAAAATCCAGAAAAAAAATGCAGAGATGCAAAAGTGTGGGTTAATACAGTATCTGTAAAAATCAAGGCTGTCCTCTGTTAGTTTGGGTTTGTGATAAAGTGTTTTCTCTCTTAGGCATTACTAAAAAGCTTTTTGCTATCTGCTTTCATGTTAGCGAGTTGCCTAAAATGTTTACAATTTACCTGGCTAGGCTTGTACTAAGACAGTAACTCTTGTCAGTCCTCCTCACGGATGCAGAAACTAGCTTATTTGCTTATTAAATAACATCTTCCAAGTTTTTGGAACTGTGTTGAAAATAAGATGTCATATAATCCACCAAGAAAACTGAAGTGGTCTTTCCATCCCTCCGCTTTATTAGTAGTTTTTGTGGAGAGGCAGACACTGAGAGAGTGTAATAAATTATACTTTCCAGTATAAGGCAATAAAATAATTTGATATTGTCAGAAGAACTTCATCTACCTCTGTTAATGCTTGATTTATTGGATGAAACTGCAAGAAAGTATCTTAAGTTCATTATTAGCCAAATGTAGAAAAAGGTCAAAGTTCTGTGTATATCAAGGAACAGAAATACTTTCATGTTAATTTTTTCCAGACCACATCACAGCATATCCACTTGGTATGTCAATCCAGATCTGATATAGCATAATCTGAAAATAAAAAGAAAATATAATTCTGAAGGTATTCTCTAAATTCTGTACAGCTATAGGGAATCTTCTAGCTGTAGTCAGATTTGTTAACATGTTTCTGGGATATTAATTCTCAAAAAGAATCAGCAGGACCCTTATTCTTCTCCCCTTGTGACTTCTGTGCTTTGCAGGGTTGCACAGTAGTTTCCATAATCATTAAGGGAAAAGTGAGGTACAGCATGGTATTCCTGGGAGCAATAATAGAAGAAGGAAAATGCATGTTTCTTTGCATTTTTATTCAGAATGATTACAGTCCAAACACTGCAACTGTTCTATTCCCATCTAAGACTGTCTAGAGTGGGCTGCTCAAAACCTGTTATTAAACAATAAAGAAAACCAGACAGATTAGGACATGCACAGCACAGCTCAATGAGTTCATTTACATATTTGCCTCAGTGGGTCACAATCCAGATTGCAAAGGCAGGACTGAAAGACCTGCGGATCTGTAGGTCACAAGGTTTTAAAATACAAGTAGAAGTGAAATACAAGTAGATGCTTAAAAATGCAAATAGAATGTGTAAGTGTCCAGAGTTTGCCCAGAGTTTCTAGGTGGTTTTCATGTGCCAAAAGCATGAAAATGCAGTGGAACCAGAGTGCAGGTGCAAGAGAAGGGGCTGCTTTGGAAGTAAGACCCAGGCTGCGGGGCGCTGCCCATGCCAGGCAGCTCTCTCCACGCTGCAGAACCTTCTCCTCAATTGCCCCCACCAGAGCAGCACCGGGGGCTGTGCTCACCACACTGAGCCCTGCCCTTCCCTTTCTGTGTCTTTCCCAGTGGCAGATTGTGTGACTTGCATCAGATGGCTTAAACCCAGCTATGAATGAGAGGTTATTTGCTTGTGGATGGATGAAATGGAAAGGGAAAACCAAAACTTCCATTTGGCGTGTTGTTTCTTCCTATGTGAACATGTTGCCCACCATTTTCCTTTTGTCTTGAGTGGCTTCCTCCATGAACATTTAATAACAGTGAAAGCTCTCTCCCAGGAGACCAGAAAATGTGCATTAAGAGGTTCAGGGAAACAGCTTGTGCATATAGGATTTCACTGTCATTGTTTGATTTGCATTGTTCACGCTATTAATTTAATTATGCTTCCACAGTCGGGGAAGAAAACCCCTCTCTCTAAATTAAATTAGCCGATAGCAAAACCAGGTAATGTGGTGCAAATGGAATTGCATTTTGCTTACATTCAACCAAATTAACATTTAGATCTCTGAAAATTAAGACATCTTTTATTCAACACATCACCAATATAAAGCTTGGTTAATAATGATATTTTGATTATGTTTTCCTAATTCCGGTTTGGCAGAATGACAATATGACAAAAGTATTTGACAATGACAATAGCGTTTACCTGAGAACTAAAATCAGTCTTAAATGATGTTTACATTTATTCCTCTATAAAAGTATTATTTTAATTAAACAGACACATCAATTCATTGTTGTATAAAATAATTTTCTAAATTGAGCCCAAGATAAAAATTGCCTGATAGCAACATCATAGTTTTCATAATTTCTACACATGCTTATGAAAGTGAGTTGAGATGTGAATACTTCCTGTTAAGCAGCACTGCACAGGAGGCACTGCTAGTTTGGATCCCCCATCAGCACCATCAAACAGTGTAAAATGAGACAAGTTTGTCTTCAAAGACAGCGTTGGCACCCTGAGAACAGATTTGGGACTGCAGGCTCTCCCTACACTTTGTCACTCCACAGGTCCTGGCTGCCCAAACCCAGCCTGACTGTGGAGGAGCCAGCCCCATCCACTGCACCACCACTGCACCGCCTTGCCTGCCTGTGTCAGTTCCTCTCCAGTGGATTTACTTAAAAGCTGCAGAAATGGTAGGAATTGAGCAAAGGATTGATCTTAGATATGCTGCTCAAGATGGCTTGGATGTATGACTAAATTTTGGATGTATGACTAAATTAAAAGGCTTGAAACAGACATGAAAAGTGATGCTGGGCTGGAGGCATTGGAATGATCCTGCCAATGGGAGGGATGCTGGGAAAGGCATACATCTGTGCTAGTTTGTTGTGACACACGCTATTTATAACTAGGGGGAAAAGAGGGAATGAAAATTATTTTTAATACTAAAACCATGTTTCTTGTGAAACTTCCAGTGAAGCAAGGTTGTGCCTGACCCTTATTTGCTTGGGTTACCCGGGCTGCTGGATGGCTAACTAGATCCTTGAACAATGTTCTACTTTGAAATTCTGAACACTTGCACATAAAGAAATAGCCATCCGATATTGGTGGAAAACCCTAGTGCTTTCATCCAAACAGCAAATAAAACTTAAGTCACTAATCCAAATGGGAAGCCTTGGAGAATCAGTTCAGTTGAAACTTTCTGAAGGTTTTGTACCTGCTGCCAAGTATCAAATGTTTGGGATGACAATGACCAAGGGATAAGAGACTAAAACATTTCTTTATTTTTTCATTTTGCTTGCATTGTACCTCTGGCAGTGTCGGGGTAGTGTCCATTTCACCACGTTCCCTGTTCAGTTACACTCTCCGTTCAAAACCACATCTGAGTGATTAGCCAAGAGCAGTTCTTTTAGCACATCCACATGCCTTGGCAAACCAGAGATTTTCTAACACAGGTACAGAGTAATTATTCACAGACTGAAGTAAAAGCCAGCAATCAGAATACCTTTAACAAATTAGAGAATGAGCTGCAAAGCCCATGGAAATTTCAAGGGACCTCAGTGTATTTGCAATCATAGCCTAATTTTGCTGGATCAGTTTCAATTTTTCAGCATACTTACATCAGCTTTATATGACAAAACTTCAGCAAAATTAAATACTGATCCTCAAATCATTAAAACCAGATGCCACACAGTGGGACAAAAACGAAAGTGACACATGAGACAATTCCAACATAAGGTTTTGGAGGAATGTATCAGTTGAGATTAAGTAATAGTGGCTAAGACCACCTCAAGTGCAACTTTCTAAGCAAATGATTTGTGTTTCCCATCTCAAATGGAAAACAAAAGTCAGAAAAAAAATCAATTCAAATCTAACAAAATCATGGATTTTACAGGAAAGAGAACATTTTGGTTTTGAGTATTTTAAATGTTTCTGAATTGGATAAATTTAGTAACACAATGTCTTGTCAAAAAAAATAAGGCAAATTGTTTTTGACTTTCATTTTCTGTCTTTTTTTAGCTGAAAAGATCTAAAGAAACATTCACTGTATTGTGCTTGCTTATAAAGTGTTCTGATGAAATCCAAATGTTAATAAATATTTTCCGGAGATGATTTGTATAACTGCAAGATTTCTATGTAGCTTTTTCACAATGATTCTTTTATCAGGTCAGCCAGTCTCTTGAAGGCCTGCAAATACAAATATGGTTCACATTTATATCTCAGCATTACATGAATAGCGAACACCTCAAACCTGTAAAGCTACTAAAACTTTCCCTAACCATATACAATCAATACTTTATAATGCAAAGTTCTGCTGATATTTTCTCTTCTCCTTTTATAAAATCATGTATGGCCTTTGACTGCACAAAGCTTCCGATTTGCTGATAAAAAATAAAAGGCAGAGATTTCTGAAACAGAAAAATGCATATATTGATGTTGAAAGGTTATTTGGAGTTCAGATATAACTTCTAACAAACTAGTGATCCCTGAAAGAGCATCTCTTTTAACTTAATATTACAGCCAGGAGACTCCAAAAGTGAAAAAAAAGGAAGAACGGTTGAGTGGGGAAGCATATAAAAAATACAGCTTGACTGTCAATAGTATGGTTATGAATTACTTTAACAAAGAAAAAGGAAAAAATAGAAGACATACAGAAGAAATAAAAAGGCAATAGAAGCACATAGTTGTTACAAACCTTCACAACTGCATGAAAGTACAACTACAAATACTGAACTGTTTCAAGCACCCCAGTCAAACAGGTATTAAATCTGAACAAATGAATGTCTCCTATCTTTTCTCCCACTGTTTATAAATATAGCCAAGTAACATAAAAAATGCTCCTAAAACACATAAAAGATTAGTTCCTAAGAAATACAATAAAGCATGTATGTAAATAGTATGAAAAAAACCAATATTCTTTCTTATAAAGAATTGCCAACACACACACAAAAGAACACAGGTAATTCAATCTCAGAATCTCAGGAATACAAAGTCTAGAAGATACATGATACCTGCTAATACTGAAGCAAATAGCAGGACTTACTCTGGCTTCAGTAAAGCATTTATAAATACTGTCTGGGAGGTTCAAGTGTGAGACACTGCATGTGTGAGATACACAGAAAAATTCTAAGTGGTCCTAAAAATTTGGTACCTTTCAGGTCATTTGGATGAATATCTTGTTTAAGAAACAGCTAATACTGCTGCATAAGTATTGCTTAATCCCATACAGACTAAAACCTCTAACACTTAAGAAAAAATAAAAGGAGAAGGGTGTAAAAATAAGGGAGCATTACTGTGTCTTGATATCAACTGTCTTGATAAGAATGCAAAAAACAAAATCTCACCAGATCCATCTGGGCAGGAGATGGCAGAGAGAAGGAGGCTCTGACATAAGAACTAGGCTCTGAACTATCAATATTGAATGCTCCTCCAGGAACCAGTAATACCTACGAAAAATTGATTAACCACACAGTTATTACCACTTCTACACTTTTAAAACACTATATTAAATTAAATTTGAGAAAGCTCAGTGCTTACACACTTGTATCAGAACATGGTGTAATATATTCTTTTCTTCAAAATGAGGAGACAAAAATATGCAATCTGTAACCAGACTTTTCTTAATAAAACCAAATGGTCTTAGGTTTTGGTTACCAGGTCTGGCTTATATCATCACAATGCTTAGAAGCACCTGGGGTGTAGCTACTCAGTACACAGTGCTGGGTCTTATAAATTGGAGAAATAAAATCAAACATTTCTCTCATTAAAAAAATTTGGTGAACAGACATCATACATATAGCTACATATATTACATATGTAATACATATATATTATAAATGTCATATACAATGACATATTGTACCATATGTTATACTGGTTTCAATTTAAGTAAATTGATTAAATATCAGCATCTGAATAGAGTCATGAAAGTATTTTGTTAACGAGTAACTATGCCACAGTGCCTGACTTGCAGACTTAATGATGTTGCACAGCAAGTTCCCCTGTTTTTTTATGTGTGTACGTGTGGATACAGATATTTTATCCCTCTGTTTTTTCATTTTAAGATCATAAGTCATTAAATCATATGTCATACTTCTTTCTTCAAAGCCTTTTCCATTATCAGCTGCTGTGTATCAGAAATACCCTTAATTTTGATCCATAAGAACATGCCAGCAGCAGGAGGGTACCATTCTGCCAAGTCTGGAGAGAGAAAGAGAGAAAATGGAATGAAGGAAGAAACTTATGCCCCACTTTTAATGGATACATCATAGACTCAGTGATGTTTTGGATTTGCTGATACAAACATTATTATCACTATTGCTATAGCGATTTTTTGTATCTTCTTTTAAATTAAGGTCACTATTTCAGGGAAATTTTAAAGACAGATATTTTAAACGTAGAAAGTATAAGAACATAATGAAGTGAAATACATGCTCTTCGTAAAATTGCTTTAAATAGTAATGTGGTGAGCTTTTTTCATCACCATCTATCTCCCTGTCCTACCAGAAAGCACAAAAATGCAGCAGTAGACAATTTGTCCTAAGCTTAATATTTAATGTAATTGATTTGCTTATAGTGCTTATCTGTCACTTCAGTCAAGAAATGAACTTAAGTGATTATTCTTGTGCACAAAGATGATAAATAGCTAGAAAAAAAAATTAAGTTATTATCTGTGTTGCACTCTGACCTTTTAACCACTTGTCAGCAGCAGCGAGCATTGCATCCCGCTGGATCTTGTAGAAGTCCACCACTCTGAAAGCAAATTATCAATTGAAATTCATGAACTCATATCATTTCAGAGTCCATTTGTTTCTGAAGGCAGAAACAAAGCTTTTCTACTTGAACAACCCAAGAGCACATTTAATAGAAATATAAGCATATCCTAGGTGGACACAACACTGTATACTTTGGGTATAAAACTTTGTATATGTATCCAAGAAGTCTTTACTGCTTCAGTGCATCTCCAACAAAGCACTGATCAACCAGACAGAGGAAGTCCCTATGTGGCTGCTTCTTCAGCTTTACATATATCATAGAAACGTTTTATATATTACCTCCATTCTCTCTATTATAGCGGTAGATACAAGTCCTCTTGACAGTATTTACTGCACAAAGCACATACAGTGAAGAAAATTTGGGACTTAAAACATATGCAAAAGCACAGACTTGATATTTGTCCACTTGGGTTGAATTTGTGTAACAGGTACACACGGAAATGGCATTTGACACGGTAAAAAACAAATCACACGACGAACCCGTCATAATTATTTGACAGCTTCCCCTTTTCTAAACTTTTGAACCTACCTCCTTCGTACTTTAAGTAAAAATTTCAAATAATTTCATCTCTTACTGGGAAAAATGACCCTAACCCAAGTTTCACCATGGACAAGTCATGTGCAGTGGCTTTTGTTGACATAAAATGACACAGCTGTGCAGTGGAAGACACAAGAGAAATGCCTGATACTGAGTTCGTAATTCAGATGCAAATGTGTTCCCACATCTTGAGAAAACATCCTTATTAATTTGCATAATTTACATAATTTTACATTTGTGTTTTTAAAAATACTCTCTGAACCAATAGCTTTGATTTGTGGATGTATTTTATTACACCTGATACACAAACACCAACATCTCTAGAAACTTATATAGTTTTGGGGCTCAGCTATATCTACTGCTACATTCTGTATGAAATGGTAAACCTCCTTTGTGCAGTTTTTACCAAAATTGCAAATTCTGTTACAAAGTTTCTACCTGTTACCACCTTAATTACATGTTGAAATTATACCCATTAGTAAGACAAAACTCCCCCAAAAATGTAGCTGCTCCAAAAACCAGACAAGCTTCTACTCAAAAGCCTGATCTAACACCTCATTCTTTACAAATGAAATCAGCTGGAAGAGATTCCAGTCAGCTGTGGGGCCTCATCAGTAAGGTTATAAAGCATTGCAGCTGCCCCCCTACAACACTACTTTCATTAGTCCAAGAAGAAGAGCAGTTTTTGGGCTTAAGCAAGGCTGCCTTTTGACCTACAAGAAAGAGGTAAGTGAAGAGATGCATTTGGGATTTATTTTTTTTGGAACTACTGGAAGTTGAGCTACAGTGTGGTCCAAGTTTCTCTGTGAGACTTATCTTTTATGTTCCTGAATCTTAAAACAAGGCAAAGCTGGTGTGTCTGGTTTGTTTTTTGTTTTCTTTTCAAATAGTACTGTTTACAGTATGAATATCAGGGGACAGAAGTGGCTGTTAAGTGAGATACAAGAACTTTTTGCATGCTTTGCTCATGTTTCTGTTACAGGCCTTTGCAGAGTGTAGCACACTCCCACTGAAGTGGGAAACTTGGGGCTCTAATGATATCCAAGTAGAGCATATAAAATGAGGTAGTGATAGTCAAAAGAAACTGTGCTACTCCTGCATAATAAATGAAAACCAAATGTGTGTCAGTCAGTATGCAAGAAATACCTTGTGAGTTAGATGGTAGCCCAGTGCTCTTTCTCCAAGAGCGTTGAACAGGGCAATGTTTAGTGTGTGTAGATGAACCTCACTGTTTTTCCATCAGTATCCCCAATCAGGAGATAAAGGATGGCAAGAGCATAAATTCCTGATAACTTAGTGAGGCAAGAATTCCGTTTATAAAGGCTATGCTGACTCTTTCTCAATGGATTCTGTGCTCAGAGATCTTAGCTTTTGCTATAGACCCTAACATTTTGGCAGGGATCAAAACTTTATTCACTGGCTTGAAGATTTCCATGATCCTCTCAAGTTCCCTTCAGATGGGAGCTGCATTATGTGCCAGTGGACTGGTGGATTGTCTGCCTGGATTGGTAGGTGACATGCCCTGACCTGCTTGTCTGCAACTTCAGACTGTGTCTCTTTAGGGCTCGTGTGAACCCAACAGTCTTGGTGACCTGCCTTACCTACTTGGCCAAATACCAGTTCACCTCCTCTGCCTTGTTTACTACAAGGCATGTTTGATGCAGGTAACAAGTAGCAGAATGACAGATGATGGGATTCAGCATATGACATAACCCTACCTGTCTATATGCTCCAAGAAACCCTTTTGTCCCCATTGCTGAAGCAGCTGTGATATCATAATCTAAAGAAATAAAACACATCATCAATACCGTGTTTTAAACAGGAATGTTCCACAATCATCAAAAGATCTATAGCCAGATGCCTTATTCATCATTCCCCAGATGAATTGCATGCGGTGTCTCTTGGAGCCCTTTCTAAGCAGAGGTGCCAAGGGCAATGGGTCCATGTTACTGGTGTCTCCAAGGATCAGGGCAGTATTTGGAAGTAGGGGTGGGTGGACGGAAAAATGGATGAAGAGCTAAATATGATAACTGGGGAGAAAGAGGAAGGCAGTGTATATTGCTTTACCTTCCTCTCCACATTGGCCTCTCCGCTTTAATAGTGCCTCTGTGACGAACTAATGGAGCTGGAAGATGGAAGCCACATTTAGATGTGATCA
Organism: Rhagologus leucostigma; assembly: GCA_013397725.1. Lineage (NCBI taxonomy): Eukaryota > Metazoa > Chordata > Aves > Passeriformes > Rhagologus > Rhagologus leucostigma. The sequence goes on from VZTD01004799.1 coordinate 4,114,682, forward strand.
ATGTCTCCTTTCCTTATTACTAACCATAAAGTGGCTGTAGTTGGGAGCTTGCTTTGAAGTGTCTTTGTGGCTGCCAGTATTGTTTTAATTGAAAAGTAGAATGAAAAAATAATAAATGAGTGTTTTTTCCATGCTATGCTTTACATTGAGGTTTTTCAAATGAACCTACCAGGAAGAGATAAAGTATTTCAAATCTTGATTCTTGAAATCCGAGTTAAGGGGTATCAGCTGTACCAGGGATGCACTGAGACAACCCTCTAGCTCTGGTTCCGAATTCTATGGTGGTCTCTCTTCCTTTGGCAGAATTGACAATGAATGCGCATAAACAAAACTGCGAAAGTGCAGAGCAACTGTGAAAGTACAAAGCTGTTTGCTTGTGGTTTCTTATAACCTGGAATATGTTGTCTTCTGTAAATACAATGCATTTGGTGGTTTGGTACTTGCCTGCGTGAACGTGCTGGTGTGCATTGTTGACACCTGAATGTGTAGAACAACCCTGTCGATGAGAGGCTTGGGACCCGTCAGAAAACCTATTCTTAAGCTAGAAAATAAACAAACAAAAAGTTACTACAGAAATGCAGTATGCTAATACTTTGCTTGTGTTCTATGTGGGAAAATGTGCAACCATTTTATTGATAGAGTAAGGATCTCTTACGCATTCAAATATATCTGTATCTTAATACTGACATCAGCTTATACAATTTAGAAGTTGAGTATCAAAGTAATGAAATAAAAACAACTAAGAGGTTTTAATGCTTATAGTAACGTCTTAGTTATGAGGCTTCAGCACAAAATCTGTGTTTGTAAACTGCCCTCTGCAACCATAAAGATTACGTGAATCAAAGGAAAGGAAAGAGAGGTTTTCCGATAATGAAAAACCATGAATGCTCAGGCTTTATGACAAACAGATAAGAAGTGGCAAACGGCTTTACTCTTTCACTCCCTTTCAGTACTGCAGAAGGAATGGAATTTAGATTGATAAGCTAGATAGTTATTTATGCTTCAATTCTTATTTACCCATCTTTTCAGATTGGCTTAAGTTTTTATTTGAAGAAAAATGGAACCAGTAAGCTCATATTTGTCTTTGGCAAAGATAATATTGTGTCATGCCACTTTGTGGTGTCACTTCCGAAAATGCAATCACACTTGGTGTTATGTTGTCTCCTCACTTTCTCTAGGATGGGTTATAATCCACCAGCTGCCAATGCAGAATCCACATTAATTTTTTATGTCTATTAGGATAACAGACAAAAGCAAGTTAAAAATCAAATACGTTGACTTGTGTGAAATGGAAAACAGCCAAATTAGTTTTTTTCAGGCAGGTGGAAACAGCCTGAAAGAACTGGAAGGCTAGATATCAGTATAATCCTATGAACAGTTTGTGAAGAATGATTGTTTGTTTTCCGTATTACAAGTTCAGGGAGCTTGCAGGAGTAGTAAGATATAGATAAAAAGGGAAATGGAAAAAGAAGAGAGAAAAGCTCCTAAGAGTTTCAGGAACAGAGCTGGAATCCAGCATCTGTCTTTCTGCCTAGATGGTGCCTGCAAGAAAGGGCTGCCTGGGGGGAGAGGCTTAATTATCAGCATCAGAAGAGAAACAGAACCTGGAGTAAAATGACTGCCAAGAGATGACATGAAAAGTGAGCAGACTGTGAAAAGCCATTGATTCAGAAGTTCAATCCAGAAGTGGATAGTTATTAAATGAGAAAACACTATACATGTCTCATCACTTTGTATGAAGTCTTGTGTCTTAACTGAATAGGCAATGCTAAGTGGTCTGCAGCTGGCCTTACCCAGATGAGAGAATTTTAGAGAAAGAGTCGGTCCTGATAACTCGGCCATCCACATCCATTGAGAGGAAAGTTGGAGCCCATGGCTTGGAATAAAAAATAAGAAATAAGATTCAAGGTGCTAGTAAGGATTATAACAGAATTATTTTCTTTACTATGAAGACACAATTCATTGCTCAAATGCGTATTCCAAGGAAAACATTGCAGTAACTTGCTGACAAGTGATTGTTTAGCCTAGCTTTCTGAGATGTGATTACAATATTCTGTGAAAGTCTTCAAGAAATAAGCTTTGTTATTTTTTGATGCTTGCATAGCCCACTGTTCAGCATACAAGTGTTCAGTTTAAGTATTGGTATGCCATAAGAAGGAGAGAGAAATAATGATTTTTTTCTGCCAAGATTTCTTTGTGGACGTACTGCAATTTCTAAAATGGAGCCTTGTAGCTTTTTGCTTTGGTATATTAAAAAATGAAATCAGGAGATATGACCAAATTGTGAAGATCTGAGTTCAGCATACTTTTTCCTTATCAAGAATTCTGCTTTTAACACCTTCTCCCCTACACTTTCTAACAAAGCTTCACAATGATATTCAATGAGTAAGTGAAGCAGTTCTATTGCCACCTTCCATAAAAACATATTTCAAAAGAGAAAATGTTGACCTTTATCTTCTACCAATGTTTTGCTGCTTTGTAAGACCTGTTTCGATTTCTGAAGTTAGGTACTTTTAAAGACTGAGCAACTGTAGATTCACGTATGAAATTTGCGTAAAATTTACACGAAGAAGGGAAGTTGCCTATCCAGTACCACTACCTGTGGTACCTGGGAGAAATCCTGGATTCTCCAAAAGGCAAAGGGATAAAAATGGGGTACAGTAGATGGGGAGTAGGCAGTCTTCCACTGAATGAAAGAAGAGACAGGGAGAAAGGAACATTAAGAGGCTGCAAATTTCAAGTGCTGCTTCAGTGACACACTTGCACTGAATGCAAAGTCTTCGTCCTTTTCTGATTACTGAAAAATTCTATCCTGTATGAGGCTTGAGAAATTTGAACCACTGATTAACAGGACAAAAAATACCACAAAGGGGAAAATGACTGAAAGGAGCACAGACTGTGAGGCCTACAACTGCTTAGGTAGGACATGAAGAAGGGGCCTGCAGGAAGGTCCAGGGTTCAAACCTTAGTTCTCTCCTGAAACCTTAGTTTCTCTCCAGAAAATAAGGTGTTACTAAGGATTATGGAAGACAAATTACCTTTTCAAATTGAAGAAAGTAGTAAGGATCGTCTTCTATTATAAGAAAATCATATTTTCTTGCAAGCTAAAGAAATTAATAAAAAGTAACAAAATGAATAAAAGTTAAAGACACTGGAAAGTCAGTCAGATTTTTTTTTAATCATCACCATATTATGATCCTATTGATTGGTCATTCATTATATAGAAGCCCCAATGATGAGAAACCTTCAAGTGCCCAATTTAGATATCAGAAAATTATAAGAGTAATCATGGTACCTGTAGTAGAAGGACCCATGTATGCAACTGAAGCTCTGTTCCCTGTGGCATTCAAACTGTGCAGGCAATGTGCAGCAAATCCAGTTAGAGGCCCATGGCAAAGGTGCCAGCCACCAATGGGCTACCATTGAAAAACAGTTTATCTAATGCATAATTTACCTCTGAAGAGTTGTCGTGAAAGATTCTGCTAGAAACAAGTTCTAGGAGGAGTGTCTACTGGGCCAATAGTGGGCCCAAATACCACCCATGGGATACCCTTAACTGAAACAAGACAGACATTTATCTATTTCCACCTACAAGGTTCACAAGGCCACAGCTCCTTACTTGGTAAATCTCCTTCTTGCGCTCTGCGGTCAGTGAGTTGCCAGTTGGGTTGCATCCATTTGGAATAGTGTACAGGAACTTGGGGAGGTGATGGCTACAATTTTTTACATCCTCTGGGCTCCAAGCAGACAGAATTTCTTTTAAAGCTTTTGGAATAATGCCATGTTGGTCACTAGGTATATTAATTATATTACAACCCAAGGGTCTCAGCTGTTGATAGAAGGAACAAAACTGTCATAATTGTGTCATTCAAAGGTCTTCCTTTTGTCTTTGGCACTGTAAAATTTCATCCATACAAAGTCTTTCTTTTTGATTTTATAGATATCTCAAGCTCCATTTGCTCATGAGTCAAATAAAAGTTTGCCTGAATTTGCTGTAAGGCTTGTCAAACTTACCACACTACTCTTTATTTGTCCTACTAAGCCGACTGAGAAGAAATGTGTATCTCCTATGTTCAATTGCTGCTCTTCTCTAGGAAATCCGATTTGGTTTTTCAAGCAGAAAGAGATTTTGTAAACTTGAACTGTTCTCTCAGGACTCCTCATGCTCTCACCACAGACAGTTAAGGTCACAGCACCTTTGTTTCCTACTGACAATTTACACTCTACTTTGGTGGAAATGCCAGAGCTTTAAGCTACTCTTCACTGACAAAGGGCAAAGAATCTGTTCTCAATAGATAAATTCAGCAATACAAAGGAGAATGAAATGATGCTACTGCAGTGACATGTTGACAGCAATATGAAAAAATATAGGTAAAATACCAGCGAAAAAGCTTGCTGCCTCTCCTCTGTGGAATTTCAATTTGTACCATGTAGTGCTCTGCATTTTTAAGCAAAACTGCAAGCTGCTGCACTGTCAAAATACATTCCTAAAAAAGTACAGCTGATTAGACTATATATTCAAATTTAAGACAGCAAACAGTAACAATTAATTTTGATGAAAGGGGGGACAACTGAATTTGTGGTGTATTTATTCTAGCCCTTCTCGCAGCTCTTACGCATTTTGAGCTGGCATTTAATTTTATACTGATTAAGCTACTTTTCAGAAGTAAACTTTGCTGCTTTTGTATAGTTCTCACTAATTCATACCTTCATACTTATATATGGATGTTTCAGGCCTATTCCAGTATTATACTATTTATAGCTATTGTATAATCTGACCATGAAATACTTCAGGTAAATGTGCTGACATGTTAACACACCCACTTGTTATAAATTTAATTCAACCAAACTAGGTCCTGATGGCTTTCTTTCCAGTCCCATATGTGATCTTAGTCCTTGAATGAACTAGTATTTGGAATAGGAACTTTGAAAAGCTTTTAAAGAACATTTAGTAGAAAACCTTCTATGAGTAACTATCTATGAACTTAACTGTTTGGACACTAAAATCTTCAGTCTTTAGATTATGTTTTAATGGCAAATACATACAGTGTTTATATGACTGCAGGTCAGGCACTAAACTGCTGTTCAGTTCAAATGTAATATTCACAATGTTTTGTACCTAAAGACTACTTACAGCTGCTAGTGTCCCAGAGTATGTGGGTGCATCCAAAAGGATGTTGTCTCCAGGATTAATGAGCATTTCGAACACCTGCAAAAGAAAAGATTCTATTTCAAAGATTGTTCAATTTTTGTACATGTGCTTCATACTTTTGACTTCTTAGTGGGGTTAAAAATCTTGATTAGATACTAGTAATTCCCTAACCATATAATTATCCTGCCTGTCAGAAAGGCAATGAACAGATGAAAAATCTGCTTTAGAGCCAAATTAAGATAGGTTATCAACTAGAGAATACCAACTTGACATGGTAAGAGAGTGCTCTGAAGCACTCTTTCTACTGTTACAGAAAGTTACAGAAAGAATCAACTGAACAGCAGTGAGAGTGGACTGGGAAGGGTAATTATTTCAGGAAGTAAAAACCCCTGAAAAATCAGGAAGTAAAAAAAAGAAGAAACATATTTAGAATAGAGTTATGGTAAAGCATCTATGCACTACTTGAGTAACATGAAATGTTACCTTATAGCATATTTCCTACGCAAATTTCTTTGGTTACCCAAACTTTCATGCAGTCCTGACAGTCTAGAATGCCACTCCAATTTTATTTCATTTCGCTTATCTTGTACTGGTAATACTGTCAGACATGCATTTAATAAAGTTCCCTGCACATAGTTATAGAGGGCACTTAAAGCTGAATATAGCTGAACCGATGGAAGAATAAACATCTCTCTGAATGAAATGCTTCTAGCATATGGATCTTTCGGTCTTACTTTACACAAGCCTTCCTGGCTGCCGGTTGTGACACACACTTCCATCTGTCCTTGCTCAGGACTGTAATTGGCTGTGGGGGGATCATGTAGGTTCCGCTGGAAATCTTTTAGCCAAGACAGCAGCTCTGGAATCCTGAAACATGAATAAGAAGGCATATCTAACACATTATATAGGCCAAAGCTAGCCTGTTCCTCTAAAACCCTGCCAAATCTAGCATGCAGTCCTGAGTCTGATTTCAACTGTCACACAGATACACTTAGATGCAATTGCTACCACTGCTTTATCAAATTAAGAAAATGGGATGGGCATCTGTGGTCCATACAACAAATTATCATAGTGAAATCTGGGCAGAAATTATTTGACAAGGATGAAACTGGGTGGAGGCTGAACAATATCCACTCCTAGAAATGATCATTCTGTACTCGAATCTGGCAGTGTGACAAAGCTCTTAATGCTGCTAATAACCGGCTGCAGATTACACGGACTTCTAAAACACATTTTCCAAAAAATGTCTTAAGATCTTTTAGGATGTTCACAAATGGCTGGGTTCATTTAAATATTAAGAAAAGTCTTAACTGATGTCCCATGTGTCTCTGTAGGTACCCAAGTATTTTTGCAAACCTGTCCCCACCTGACTCAGTGTGGTCCGCTGAGGAGTTTACATGAGCACCAAAGTAATATAATGATATGCAATTTTTGTACCAAAAATGACAATTCTATAAATACCTCCACTCGACTACCACAAATTGTACATACTGACTTTAATATATGGTGCCAAGAGAAAAGAAAAACTCTCAAAATGTAGAAACTGTGTATTGCAATGCAGTATCTTTTAAATAATATCTGATTTGGGAGTCTGGATTCTCAAACACTAACAGCTAGGAAATGCTCTGGCTTGAGAACTACTAGGACTAAGGTTTTAGGTGATTTAAGTGATTTTTTTTCTTTTTACATTACTCATTGTGAAATTTTCCCCTTGAACTGAAATATAAATAGCAAGGCAATCTAAAAAAAAATGGGTTTTGGAAAGAACCTATGTTTTGAAAAAAGGGATTTATGAACAGGTTTTAAAAACCCGAGTGACTTAATACAATAATGAAGGATATTATGATCCTTAGCTTCTGGTATGTTGAATTGCAAGCAGCTGTGACAAGATACCCTGCTGAGGCTGAGTACTGGAGAGCTCTCTTCATCAGATCTTCCCCAATCTCAATAGGAGTTCCATGTCCAATGTCAACAGTTGCCCTCTTAAATGGAAAAACATTAGGATTTGGTGCCCCTCCAGCCAGAGAGATGAGAGATGGAGGAGACTTCTGCATCAATTCAGCTAGAGTAAAAGGAAAACACCTCGGTTACAATTTGATTACTGCAGTGGTGATCATATCCTTTAATCAATATTTAATAATGGTCCAGAGAACTTGTTCTATTTTTCAATTTACTTGTTTAACTATCATGAATTCAAAAGGATAATTCTTCTTAAACTCGCCTTTCTGGTTGGATTAAATAGGTGTTTGGGGGGCACAGAGAGGGAGATACTGTTAAGACAGACTAAAAAAATCATTTTAAGTTAAAAAATTGTAATTTATTTTGAAACAATCTGGACAGTTCTCCTATTATAAAATTCAGTGACTGGTGTCTTTTGAGCTTCAAGAATTTAAAATCTTAATGATCTTCTGTTTAGACTGACTCAAAATGATTGGCTTTGGTTTTTTTTCTGTTTTTCGTTCAGTCTCACTTCAGTTGATCTGGCAGCTACACTGACAGATGATTATAGCTTTTCTATAAGGGAATGGAAATGTTTCTTGTAGCCCAGTTTTAGTGGCAGAGGCACGGTGTAAGTAATTTGCTATGAAGAAAATCTTAATTCTTGCTTTTAAGTCACAGTTTCACAATCATTCGGATCCAATCTATGCCATGCAGACTGGACCTTAATCCAGTAAGGGCACTTGATTGCATTAAATCTAAGAACCCACAATATGGCATTCATGCTGGCTTTACAGTTTGACTTTAGATATGAGAGGACAGATGACACCAGATCAGGCTTAAAAGCAGTCTGTTATTGAGTTTATTTTCCAGTACTTATTAGCAGACTTGAACATGGGGAGTTAATTCTTATCAGTTATTTCACCAATTTGGGTTATGCCTGTGACTTTTGGCCTGGTAAAGAGAGATTTACTTTGTCATCAAAACTGCAGGCTCAATATGTCTTTCTGCAGGAACTGTGCTACTTAATACTTTTGTTATGATGCATATCAATGTACCACTTGAAAAAGAGACTGCCTAGAGTGAATTACTTGACTTAGTTGTACCTGTATGAAGCATTTTAAGCAGAACAGCAAATGCCAGCCCCTTACCAAGAGGGAAAATTGACCCCTGAAGGCCTAACTAGTGATGTATGTCTCATGCTCGGATTCTGTCAGGTTTCTGAGGGTTCCAACTGAGTAAGCAAGTAGGCAGTTAAGCTCTTCTATCTGTCACATGGAAGGCAATGTAATGTGGTAGCCTAAAGATAGATGAATGTGGAAAAGGAAAGTGTAGTAATACTGAGGGGGTGGGGGTGGTGAGGCATTTATGTGCACGAACAGGATACAGGAAAACGAGGTGGAAAGAAACATGCTGGGACTGAATTTCAAGTCATTAGCGGTTGCTTGTTCCTGGACACACAGCATAAACTCAGTTGCAAACTGTGCCAAAAATCCTGGTTCAGAGACAGTAGCAGAGACTTTTCAGACACTTGTTAAATTGATAATACTAATTTGTCTGTCTGGATGGGTTTCTGAAATGGTTCAAGGCTATTCACTTTATTTTTCTTTATACCTGCTTGGCATCTCCACCTGACAAAAGTCAAGTTATCTGGCCTTGCTTGTCAGCTTACAGCACGGTTTTCTTTCAAACCTTTTTAAGTCTTAAGCCATGATACCCCAGCATAGACCAGAACACAGAATGATACTTTCAGAGCAACTGCGAAGAAGGGACATGTACTCACTCAGGAGTCTTATTGGAGATGCTTTTCTTGCTGCACTCACAGCGGTGATGAACCTAGAGTAATTCATATCTATGGAGAAAGAGTAATTAGTTGGACATGAAGCTAGAAGAGGGAATAAGAACTGCAGTGTGCTTTTGGTATGTGCATCTCCCACAAGTAATGCTTTTGATCTGGGTAATTTGTGGCATGCCAGTGAACAGGAAAAAGCCCTTTTCCCCTCCCTTTGCTGTCAACTCTGGAGTTTTAAAGGCAAATTACAAATCTCAAGATTTGATGGCTTTTAAACAACCATCAGCTCTTTTTAATTTAATGAGAATCCAGCTTTATTTAGCTATATTAAGCACTGCATTTGAAGAGCTTTTAGGACTGCAAGCCATCATTATGAGTCACAACACTTGTCAAGTTAGAGATGGGTTTTTTTTGGAAAGGATAATTAAGATAGTCTTTCAAATGTATCTGATGATTCTTTCCTTTTCCCCGGTGCCCATAGACATTCAGTGGATAGTGAACTACGGTCAGGCAGAAAGCCTGAAGGCCTGGAAAGGGCCACAAGAAAGCATCTCCTTCGAAGGTAAGGAAAGCACAGAAATGAAATGGAAGGGCAAAGAGCAACCACAGCAACACGCATGTACCGCCAGTTACTAGAAACGCTCTACCGAGCAAGGCCGCTTTGATCTCGTGCTTTCCAAAAATCCCTCCCTTAACTTCGCTCCCCCTCCAGCCCGGCACAGGCGCGGTGCTGGCTGTACACAAGGGCAGGCTGGAGCTGTGTTTTAAGGGACAGCTGCGCAGCTCTTAGCCGCCCTCCCCGAGGCGATTCCGAGACACCCCGTGCTGCCCACCCCCAGCCCCCGGCGGGGGCACGGAGCCCTCAGGGCCATCCTGAGCTCACGACCGGCGCCGTCCCGCTGTCCTGAGGCTTCTGTGGCTGCCGCGGGCACCTACCGGCGGAGGGCGCGGAGCTGGCGGCCGGGCAGGGCGAGCAGCGGCGGCCCCGCTGTGGGTTGTGCCGGGCCGGCCCCCGCTGTGGGTTGTGCCGGGCCGGCCC
>VZTD01004799.1:4125173-4387801 GCA_013397725.1 Rhagologus leucostigma
TGCGGCCAGAGCTCTACCGGCAGCGGCGGGGCGAAGCAGGGGCTGGCGGTGGGGGAAAATGGAGGAGAATCACAGAATGGTTTGGCTTGGAGGGGACTTTCAAGATGATCTAGTTCCAACGCCCCTGCCACGGGCAGGGACACCTTCCCCTAGACCAGGTTGCTCAGAGTTCCATCCAACTTGGCGTTGAACACTTTCAGGGATGGGGCATCTACAGCTCTGGGAAAGCCGAGGCAGCGTCTCATCATCCTCTCAGTTAAGAATTTCTCCTTACTGTCCAACCTAAAGCTCCTCTTTCTCAATTTGAAGCCATTCCCCCTTGGCACTTGTAAAAAGTCCCTCTCCAGCTCTCTTGTAGCCCCCTTTGGGTGCTGGAAGGTGCTCTAAGGTCTCCCTGGAGCCTTCAGGCTGAACAACCCCAACTCTCTCAGACTGTCTACATAGAAGAGGTGCTCCAGCCTTCACGGCTCTCCTTTGCACTCACTCCGACAGATCAATATCTTTCCTCTGCTGGGAGCACTCCGGGTGGGAGGTCTCATAAGAATGGAGTAGAGGGGCAGAATCACCTCAGTGGTAATGGTCACACACTTTAATCAGCTTTATGGTGTTTCCGCTAAAGGTTTTGCTCATAAAAGAAAGCAGTATTTTATTTGAAATTTGAAGTGTGACATCTGTAAGTAATTTTTTTTCTCCACAGATGAGTAGGATCAGTGGAAGGGAAAGCAGGATGGTGGTGTGACATGTCCCTCCTTGCTGTTGCTTGTGCAACACGTGTAACTGGTGGTGTAGCTGCTGCTGCTTAGAAAGGTGCAGAGACACAGTGTCATTTTCTAGTCATGGCTTTGGACTTCAGCACTCTAGGGTTGCCATGGCCCTTGGTCCTGAGCGCAAAATGCCAGAAAAGGGTCTAGGTGTAAAGTAGTCTGAAAAAAATCAGTGCAAGAACATGTGAAATCAGCTGTGCTTTGCAGCATGTAGGTCTTTGTAGCTAACTTGGAGGCAGGAGAGTAAAAATACTGAATGGGACAAGCATTTGAGCATTTCTAGGCTTTAATTCAGGAAGTCACTGGGCTTCATGGTGCCCAGTGCTCAAAGCATGTCTTAACTGGAACCTTCCAAAACTTGCTGAAGGCAAAGCTGAGGTATGAGAGTAAAATGTCTCTAGAAAAAAGATGAGGTGCCTTAACAAGACACTTTTTTCTTCTACCCCTTCTTTATTTTGGGTGACTTTATGCAGTATTTGGTTCTGCTGAAAGGCTTCATAATTACATGGAGTAGGTTGAAATAGAAATGGAGTTCCTGTCAAGTTTGGGATGCAGTCAGGAAGGATTGTTTGCTTAGTTGGTGCATGAATGCTCTTACACTGAAAATCAAATTTTATTAATAGCTTTAATGATCTGAAGTATTTATGATTTAGGTAATTGCCTTCTAATTGTGTGATGTAGAGACAAAAATAAAAGATGGGTATATAAATGTGAAATAGCAAGTGGAGAGATATTGAACTTCTGTAGGGTTCTGGCTGTGAAAGACTGATTGAATTTGAACTGCTTTTCTTGTAATTCTGTTTTTTCATTTCCTGGCTGTCAGTGTTGTAGTTTGTGACACAGACCAAAGCCTGGAGAAGCCAAGGGATGGTTTTCCATTTTCAATTGATTTTTGTGGGCTTTGTCTGGTCTCTTAGCCAATTAGGGTGTCATCCTATTGAAACAAATTAAAAAAAAATAATTAGTGTGCAATTGTTTGGATGCTTATCCCAGCTGGATTCATCTGGCAGTTCTCTGCATCACTGTTTATATTCCTTAGCAACCACAAGTCGAGTGTTCTGTTTTACTACTGTGTAAGAAGTTCTGTCTTTTGCTGTCTTTGTTTATTATGCACACACTTAAAATAATAATGATTTGGTGCAAGTCTTGCATAATTCATGAAGCATCAGTAAGGTCTACATATGGTTGTTGTTAATGTCTCCTGTCATCTGAAACTGTACTACCTCTTTCTAAACTTGCTACGTGCTATGTCCACTTATGTGTTAAAAACCCCAAACAACAAACAGAACAAAAAAGTCTAAAGCAATTTGGTTTAAGAAGAGCAGGGAGATTAGGTAAATATTGTTACTTCGCTGTTTCCTTCTCCCGTAAGAACTTTTGGATATTTCTTTTAAGAGGAGGACAAAGGACTGAGACAGTAAACACAAAAATTTAACGGAGTTGCTGTTCTGGCAACTGTATGACCAAAGTGTAAATCTCTCCAAGACGCTGCACTACAGCCTGGGATCCTATACATTTTTTAGTTTTATAGCACATTTATTCTGTATTATTTGAGTGCCCTGTTTGAAGCGATCATTTCACACTATTAAATGTGAGTGGATGACGAACACGGCGCTGTCTGCAGAGGCCCGAGCGGGGCTCAGAGCAGCTCCCGAGGGGTTAAATGCTGGAGATCCAAGCGATCCCCGGCGGAGCCGGAGCCAGACCCGCACCGGCGCTCGGCGGCCGCAGGGTGGCGCGTGCGCACTGCGTGTCCCGGCAGCCAGCTCCAGCTCCGGAATAGGAATTCCAGCTAAAATCATATTGGCATCTTTTATTTGGCTGTAATTTGTAGCTGTGATTAAGAGTCCTGCCTGAACAGCTTGGCTGCCCGCGTTTCGGTGAACGGGTTAAATTTCAGCCGGTAATGCCTCTTGCGGGTTAGGGACAACAGGACTGGCAAGTGGCGCTGTCAAAATAGCCTGACGATGCGAAGGTGGGAATTTTATCGTGACGAATTGGAATGGCTGCCCACGAGAAAATCGCATAAGACCGGAAAACGGAGAAGTGTGAGATCAGCCATTTTAAACATTAGAAGCAAATTGTTCCTGCCAAAGGCTGCCTTCCCCAGGAAAAATGCTGACTTCGGTAGCACCTTTATGTTTGCAGAACACCCCCTGTGTGCAGCAAGCCGTCACTGGTGTGCAGCAGCCACTGAGATCAGGAAGATCTCAGCAGTACAGAACAGTTTGAATCTAGGATGTGAACATCCACTGACACAATTACTGCAGAGATCAGAAATACCTGGTTTTCATGTGGGAAGCTAAAACTGCTAGGAGCGTGTTGGCTCTGGCGACAATTAGCGGAAGAGATGTGAAGTTACTTGTCCTTTGGCTTGCAGATTACTTGAGTGATTTCCTGACTTCTGTCTTTACTGTAAGCTCTTGGGAAAGTAACATTTCTGTTCTTCCTTTATGTCGTGCGTTTTTTAAGTGGGACCCTGATCTTGCCGGACCTAATCAGAGCTTCTGCAAAAGAAGTAGAATGCTGCCATTTGCTCCTCTCCCTCTCTGAGGCAACTGCATGGTAAAACAAGTTTATAGTATCTTTATCTAGGATTTTAAAATGCGATGCATTCCAAAAATGGGAGAGGGCTTAGGGAAGAGTGAAGATTGATTCTTAAATAGTTACAAATCCTGCTGCCTATCCAAATAAAATTAAACAGCATCCTAGCAACCTGTATGCTCGTTGACCATCTCGGCATTAGGACGACATCCTGATGTGCTTTCCGCTGCTATTCATGTTATTACACACGCACATACTCTTTTTATTTTTTTTTTTTGGTAATAGCTAGCTCCTTATTATGCTTCAGATACTGTCAGATGAAAGTACCAGGACACCCATGATATTCATAATATTTGTAGCAGCTGTCAAATGATACTGTCTTAGAGTGGAAGACGTGCGGTTCTGCAGAGTGACAGCTGTGGCTTGTATATGTTTGAAGCAGCCCTCTCTGCTTGAAGGGTGGTGGCACCCAGACATATAGCAGTCTTACTCTGATTGACAACCTTTTTTATTCTTCTTTTTTGTTTTTTTGAGTGTACAAAGACTGTCATCATTACTTCCATCATTGCCTTTTTATCCAGTCAAGCAAAGGGGACAGCACAGTATCTAGAACAACAGTTTTCTAGATATTCTGAGAAAAACTATAGAAGAGCTGACTTTCACACTAACATATTCCTCAAAACCAGTTGCTTGTTCCAGAATGTGTTCCTTTGATAGGATATCTAATACAGTGAGATGTTTGCCTTAGACATGCATCAGACATTCCTGTGCTTCAAAAAAAAAAGGAGGACTGATATTTTTCAGATCACTTTGTCCGTGCTATAGAAGCTGAAATTGGATGGAGCAAAGATCAATAATGTATCCAGTTAATACACTAACGTATAAATGAAATGAATCATAAGAAATGAAATGACTTCCCCTGACAATCTTGAGATAAATGCTGTTCCATAATACCTCAGGCTTGTCAATTTGAATTTCTGTTATAGGCAAACAGTTGCTGACATGTGAACTCTGTTGAGTAAATCTCCCAGGAAGCGGGTACTCACTATTATTTGCGACATATGTTATTCCCAGGGCTCAACCTTTGTTATCCATTTTCATTTGGCGAAGGCAAAAACATTTTTCTCCCCTGGCCTAGCATGTTCCTCTGTTCCTAGCAAGGTCACATGTTCGTCTGGTGCGAGTGTGGCATGGAAAAAGGAATGATCCTAAAGGCAGAATGAGATAATGGAAAAGTGAAGTTGCTTCATTCTTGTCATTGCCTGGAGAAAATATGCTTCTCAGGTGTGGTGATAACTGGTACTAGAGATGTGTTGTTTCTTTCTGTATTTTGAAGTTTCTCTATTCAACATGAAAGAATTTGCTGGTTTTGTATCTAGTTGTCTTCAAATTGATGAAGATACATTTTTGTTGTTAATTCTTGATTAAAATTTGGCCTTTTGTCATGAGAGTAAGTTGGGCATTTATGTATTAAATTTTAATTTCTGGGCCTTGCTTTTATAAACATAAACCGTAGTTCAGACTACTCTGTATCCTACTGCAAGCCAAATTTTACATTCAGCAGTTGCAATAGAATTATGCTTCTGTTCCTTTAGGTTTTGCTCTTAAGAGCTATGTTTCTTCATGTTCGAATCACATCTGTAGTAAAAAGAAAATTGTCACTTCTGGGAACAGACATCTACATGTGTTACCAGAGCAGGTGTGGATAAGCAAGACCCTCATATCAATCAGTCTTACAGTGCTTATCTGCCTGCAGTCATTACATGGCTCCAGAGATGATACAGAATTCCTAAAGCAGCCTGAAGGTGCTTCTGTCACTCTGAATAGACAGGGAATCTGGGGAGATTGCCTAATGTAGCCTTTGCCTTTGAAGAATGAAAATTTTCTCTTGTGTTATGTGTCCCATAATATGCAGAGTTAGTTTGATATACTTCACAATTGTTGCGTGTAACTAGGACTCTTTAAAAATTTTGGGAAACTTGTTGAAAAAGCATATTTTATATTTGTAGAGACTTATTAAATGGACCAACTCCATCTCCTAACTCCTAAGTTTCCTAGCAGCTTTTGTTCTAGTATGTTTGTTTTGATGTACTGTGTTACTGTGCTGGGCATATCATACTTCTCTTGTTGTTGGCCAATGCCTTTGAGATTCAAACCTAAGACAGATCAGAAGCTCCAGGGACTGCAGTCTGTCCTTTCATGCAAAGACTCTCTGTAATTTTGACAAGAAGTTAATGTCTAAAAAAGGTTAAATGTTCTTCAGTGTCCCTAAAGAAAGAAAAATCCCTGACTAGGCAGGAATGGCGAGAACTGAGAGGGTGAGTGCCATTAATTTATGGGGTACTTCAGGGGTATTTTTTCCTCAGACTGTCTCTTATTTTTGTCTTCCTTTTCTCTTTCTTAAATGAGAATATTCTCAGAACATGCTTAAAGCCTGAGTTTCTTTTCTGTGGACAATTACTACATGTGCCTACTCTTTCCTAATGAGATTTTTAAATGGACTCTTGTTCTGATAATGCTCATTTGTTAATTCAGGTTGAAGTAAAGTCTGTTTTAATTACGGCCTGTTTTTCTACTCTGTAATTCTTATTCAAACAAATGCTGAGCCCTGCAATTCCAAGAGTGAAAAATATGCATTGTTGTGCAGATTCTTGGGCTTCTTTCCATGCAGGTGGTCAAGGTGATCCTTCCTCGTGAAGTATATGCATATCTGCCTGAATGCTGTAGAGCTGCGGGAGCTTTGGCCATCATCTCAGTTTTTTTCTTCTTTTCCCTCTCAGACACTTTATTCCTCAGACCCTTGTTTCTCTGTTGTGCTTTCCTCTTGTACCTACAGTGCTGTCGTAGATTTGTTGAAATTGTCTCATTTTAGTTCCTTTTGTGTCATGTTCTTTCATATTACATGGAACAGCTTCTTAGTTAAAGCAAACCAAATTTCTCCTCTCATTTCAGAGAAGATCTTTAACCTTGGGTATTTGGGTTGTAACCAGGGTATATTTTATTGTCTACATTTGACTTTGTGCAAAGTGTCATGGGTTTTTTTGGTTTTATTTTTTTTTAACTAAACTCTTCCTTAGGCAGTGACAAAGTGTTTTGCTGCTGCTGTGTCTAATGCTGTAATGCATAATGTAACTTTCATAGGACAATCAGAATGATGTATTATCTGTTCGAATAACAAGACAGATGAAAGCAAAATCGTGAGTTCTACAGGTCTGGTAATCCTAGAAAATCCTCCTTTAGAGATGACAGATTATGATTGAATAAGGTTATATTAATTTATCATCAAATAATAAAAGTTTTAGCCAAAATATTTTATGTTGTTTTAAAATAGTACAGCCAGTTTCTTCTGATGTTGAACTCCTCACTTTCACTTTGTAAAACAGCTTTGTTCCTGTGTCAAGTGAGTCTTCATTGTGCTATTGTTATTTAACGTATTTTGTACTTCAGTGTTTGTGTCTCAGACAAGTTCCTCATCCCTTTTCCTTCTGGCTTATCTGGGGCATGATTCAAAATCCTCAAAGAGACAGCCTCAGCCAAGTTCATTTTTATGATCTCGGTTTGTAAATCACACTAGCTTTCTGTGTTTTTTCATACACCACTAAATTTAAAAATGATAAACAGTTCTGCAAGCATCAACAATCTGTGGACTTGTACCTCTCTGTCAGCACATTCAGCGGAAGCAGTTGCATTCACAGAAAGAATGATAAAATTGACTGTATCATATAGACTACGAGCAGCATTTTAATGGCCTTTTAGCATTCACCAAAAGCTCTTAGCTCTGCAGTTGCTTTTGTTTTGTCTTTTGTTTTTGTTGCATCCATGCTATAAATCACTGCTTTTAAAATGAGTTTAGAAAGTGTTTTTTATCTAAAGCTGTCAGCAATTAAACTGCAAAAGTTAATTTCTCAGGAATTAAGTTATATAAATTAGTCTGATTAATTACTAACACTGAGGCAGAGATTGGTACAAGTAAGATGAACTGTGGAATGATGGAATTAAATCTAGAAAACAAGAATATTTTAAGGCAAATTCAATAGATGACATAATAAAACAGTTTATTTTCATCCCTAGAATATGTCTGAATTTCCTTAATTTCTCTGAGGCATTGAAGTAACTGTTTATACAACCAGGCCATATTTTTAGAGTAATTCTGGCTAATGCTACATCTGTGTCGTGGAACTGGGGAGAAATACAGAGGGAATAGTCTGTTGCCAATGCTTATAGATAGATCTTGTAGGGCAATATTGTCTATAAATGATGAGCTATGTTTGTGAGAGTGTCCTTGGGATTCTAGGAATTGTGGATCAAAATTCTAATTTTACATTTAAATTAGAGAAATTCTTTGTAGTGTGCAAGAATTTGTGGGAGTGATTATCACATAGGTGAGACAAGTAGCTGTTTGAAAGATTGGTACGTGTTCTGTGCTTCCCTAAAGTAGCTGGAATTAGGATCTAAATGAATGTACTTTTGCTTTTAGGAAAGTCAAATATTTCCCATGCAGGCACTCCGGGCTGAAACTTGCAATGATGTTTTAGAAAACTGGACTTGTGTTAGGCACAAGGCAAGTACGCTGGTTTCAACAGATACCAGCTCTGCTGTGACTACACCTGCCACAGACAGAGAGCTAGGGGTGATACACATATATAAAAGTATTATTTAGAAAACTAATCACCTTACTGAGCATTCTTGGGATTTGCCCGTGGGTTCTAGACATCTATCACAGTGTAGTGTATTATCCATGAGTCTTAGGGATTTATGATTATTTTTCAAGTCACTAGAAAGCTAAACTGCCAGACTGAAGGAGCTTTGAAGTTTTCTCTACTTCATGCTGCAAACCCCTCGTGATTCCAAGAAAGACGCATGTGTCTGATTCCTGCCTATCTGTCTCTGAAGGACTGTTGAGGTGCTGTGCTGGATATCTGCTGTTGGACCTTAGACTTGTCAAGCTTGGTAAAATATCAGGATTTTTAATCTCTGTTATTTTGATGGACAGTGTTGCAGCTCCTGAGGCTTCCAGGGCTGTGGTGTGTTATACATGCTTTGAGGATTTCCTGTGGGATGGCTTGAGCCTTCCCCAGCTGTTCATCCCCTTGACAGTTCTGACTTCTGTGACCTGAGTCTCTTGGCACTACAGCATCCAGAGGTGGTGAACTACTCTTGAGAAAGTTCTGTAGCTGAGCTTTACTTTTTTAGGGGTGGAGGGAGGAAGATGAATACTGCATATACCAGGCTGTAAGCGTGTAAGAGCGGAAGGAGTGAGAGTTATACGTGAGGAACTGTAAACATTTCCATTTAGACATCTGGATTGTGGCCAACACTGAGTGGAAATAAATGGGAGTGCTGGAGGTAAGAGGAATATAATGTGTGAGATACGTTTACATTTGTTTATTAAATGAGTTCCACTGTCAAATGCTTTCCAGTATTTTTCTCACTCAAAATGAAAAGTAGCAACAGCTTCAAAATAGAAATGTTACCGTACGTTGATCTGTTTCTGATAATACCTCCTATACCCTGCCTTCTTACTTATTTAAATATTGCTGGAGTTTTCTAAAGGTTTTTTGAATTACCTACTTGAAACATGATTTTTACTAATCTTCCTATGTAATCTATCAGTACCGTGTCAAATGAAGTCTTTGATTTGGATAAAGCTGCATCAAAATTTTGAACTTTGCTTCATGTGAAACTTAAAATTTTAACATCCTCTGCCCCACCCTCCCAAATCCCCCTTCTTGGTTTGGTGGCTCTCTGTTTATTTCATTTAGTATTAAATGGTTACAGATTTTGACGTATTTTGGGTTTGTTTGCTCTTAGTAGATAAAGGGAGAGACTTGGTTACATAATATTTCAGTATCTTCATGGTGACATTTACAGATCCGGTTGAATATCACTGAGATAACCTGAAAGCCTGACCAGTTCTCCTAATTATTCTTTGTCTCTTGCAGGAGCAGTGAGCATGCTCTGTAATTCTGGGACTGAAAATTAAGTGAATCTTGCAGAAATTAGCAGAAAGGTCTTGAAATCCATGGGGTATTAAAGTTGGTGGGGGTTTAATGGGAGATTTTAAAGTCTGAAAATGTGCTGTGCAGTGCTGGATGGTTCAGAGGGAAGCTGTCCAGCTGAATGCTCCTGCTTACTTAGCAAAAGCAGAAGTGGGAAAAGCCTTAACTTCACTGGCATGTTTTTCAGATCCCTGTGCATCTTTAATTACTTCCCTATTTATAGAGTATCTGGAAGAACGCAGTATTGCTAATAACCTGTCATTTAAAAAGTTTTTTTGCATAACTGGTCACTTCAGAAGTTTTTTCATCTTCAAAGGATACCTTTTGAAGCTATGAAAGGCATAAGCCACCTAATAGGATTTTCGCCCCTGCTTTAAGGAACTGATAGGACTAGCCTTGGTGGAAGCAGTTTTTAGACACAATTGCCCTTCCTTAGGGGAATCTTCTTACAGTTTAAGGCAGAAGCTTCCTTCCCCAACCTGCAAATAATAGTTTCAAGGCAGAGAATGTTATGGCGCTAAATATTCAGAGATCTGAGGTCTAATCTAGTAACTTTCTCACTGTAATTTGTATCCATGGCATTTCATCCCATGAGAAGAAATTGCAGAAAATGTAAATTCAAGCCTCTTGCCTATCTGTATTTTCCATATGAGTGCATAGCTGGACAAGGGTGCTGAGATTTGCACTGGAAACTAAATTTCAAGTAAGAAATCAGTTGTTATTGGAAGAAGTTGCTTTGAAAATTTGATCTTGATAGCTCATGAAGATTTTTGGTTGCTAAATAGTATGCATACAGATTGTGGGAGTAGTATATTTTTCTCGTTTGAGAATTACTTTGTAAACTGATTATGGATCGCTTGTGCCAGGCTGAATTAATTTAGAAGCTGATTGTATTTTGAACATTTTAGACAGGACATTCACAGCAGTACAGAAAGTGATTCTCCACTATTGCCCTGTCAGTTATTTTATTTCTCTATTTTTCAGTATCTCTAGAAGATGAGCCAGTTATGGTCCTATATATGTATTATCAGCCATGTTAGTCTCTGCTTTCCACAGAGGTGGTCTCCTTTGCCTGACTGTCAATTGACTTTTCTCTGTCTGGGTATAATCTTGGTTTTACAAGTTCCTGAAAAACTGGCAGTAAGGTTTCAATAAATAAAATTGTTAAAATGCTGGCTTGCTTAAGGTCTGTTGTGTGGAGAATCGAATATTGTAAGAAAGAATTTGAGATTTGAGTGACGTATAAGAGTATTTTGAAAATTTCCAAACGAAAAGAGGATAAACTCCATCATCTTAATAGAATTATTGTTTTTAACTGATTTTGCAAATTCTTCTCCTTTCACTCTGGAGATATTTTATACTTCTCAAAAATATGCCACTGTCCTATTTTGCCATTTACCTATGTTGCATTTGTCTACCTTATGTGCTTTGTAGCAGTGTCTTTGGTTAGGAAAAGTCATCTAAAAATACTTCTATTCTGGTGAAGTCTTGGAATTTTCTGAAGGGTTTTCCCTCCTTTTAAGCTTATATAATTTTTATCTAGTAGTTTAAATTTAATGCAGCTTTAAGTAACATTTCTTTTCATACCTCTGAACTGGTTTATATTGCTTTCATTCACCAGACAATTGTTGGCTTTACCGTGGTCAATTCCCAGCCTAGATTGAACTGGAAGTGCTGAGTTTTCAGGTTTGAAGTTCTCTCACTATTCTATAAATTGCACTGTAGTACATTCAAAAATAACTTTTAAAGATCTTGTCATCCTTTCCTGTCTCTTAGTAACTTGTTAAAGATGGGAAATGGTGGGCTTATGTCACTTCTCTGCCTAGGAGAGAACAGTGTCTGCAGTGGCTAGAACAACAGTGTACACAGCACCAAGAATTAGTTGGAGTGTATACATTGCCTTCTTGTTTTGCATTTGTTGTGGTATCTGAAGTAACAAGCACTAATTACTATTGATGGCAGCATGCCAGAGGCTAGGTGTCAGTCCTTGTGTTCAAGGTATGCTTTGTAGTTCACTTTCTGTCTAAATTCTTGAGGCCTCCTCCTGCATCTGAGAGCTTTTGTATAAGACAAAAGTGATAATCCTAGAAGAATAATTAGAGTATGCCTAAGCTGCAAAGACTGAGTTTTATAGTTGTTTGTACTCCAGTGTTTGCTTCCAATTATAAAACATAAAATGAGGAGGCTCAGTTTTTAGACTCATTAAATCAGAGTAATTTAACACTGAGCTCTCTCATCCCCAACTTCAGGGGAGCAATGTGCTTTGGTGAACAGAAAACAACTCATTCTTTTAGACAATCTTTGAAACAGGTTAACATAGGCTCTAGATGCACATAAAATAGCTTGGTCCCTAGCGCCTTATTTTCTTTCAGTAAAACTTTTTGTAAAATTTCTGAAGTAGAACTTGCAGAAAAATAGTAAATGTACAATAAAGTAATGTTTTACCCTCCTTTGCATCCAGATCATGCTTTTCATCATGTCATCTGAAGATGCAGCTGTTCTTTCACATAGTTGATTCATGTCATCCACAATTAAAATGTCCTTGCTATTTAAAAAATGCTTCTCAGCATGTCTAAAAAGGTTGTCAAAACAATGGCGTGTTCACAGTGAGAAAAAAGCTCTTGATGCTTTACAGAAGATTGATGCAATGACTTAACTAGAAAAATCTGGTTTTATCTGATTTCAAATGAAGTCACATATTTTCTTGTATCTTGATGGTTAGTTTAAAACCTGATCTTCCTGATTTGGAGCCAGAGATGGTAAGATACACCTTTTTTGTGATTCTTGGGTGATACAACATATTTACAAGTGCATTAATACTGATGTCATTCAACATTGCCATTTCTATCAAACCCTGCCTTTTTTTTCCCACCAAATGCATAACTTCACTTGTTATAGGTACTGCAGGATATGCAGTCCAAACATTCTAAGCTCCAGACATTTGATTATTGATAAAGAATGTTGTATTGTTTCTGCTTTTACTGAGTCCTTTGAGGAAAACAATACCATGAGGTTTGTTCTTGGCTGCTTGGTAATACTTGGGCATTTCTAAAACATTGAAAAAAAAAAGAGAAAAGCTTCATTCAACTTGATGAGAAAATTGAATTGTCACAACCCTTATCATAATAAAGTTTTAGTAACATAATTTAAAACTTCTTGCTTCCTTCTGGAATTCACTATCTCAAACTGGACACACAGGTATCCTGTACAATGTGTGGGGAGGGTTCTGCTTACAAGTATGAGGGTCCTGGTGTACAAGCTTCTAACTAAAAGACTAGCAGCCGTATTTCTGTCCTTGGTACTTATTAGGATGCTTACCTTGTAGGGCTGCCTAGCTCCAGGTTGTGGCAGGGTGTTTTTTGCTGTAGTTCAGAACTCACACTTCTCTCTGTGAAGCTGCCTGGCAAGCAGTGGTCAGACAGACTACTTTCTGGAATATGGGAGGACAGAATCTCATTCCCTTTGTCAGTGAAAGTTCCTGATTGTGAATTACAGATGGTTTGTGATTTGGAGATGCTTTGGGGTTTTTTTCTTTTCAGTTTGAAGCTGCTCCTCTCTAAATAGTGCAATTTGTTGTGCACTGGCTGGGTGTCTGTGACTGTGGATGGAGGGTTATATAGATCCTTGTTGGTGAAACGCAAGCATGCACTGAAGCAGGAACTGGAATCCAGCTTGTTGCCCTAATCAGTAGGTCTGGGGTATGTACTTCTAGGTTTAGTCTTGTAGAAGTTATTATTTCCTTCTAAACGGAAACAGCTTCAACTGAAGAGTTTTGCATTTTGTAGCAATTGGTGGGTAAGAAAGATCCCTGCAAGCTGTACTTTTGTAGCAGTTGAGTAGCTAAACCACCTGCCAGCTGTACTGCAAATGAAGAGAGTTGCATGGTTTTTTTTTGTTTGAACTGTTTCAAAGCATTATTCACAATTAAAGATTGCGAATTTCAAATGGAGGAGGCCACTTTTTTTTTAGCAATGTGGAAACAAGATGCCTGAATTGCACTCCCAAGTGGGTTTAGAGTAAAGGCATCTATTTTGCTTTTTCAAAAGTCTGGTTTGTGTGAGGAGATTTGTTAATCCTCTCTATGTATTTGTAATTGCCACCTGTGTTATTAAGGGACAAACAGAAAAACCCCTCGGGGCTCATGTGATTTATTGTAGTTTCAAGATGCTTAAATATTGAGCACCACAGTTGAAAGCATTGCTATGTCTAGGCTCTTGAAAAGAGCAAAGTACCTAAATTCAATTAATATTTGATCTGGTGCACCTGTGCCTCTTAAGCCTGAAAGCTTTTTTCTGCTTCTAAGGACTAAACCATTCATCCCTCTCCCATTATCTATTCTGTGCACAGATGTGCTCAGTGTGATTATCATTGTATTCCTTGGAGATGGCTGCAAGTCAGTGTGGCAAAGGGTTTATGACATTGATGTAAGTTTTACATGAGGACTTGGAACAGTTGAGTGCTCTTGCTGCTCTTTGAATCCTGGTGACTCTACCATTTTCATGTTGCACATGGATGGAAGTTTATTGCTACAAACACTGCTAAATGGTCACTATTTCTTTCCCCGTTCCTTCTCAGTCTTCTGCTTGTTGATAAATACATGATGTACATGTTGACCATTTTTTGAGGCAGACGTCATGGTAATAAAATGCCTATGCAAATGAAACTGATGGGAATTGGCTCAAGATGACACGTTTAACCCAGAATATGTTCTGAATAATATCTGTTATATCTTTGGATGAATATACATCTTATGTAGGAACACCTGTTTACATGCCAATTGTATTTTTCACAGCTATTTTTTCACCTTATTTGAAGCCAAGGTACTCATAGTCTCATTGTTTTGGATATCTGAATTGGTCACTTGTCTGTGATAAGTTACACTAATTTGTAATGTGCAATACCGAAAAAATACTCTGTTCATGCATGAGGCATAGTACAGATGGCTGCAGTCATAAGGAATTTGCACTTTTGAGTCGTAGATGTAGTACTGTCATGAAAACAATGGAGATGTTTCTCCTCCTTCATGGTAGTGCTTTCTATAGCATATAAAATAAACCAGCCTGAATTTATATTCTAGGTGGCACCATATCCTAGGGTGGCAGTTTCCTGGTCTCCTGTGCTTCATGTCTGTCACAAGATTAGGGAAGAAATGAAGAATCACAGGAGAAACATAAAATTAGTGTCTACGAGGACAATTAGCAATCTATTCAGAGCTCATCACTGTACAAATTAAGATCGATTGCATTTTGCTACTGTCTTTAATTTAATGAGGGTAGCAGCTGCTCGGCTGCTTATAGGAGTCACAATATCACAAGATTGTGCAGAGGGCCTTTTTTCATTTTTATCAGCACAGAAGGTAGTATATTCAGCAAGCAGTGTTTCAGGGGAAAAACCTGCCTCTACTAAGGGACTTTTCAATTACTCCTGTAGCTCCATATGACTTCCTCCCTTATGCCTTCACTAGTCTTCATTATTCAAAAACTCAGTTTACTCATCATAAGAAAATATTTTTCCACAGATAATGGAATTAAAGAGAAATCAGGGACAAGTCAATAAACCATTATGAGAATCACAAACATAATAATTTCACAAAAATGATACCTGGCCTGCTGAGAACCGCAGTTGTGTTTTTTGGCAGGAGAATAATGATAGCAGTTATCCTATTTTTGGTTTCAGAGGACAATATCGTAACATTTCCAGTTGGTTTTTAAGTCCTGCAAAAGAAGTTCACTTTGGTCAAATTGAGTCTAAAGTGTCTAGACTTGGTTAATTTTCAATTGCTAATTTCTTCTGATAATGAGTTAATGTGTTTAAATGCAAATTTTGTTTTGAATTGACTTCCATGGAAGGGCACTCTCTTCATATGCAGAGGCATATGAACATTTGTAAATTTTGCATAAGTGAGTTTTGAAACCTTAGATGTCACAGGCTCATGTGGCTTGTTCTGAGATTCCCAACTTTGACACAAAGAATATCTGTGTTACGGGGGGACTAGCACGAACGTAGTATAACTGGGCGAATAATTGGGTTTTAAGGTTCTGATAAGGTCAGAAACTTTTCTCCACAGCTTGAGTAAGTCAAAATGGAAACACATTACTGTGTGAAACTGATGTAAGTGTTTAATTAACATCGAGTTTAAGGATTTCATTTTGACGCCAGATGTTTGTCAATGTCTGTATTATATATACTAAAATAGTCTACATATATATATACACACACTTTAAAGGTTAAGGAAGCATGCCACTTTCAAAATTCTAGAATGTTCTTATAAAGGTTTTTATAGGATGAAAAAAATCAGTGTAACTGACAAATTTGCGAAGCATTTTATATTCCTGTACATGTTTTTCTAAAAGCATGGGGACCTTTTTTTTATAGTCTAATGTAAAGTCCTAGTCTCTAGTGTGTATATAGTGCCAAGATAGCATAGATATATTTCTGTATTGTAAAGCAAAGGCCTGAACCAATCTGTTGCAGGTATATTGTTTCTGCTTGGGAAAGATTATGGTGTGCTGTCGTGATCCGGGGGGTGTTCTGGTGGGGTGCTGCGACCTCCGGATCCGACTTTAAGAGAAAGCCGTTCGGCAGCCACTGCATTCACACAGACACACACACACGCTCCGGATAGCTNATTTGTGTTCACTCTCATTTCCTGTCTCAAAGGAAGCTGTGGGGATGGGGTCAAGCAGAGGGCCTGGGGTCTAGGCTATATTTTGCATGGTCCAGAGAAGCCCAAATGAAGTGTGTCTTGGGCAGATGGTTTGAGGCTGAGAGTTTTGTTGCTTTCCCCTCTTTTGTGTACTCCTGTTGAAGTAAAAACCCATAAAAGAAAGTGAATTATCAATTCAACTTGGGGTTGTTACGGACTGAGCTTCCTCTGAGGCTTAGAATCTATTTCTGCACAGACTATAGGCAAAGTCCAACTTGGAGAGGCAGGTTTGTTGGCCGATGTGCTTTTCAGCCCTGATTCCTCCAGTCTCTCACTTTGGGGAGGTGGCTGATTAATGCTTTGTTTTTCATCTGCTTGCTCACATTTCTTTTCTATGAAAGCCTGAAGGCAGGAGCTGTGTATGAGGTAGGGTCTGGGTGCAGAGAAACACTCCAAGGCTCTAATTGTTGATTGTAGTCAGAAGGAAATGATTGGTGGGTTGGAAGGTCCCTGTATGTCTGAAAATTTTTTATTCCATATGTAGGAATGCCATCATTGTGGATGAGACTATGTTTTGGATGAAAGCAAGATAGCTAATTTAACAGAGGTGAAATACCCTGGTATTTATGATCAGGGAAAGAAATTGGTTCAATATTAAATGAAAAAATGCATACCTAAGTAGAACACAATAGGAGCAAACTCAAAATTCGTGTTGAATACAGTTCCACTTCTCTTCAAGCAAGGAGCTGGTTTGATCATTTGTTTAACTATATCTTTTTAAGTCAAAGGTGGAAAATAACACAGACTGTCTGACCCCTGAGGTAGCTTCAATCTCCTCTTGAAAATGAGGCTGCTCTCTTCTATACCGTTTTCTCAACCATAATAACACTTGTATTCAGATCATACTGTGTAGCTAATCATGCTATTGAGTGAATCTCTTCTGTCCCTGAAATCAAAATGTCAGAATACTCTAAACCCTTTTCTCCTACTTGACTTACAAGTGCTAGTTTGATTCTTGAATCTGTAATTTCTCTACGGAAATATTTGGATTTTAAAATGTGGTTTTAAGTTGTGGGACTGCACCTCCTGAAAATTAGCATCAGACTTGAGGCATATCCTGATATTTCCCAGGGCTACTAGTTTACAAAATATAGGGCAGAGCAACCTTGTCTTTGTAACAGGAAAAAAGTGTATAATAAATTTTGAATTGGCATAATTTTATTTGCCTGTATAATATATTCAGTTCTGTTTATATACTTCATATTATGATCATACCTACTTGAATAGGAAAGGACTTCGTAGATTTTGCAAGTCCTAGAGGTTCCATCTGATTTTTTTAACTCTCCAAAAATAGGAATGTCATGTATCAAATGTATTTGATGTGACCTAAATAATAATCTTACACATGGTTTCCCTTTAAATACTTTTGATGATATGCAGGGATCTGCATGTTATCCCTTGTTAGTTTTGGTTGTAAGAGAAATAAATCATTAAAAACAGTGTGCTTTGCACTACACTGCTGAAGTTAATTGGAGTTTTGTAGTTTATAGTCAAGGACTTACAGAATCAGTAGTCACCTGATCCTGCACGTACTTTTAGCCATACTCTTTTAAACAAAATCATAATTTCAAATAGAAATGTATTGACTATATGTAGAAATCTCAAACTCTGCTGGAGTAGAACCTTTGTGCCTCTTCATTTTGCTGATAAACATTATAGAGTAGTTTGAGTTGGAAGGAACCTTCAAGACTATCTAGTTTGGGGGGTGCCATGGGCAGGGACACCTACTAGACCAGGTTGTTTAAACCCCTGTCTGATACATCCAGGGATAGGACCTCCACAACTTCTCTGGGCCACCTGTTCCAGTGCCTCAGCAACTCCACAGTAAAGAATTTCTTCCTAAGATTTAGTCTAAACCTACCCTCTGTCAGTTTGAAGCTATTCCGCCTTGTCCCATCACTTCATGACCTTGTAAAAAGTCCCTCTCCAGCTCTCCTGTAGAAAGCCTTTAGGTACAGGAAGGCTGCTAAAATATATTCTTGGAGGCTTCTCCTGGCCAAAACCCCCAGCTTTCTCAGCCTGTCTTCATTAGAAGAGATGCTCCTGCCCTCTAAACATCTTTGTGGCCCTTTTCTGGACTTGCTTGAAGTCCATGTCCTTCTTATTTCGTGGGTTTCAGAGCTGGATGCAGCATTCCAGGTGGGGACCCATGGGAGTAGAGGGGGAGAATCACCTCCCTTGAGCTGCTGGCCATGCCGCTTTTGATGCGGCTCAGGACACAGTTGGCTTCTGGGCTGCAGACACGTATTGCTGTTTCATGTCAAGCTTCTTGTCATCCAGTACCCCCAAGTCCTTCTCCCCAGGGCTCAATCTTTTCTCCACCCAGCCTGTATTTGTGTTTGGGATTGCCCCAACCGAGGTACAGAACCTTGTACTTGGCCTTGTTGAACTTTCTGGACTCAGCTCTAAGTGTGCCCAGGCCCCTCTGGATGCCATCCCTTCTCTCCAGCATGTCCACTGCAGCACACAGCTTGGTGTCAGCAAACTTGCTGAGGGTGTGCTCAATCCCACCGTACATGTCAGTGACAGCAATGGTAAAATGGCACCTGTCTTAATACTGACCCCTGAGGATGCCACCTGTCACTGGTCACTATTTGGACATCGAGTCATCGATGCAACTCTTTTTGTGTGACCATCCGGTCAATTTCTTATCCACTGAGTGGTACATTTGTCAAATCCATGTCTCTCCTGTTTAGAGACATCCTCCTACCCTTGTCTTGTATCAGAATAATAATAGCATTGCAGAGAGGTCTTGCATTTCTGGCCAGTAAAATTCCCCAGGGAGTGTCTATAATTTTTAAACAATTATATTAAGGACAAGTTTTACTAAAGAAGCAGCTGTTAAAGCACTTTTTCTTGAGTGGCAAGAATGAGAACACTAGCTTCAGGCATCCTCTGTGCCATTCTCTGAAGCCTGCTTATCTGTACAATGTCTACTTTCCAGGACCTGTGAAGAAAATCTCTCTTTCACAGAGTTTGTAACCTAGTGCCCTAAACCTGCATTGGAATTCAAGGAGCAGAGGGCTGCAGACTTGTTTCTTATTACTTTTGTATTTGTCTGCGTAAATGCTTATATAGGTCAGGCTTTCTAAACTGATCACAGTTTGGAAGTGGGAAGGCGGGGAAGTGGGAAATGGAAGAAATATTGCTGCATTGAAGTGTGATTTTTTTTTTTTTGAACACCTTAAGAGGCCTTGGGCCTTTTTCCTTTCTGTGTTTTTCCAGCAAACAGAAAGTTGATGATTTTGTCTTGCACTTTCCCCTGAAGGTGCAATGGTTCAAAATTAGGTAAATGGATGTAAAATTTGTGACAAAATCCATGTCATTTTATGGAGACAGGGGACCTGGGCCTATACTTAGAGGTAAGTTTGTATTCCAGTTCTTAGAAATACTGTTGCTCCAAGAAGGACCTACCTGTTTTGGGTGACCACATGAAGATCTTGTGGTTTAGATCAGCTTTACCAAGCAGCTGACATTTGTTATTCCTCAGACTGACTACTCAGGAAAGGCTGTGTTTCGTGCTTTAAACCAGAAATCCATCATGTGACCTGTTGTCAAAGACTTGCAGCAAAAATGGCTTGTAATTTCATTTTATTTCTTGACATTAAGGAGTTTTGGTTGTTAAGTGTTAGTGAAAGCTGGAGTTTACTTCCACTTACAAGAAATGAGAGCTGTGATCACAGTGGAAGGAAACAGTTGAAAAAATGAAGCAAAGTTCTTAAAACAAGAATTGCACCTGGCTGACATATCAGTGAGAGATGTATTTGGTTCTTCACTTTGGACTTGTATTTTCCTGACTTTAGGTGAATGAGGGAAAAAAATTCTATTATATGGCATTGGTATATAATTTACTCATCTGGTTGGGAAGAAATTTTAACCAAAAAAGAAGTCATTAGTGAAAGAACTTTGGGGAATGTACTTTTGTTACTGCTCAATGTCATTACTTATTCATGTAAGTAGGTCCCACTCCATTGAAGAATCTTTCTTGCAATGAAATTGTGTAGAAGAGCTGTGCTTTTAAAAATAGAAAATCGTTAATTAGATGACATTAAAAATGCTATTCCTGTTATGACTGTGATTTCAGTGATGCCACTGTGACACTAGCGAGTCCCTAGGCAGTTCTGAGTATGCTATTAACACAAATGTTGACTGAACATTTGACTGTGACATGAAAAGTACTGTAACATATATGGTGAAGCTGTGTATATCCATTATCTGATTTACAGCTTGTCTCCCATATATTGGTAACTTTGGCCTTGGAAGGAAAATCTGTTTGGCAAGGCGTGGGAAAGATCTTCAGTTTCTCTATACAGCCTTGGAAAACTGCTTCTAGGCTGTTGTGAAACAGCATAAGTCTTTATGATTAATGTAGAATTATATGTGAGTGTTACTTAGTCTTCAGATACCTGACATCCAAGGAAGATTGTAAAGCTTGTCTGTTATGTTTCAATAAACCTCCTGACCGGCTGCTCTCCAACCATTAGATTTACTAAAGGCATGCTTGCTACTGCTATTCTTCTGTTTCTCCTGCATGAACAATTTGGCACAATGTATGAAAAACCTCAGCCAAGCAGAAATGAAGATAGATACCTGCTTTGCTCTTCACTTTCTTCCCTGGGGCAAATCGGATACCGAGATCCTGACCATAGTTTTTATATACCTGTAGGGAAAATGCATAAAGAAATCCTGCTAGAAGGAGAACAATTCAAGCATGATAAACCACTGAAAACCAAACAATTCTATTCCAGTGACACCTGTCTCCTCTCCCCATTTTCATTTCTGAAGAAGTTAATTGAAAAGACTATGTTCTCTGCCTTCCAATTTCACATTAATATTGGGGAAGACAGTGCCTGTGTTTTGGCTTTCAGTGTTCTTTGTAAAACAACTATGAAGAGTAAGCCCATCAAGAAAGAAAGAAGCATATACCTTTTCTGATGGACTGTGCTTCACAATTGTTTAGTATAGGAGACTTTGAGGAAAGTGTCTTTACCAATAATAATTAATTTAGTATTCTGGTTCTTATAATGCAGTTCATAAGGAAAAAGGCATGGATTTGCTAAGAAGTTTTGGATCTGAGATGTAAAGCATCTGACTTAATAGTTTTTGTGACTTGTATCAACAATGACTAGGGACTCATTGTTGGGCCAAATATGTCATCCTTTCACAAGTTTTGTAGAGTGTCTCTGTAGACATTGAACCATATTCATATCCATTTTTCTTGGAGCTTACTGAATTATTTACTTCACTGAACTGCTGTGACAGTAAGTCTCATGAATCTATTTTGCAGTGCATAAAAATACAGTTCCTTTCATATATCTAATATACATCACAAGTTTCTTACTAATTGAGTTTTGCTGATTGAGTTTCTACAACATCCTAGCTGGCCACCCGTTAGGGAGTTGAGGGATGAAGGGCAATCAGCTTTCCAGTATTTTCTGCCTGTTGTTGTAGAGTCACTTTCTGGCATCACTGTGGAGCTTAACAATTTTGAAGAAAACATATTTTTCAGATTGATGTCTCTTTCCCCTTTAGTAAGCCAAAATTTTGAATTGTTATGCTTTTTTAAAAATTTTTTGCTTTTAAATTTTAAATATTTTTTGGTTAAAATTAGTTTCTAAAATACCTACATTCAATAAGTCTTCATAGGTAATCTTTCCATGTTACTGAAATGTATGCTAATGTAATAAACATTAATCACACAGTAAAAATTCTATTCTAACAGGATTTTGGTATCTATTTGGTAAGCTTACAGAGCTGGAAACACCATGACATCTACTTCATACGTGCATGAGGAGGGATAAGATTAAACTAGAAAACCCTGTAACACCAGAGAATTGTCTTGATTTCAGAGGCTTACATCTCAATACCTGAGTTGTGAGTGAATTCCAATATTTGTGTATTGGATATCTACAGAAGTATATTGGATATATATCGGATATCTACATATCAGTGTATATGAAGGGAGCTACATGCCAAAACATATGTTGGCTTTAAAATGTTGTTTTTGAGGAAATGGTCACCAACCAGAGTTGAGTTGAACAGCAGTGTCATATCTCTAATTGTTTTGCCTTTTAAATTGCTCATTTTTTTAGGTGTCTGACCACTTAGAGTAATGTTTGTTGTGAGTGGAAAAAAACCCCACCAGAATATTTCGTACATAGATTAGGGAAGACAGGCTTTTAAGGGGGCTGCTTTGGGTAAGTAATTTTAGAAGCCTTAACTCTTTAATAAGGCGGTTGGAGTATTTTTTCGGAAAAAGTAGGCATACTTCAATATTGATTACAGGTTATCCCTTATTTTTCTGTTCATGATTAGCAGTCACTTTGAGTGATGCAGGAAACAAATTGAAAGACATTTCTCTTAAGAGTCTCTGTGCAACCAGGATGTTTTTGGAAGCTTTACTATATATCATTACTCTAACATTGTACATATCAGGAGTGACAAGTCCAGGATGTTGTTTGAACAAATAGTCTTATTTGACAGTGAACTTGTATCTTCCTCAAGAGCTGCCTTTTCCCAAGAATGATTTCAATGTACACTTGCCTAAGAATTATGCAGGTTGCTATGGTTGCAACTGGGGTAAAAGGGCTCTGTCTAGAAGGATCTGTCTAGGAACACCAAATGTGGTATCTGCTACTTACCTGTGCTTGGCTTGTGACATACCCAGTACTACTAACCATGTGGATCATTAGGGATACAAGTATCAAGAGTGAGGCAAGTTCTGCACTACATATGGAATCCAGCTCATGTGGGAATGCACATGGAGGCATCAAAAGACTAGAAAAGGCGTATTAATATGGCACTGCTAGTCCTGTTGATGGGCTCCTTCCAGTCAGTGCTTATGGCTCCCAGTCATTGTGTGTAGATTTTTTTTTCTTCATTCCTGATTTGCAGGCTTCTGTCACTGCTATGAAGTGATTTACACATATGCGTTGATTTGTTCTGGGGATGGACACATACATGTGCTATTTTTCCACATACCAGTGGCAATGTTTGTGTCCATTGTTAAAAGATCGGGGTAGAAGCAGCAGCTGTGTGTGCATGTAAAGGGAGTCAGCATGAACAGCAGCTGAGGTAGTTGAATGCATATGAAAGGGAAGGTAAGAAGGCAGTAGAATAGGTCATGGCTCAATTGCCTTTGACCCATCAGCTGTTGCTTGTCCCTTCAAACTTAAGCAGAGTTATCCAGGGCCCTAGGAGAAATGGCTGTATTAGCCAGTCTGTATCCCATTTTCAGCCAAAGTGAAAATGCTCACTACAGTCCACTCTTGAAACTTTTATCTGTGATAGTCTGAAGTAGTTTCACAGTATAATTATTTCACTGAGGGAAGATCTCCATAAGGAAGTTCTTTTAAAAATTTCTCTCTTCTGGTCTTCATCATTTTACTTCTATTTCTTTTGTGTCACACTAGATAGATTTCCTTCTCCTTAGAAGTTCCATTCATCAAATATTCATGGATGCTTCTGCTCACTCTTCACTATTAGATAGCGAAATTCCATGTGTTTAACTCCTAATCTTTCCCCATAAATCAGTTTCTCAGTCTTATCATCCATGCTACTCTTTGTAGCCTGGAGGTGAATATTTCCAGAGCTGCACTCAGCCTTTCAAATGGAATTACAGCTAATAGAAATAATGGTTATTGTTTTCCTGCAGTGTGGTTTCACCTTCTGTGATCACCAGGAAGGCTTCATAAACCACCAGTAATACATTCTCAGGTCTTCTTACATTCCTTCTTTGTCTGATTGGATTGTTTAGGTGTGTTTCTATTTCACTTAAGTTTCATCTCTTCTATCTCAGCGAGACGCATACATGATTTTGCTAATAGTGATCCCCAGCGTGTGACTCCAAGGCGGCACATTGTTCCTTACAGCAAGGAAGAACTAGCATTTTTAATGTTAAAAATAGGATTAAATACCCTCGAACTCAAAGTATTCCATATATGGTTTAATGAGATAATGCTATTGTTATCAGCTGAGAAATTTCCTGTAGATTTTGCAGCTTATGAATGAAAAATACTAGATTACTGTGTATTGATTTTATTACAGTAATGAATTGGAGCAGTTTATAATTAGAAGAAACTCAGGTTTTCAGTGTGCTGCCTTTAACTCTGCTTCTTCTCTTTATTTTGAATAGGTCATTTTCCTCCTTTGAAGCTTAATAATAAAATGTTTTTAATCTTGGTTTTTATCAATGTATATCTAAAAGTGTGAAGAAACAAGCAATCTAGCTTTTGGGGTTTTTTCCTGTTATTTTTTTCTGTATGCCAAAGATGACATCCACTTCAGTAGTAATTTTAATGTGTTCCAGGTGTTCAAAGCTGTTGAGACTGTGAAAATTTTACATGACATTATGCTGATGCAACCATCTTTGAATCATTCTCACTTTTGGTTTGTACAAATACTGGTATTTGCAGATATAAATCTTAAAAGCAGTCATTCCTGCTTGAGTAGCATTTCAGAATGCTACTCAATGATGAATAAAGAATGACTCCAATGCATTTTCAATTTGCATAGTGTGTGTTTTGCAGCTCATTGTGCTTTTGAACTTGCCGTTGCAAAGCATAGAACTCCAGGCCATATTCACAGCTCCTCTCTCAGTCATGAAATAAGTCAGTTAAGATACATCTTCCTCTTTGCACACTTCCTTTCACTTGAAATGCTCAACAAATTTCCTATAATTTAAAATATTTACTGTTTTTCTTTGCTAACACTCTGCAGTGCACAAAAACCTTGTCTTGGTAGTAATTTTTACTTTTCTGTAGGTGTTTTGGTATGTTTGTCAGCAATCCCCAGATTTTAATAAGAGCAAGGAGTAAAACATTAGGTGCAAAGAGTATGAGAACTTGTTTCTGGCCTGAACAGGTAAAAGTCTCTGCTGAAAAGCAGTGTGCACAAATTGTTATTTGGTCAAGGAAGAATAAGTGAGAATTGAGAAGACAAGAATGAATGAGGATAAGATGAATTACTGTTGGAATAAAATGCATGTCTTTCTGCAGACCTTGTTTTCAGGAAGGAAAGCTATTCCTTTTCAGAAATGTCATAAATTGTGTGTAATAGCAAAGATATCATGCCACCAAGAAAAGATAAAATACTCAAAGAAAAGCCATAGTGATGTAGAATGCAGAGTGCTGCTACTTTATTAATAATGCTCTAGAAATTGTTGAAACTGTCACAGTACAATTGTTTAGTGTTGGGAAGAACTCTTTGAGAGAATTATTTAATGGAGCAAGGAGACAGTTTTTGCTTGGTGTTCAAGCCTTACATATACCATATAGTGAGAAATTTAATGAGAAACTGTTTTCTGGTGTAAACCACTTTGTAACTACAAGAATGGTGTACAGAAGCATACCAGTCTGGGTATCTAGACCATACGAAATAGGCATTGTGCCTTTGGGAACTCCATTTCTCATCCAGTATGCGGTCTTTTTTGGAGCTCTACACTGGTGGCTCTGAATGATGCAGTTTGTTGCTTTGTCTTCTGTAGTTTAAACTGAAGGGCTTGAGATTGACCTTTGAGAATGATTGTCTTGTCATCTGATGAGGAGGATTGTTGGAGAGATTCCTTTCAATAACAAAAGGGAAGAGATGATAGGCAGGGGATTCTTAGTGTTACAGGATTCTGTGCCTGCCCTTTGTGTAAAGCTCCGACCTTTCAGACACGCAGGTAAAGGGCAGAGTGTGTTTTGTTGTTGTTTTTCAGATGGCCAACCCTTAGCTCACACATTTATTCCACAGCAGGAATATGCATCGAGGTGTTTTTGTGAGTCCTGCTTCAGTCAGTCTCTTTGAACTCTTAAAGTTCTCAGTTGTGGTTCTTTGCTTCACTGCAGCTCACAGATACAATGATAGAGGAATTCCTGATCATGTATATGTTGAAATAGATTGGTGAAAATGGCATCTATCAAAGTTTTGACACCAAATCTCTAGCAAATCTTCATCTTCAAAGTGCATAAATGATGGAGACAAAAGCTGTGTATTTGTCTTAGTGGACTGTTACTGTGTTATTAAAAGTTTTGGCTGCAGATCATGTGTGTATACAATTTTTGGCACAGGGAAAGCACCTGAGCTTCAGCAGTGATTGCACTGTTTCAGCTGAAATAAAAAAAAAGTTTTACCTATTCAGATAAGACTGCAGACTTCGACCCAAGCAGTTAAACTATGTGCAAAGTTATAAGCAACTGAAAAAAAATCATACAGCGAAGGTAAAGGAAGATTTAAATATTGTCTTCAGAAGTCTGTTCTGTCTGTGAACACAAACCTCAAGCAATAATCAAGGAGGCTATTACCTTGGAAACTGGCAGAGCTTTACTGGAAGCTGAGAGCTTGACAACTTGAATGTGCATTGCTGGTACCTTTCTCTTATGAGATGCTCACAAGAATGCTGATAAGCAGTGCTGATGGTGAGAGGGGTTAGAAGCAGTCTTATGCAGTGGTGTATGCATGGTGATCTAACTTTGTCTTTGCTTTCTTATTTGAAAAAAACCCCAAACTGTAAGGGGAATAGCTTACTCTCTGTAAATATCAAAGGAGCTGACAGTTGCTGAATTTGAAAGTTATTGACTGTTGACTGTACAACAATGCCTAAATATTGCATCTGTTTTTTCTTTCAAGACTTCAAGCCTCTGTAGGAAAATTTTGACTTTTCAGCAGTGTGTGATGAAGATGAGTAGGAGTTTATTTGGCTGTCTAAATGTGGAAAAACATGCTGGCCTGCTCATTCTTCTTGATCTAGCCTTAGCATCAAAGGAAATTTGCCTTGCATTATGAAGCTTGCTGATGTCAGAAGGAAAAAAAATTAGGCCCAGATGGCATGATGCTAAATAGAGCTGAGTACGAAGTGTGCACGTAGAAAGAGGCCAATCAGTTTTTGCTGATCCTGTATAAGTGTGAGGAGGAAGAAAAATATTTGCTTTTCAATTCATCTTCCTTAAAGAGACCCAAACTGTGTATATGTTATAGCTGAGCAGAAACCTACATGAAAAAACTCACTGCTTTTAGCAGGATGGTCCTGTCGTTAGTTCTCATAATTCCCATCTCCATTGTGTTTTAATATTGACTGTTATCTGGAACCTTAATTTCATGAGTAAATGTGGATCAACCCTCTGCAGATGGGAAAAAAGATTAGTTAACTGCAAGTATAGTAATTGTTCTTGATTTGTTAAAGTCTTCAAGTGAACAAAAAATTTTTTTTAGCTTTGAGTAAGTTGGCTACTGATTTATCTAGAAAGGACAAATATATCCACATTTGTAGGCATGCATATTTTAAGTTAGGTTACTAGTAGAAGATTTGTTTTAGCATAAAAAGTGTTGATGCCCATAAAATGACACTTGTAAAATATTCAAGGAAGAAAAGCCTTAATATTATTTATTTCTCACATTTAAAGCAGGAATACCAGGTGTTTCTGTTTTATCAGTTTCCTGGAAACAAAAACCCAGGCAATCTAAAATGCCTTGTATGGAGCTAAGTTTGATTTCTTTTATACCATTTACATTTATTCCAAGATAACTCTAGATTAATTCTGGTTTCTTTACATATTATGAGTAAAAAAATAAAAATCAAGTTGACATTTTTTTTGTGCATTTCTACATGTAGTAGTACTACGCATCAGTGTTCTCATTCTTTGGTGTGAATTTAAAATGTTACATGCTCATAGCAAGATCTGTGTTTGTTCTTTTAATTTGGATAAGAAAGGTGAAAGTTCAGACCACACTTTGGATTCTTCTTCAGTAAAGTTTTAGTGTTGACCACCAGGTCTTTTGCTATATAAACGTTCAGTTATTGTGCTGATTAATATTGCTGTGATGGGTTAGAACAGTTTGGAGTTTTAGTTAAGAAAAAAAAAAATTCCACCAGCCATGGAAGTGATGTTTTTGCAAGAGGCTGTTGTAACTTCCTCCAAACCTGATAGAACTAATCAATTGGCTAATTTGAGTATTGACAATTCTCTTAAGCCACTTAAGAAGCTGGACACGCCTCTGTAAAAAACATATTTAAAGACGAACAAGCCCAGGAATCGCCCTCTTGCTTCCAGCCCTTGGACAGGTAACTGGGCTGCCCACTTGGCCCGGCGGGCTGGGCTGGGCCTGGCTGTTGGGCCTGGCGGGGGCCGGGCCATGGCCCGCGGCTCCGCGCGGGCCGGGATGGCCCTTCCTCTCCAGTGCGGCCGCCGAAATGAACTTTACAGCAAGACCAGCTCCGGCCGCTGCTGGGCAGAGACCATGTGACCAAAAGAAACAGATAAATTCCAGCTGCAAAACCAGGTAAGATTAACCCCTTCAGCACCATAAGTTCCCCAGAAGAGATGAAGCTGGCAGACATCAATCCTCTCCCAGGTCAGAGGAAAGGGAAAGGCAAAGGCACGTGAATAGACATCATGATAGTGACACCAAAGTCAGTGAAAAAGAGCTGAAGCCCAGAGAGAGGAGATAGAGGAGATGCTTCAAAACCTAGAAGCTGAAATTTAAAGCTATGGTGATGGGCTATGATAGATCAGAGAAACCTTTGGTAATTTCATGAAAGCAGGGAGGTGTGGAGAGTTCAAACTGCTACAAGCAAAGATGCCTGTGATGAAATAAGTAAATCTTGAAGTAGCTATGATCCAATGAGAAGCCTGAACAGAGAGAGATAGTGATGAAGTGAAGACCCTTGCTCCCAGGGAAGAAGACCTCTGTTCCTAGAGATGAAGATGATCCCAGAGGTAGATGAAGAGAACCTTTGCTCTTGAACAGCTCGTCCTTAAAATAGTACCCCATTAGCTAAGATTGAACCCTTGAAAACAGTTGTGGGGAAACCAGTAAGTCGAGGGAAGGGACTTTCACATGGTGAGTAGAGAACCATTTTCCGGGCGGCTATCTTGCTGTGATATTGAAACCACGAGAAGACTGTTTCTTGTGGAGAAGCCCCATAGCATGGGCAAAAGAGACTCCTCTCCCTAAGTGAACTGATGAAAGACTATTACAGATGTGGTAAACTGACTGAAATAATCCCAAGTTTGTGTCTTTATGTTGTAAGTGGGAGGAGGATGAGGGGAGAGAAGTGTTCTGAAGATTTATTCTGACCCTTATTTTTCCTTTTTCTTTTAGTTCTGTTAATAAACTTCTTTATATTCTTTAAAGTTTGGAGCCTGCTTTGCATTCCTCCTAATTCTTATCTCACAGAAGGTAAAAGATGTGAACAAAACCACTACACTTGGTCTGAAATATTTTGTAGATTAGGTCACTGCTTGTAAAGGTCATTACTTCTTAATCAAAGGTGTTTCATTTTCATCAGACATGAAAAACACCCCTCCAAATTTGCACTGCTTCATCAGAACATTCTTGTGTCTCTTTTGTTTGCTCTTTTTATTGCTTTGATTTGATATGGATCTTTCTGGTGATACAGATGTATATGCTCTGTGCATATCCTTATATATGTGCTCTTTTTTCATAAAGTACCTGGTATAGTGGTGATTGTGGTCTGAGATTTCCCCTGCCCACACTTCAAAGAAAGTGCTGAATCACAATCCGTGTCGAAGACATTTATATTAAAGGTTGAGAGGAGGAAGAAGACATTACACAAATGAAGAGGACAAATAAGAGAGATTGGGTTTTTTGCTTTATTTAGGGTCTTATAGTATATCTGAAACTAGGAAGTAAACAGAGCAAAAGGGTGAATTTCACAGGATATCTGTAAACTGGAAGGATTCAAAGACTCAAAGAGGTTGTCCATCCATTTCCTTGTCTAAAATCTAGGTGTTACCTCTTTTATTCACTAGGTTGCATTGTTACAACATTCTGTAAGTGGCAACCTTTTCAAAGAGAAAGAAAAAGGTGGGAATAAGATTTATCCCACAGCCCCCTCTTTGGTAGCCATAACTAGTATCATTGGTCACTAGGGTTTCTTCAGGCAATAAAGGTCTATGCTAATCCTCAGTCAGCAGAAAATCTTTAAAATAACCCATTTCTAGTAATTCTTCTCTTGACTCAAACTCTAGCTCAGAGCTGATTTCAAAGGAACAAAATCAAAACAAAAGGAATAGGCTGAACCTAACACTCTAATGCTCTTTCAGTTGAGAAGATAAGTGAAAAGCAAAAAATAACCACTTTTATAACTATTGATTGCTTTTTACTAGAAATACTCCAACCAGGAATATGTGAGTTGCTTCCCTAAAGCTTTTAAAGTTTTTATATATGACTTTCACAGGTGTTGATTTGGTTTGCTATGTTATTTAGCTTCCTTAAGTGTTCTGGCACTTTTACATCAAAATTTTTTTGACCAGTGAAGTTTAGTGTCTCCCTACCCTCACTCCAAAAGAGACTAAGGTGATAGTGTCATAGTCTCTGGAAAACAGCATGCACAATGTGTTACCTACATTCATTTTGAAATCCGTTCACTCTGCTTTAGCATGGAATATGACTCTAAGGAAATATTCTGTATAATAATACAGTGAAGAAAAATAGATTTTGTTGTGACCTTTAAGCTGAGCTCTTCTGTTCTGAACCGCATTATTTTGTTAAATACGAGGGAAGTGGAGCCAGCCTGTGACCTTTTGTTACCATGCAGCTTTAAGAAAGGGCAAAAGTCATTCTGGTGCTCAAAAGTTCCATTACAGAGATACTGTTTTTTATTTAAAGAGGGGAAAAAACCCCACCAACAAACCTCAAAAAGATTTAGAATTGTAGTCCTTTACCAGAAAAATGGAACTGTTTTCAATATTGGCATAAATTAAAGCTGCTTCTACAGAGACACTAATATCTGAAATTAATCACAATCCATGTTTTTCTCAGCCCTTTTTGATACCACAGGTGCTTAATACCTCTGAGGAATGGATTTGCACCTCATCAGTCCCTTAAAGAAAGGAAGTTGTAGCAGAGAACTAATTAAATTATTTATCCTAATTTTCAGGACTTTTGTGAATCTGCATTTGTAGCTCTGTATCTTTGCTGTAATAGGATAGTTCACTTTCAGCTGGTGTATCACTCATATCTTACTAATTGAGAGATACAATGTCCAGAGGAAGCAAAGGTGTGCTTTGTTTCAAATATGGATGTTGCAATTTAATCTTCTCTCTTAAAACCTTTTCCCACTGCTGCTCAGTGCAGGGTTACCACAGAACGGTGATGACCTTCCCTGGGATGCCAGATCTTGTAAATAAGGATCTGTTCAGAATCAATCCTTTCTCAGGACTGGAGTACTGGGGGCATGCATGCCACTCTACAGTGCTTTGCAAAACTCTTATCATTAACTATATGTTGGGATAGATTTAGAGCACTAGAAATATTATGTGTAGAAGCTACTTGTGAGTCAGGATTAACCTTGAAGTGTTCCTTTTATTTGTTTCAGCTAACAGGCTGCCAAATGAAGCTGCTCTCAGGCTGTCTCCCATGGTTCTTCAGAGATATACATCAGTCTTGAACCTTAAGTGTGTTTTCCTAAAATTTATACTGAAGATTCTTCATGTAGATATTTCCCTTATCTCCTTTACCAGAGAGGATTTCACCTTTATGCTTCTGACATTGTTCAGTTCTGATCACTGACCTGGTTCTGAGCATCTCTCTTCTGGCAGATGAAGTTGCATTGTAATAAATAGATGAAAGCTATGCTTTGGAAATGTGCTCCCAAGCAGGTGGGCCTCAGCTAGCCCTGTATCTCTGGAGTGTGGAACCACAGTGTATTCATCCTGTGCCAGATCCTCCTTTTCTGGATGGCTTGTATGCTTCCAGGTCATGCACGTTTAGAATTCGTTGGATAAACCTGTTAATGAGAGCAGGCAATCCAGTCAAGTTTTTTAAACTTGCTTTACTAGATTTTTAAAACTATACCAAATGAAAAAAACCTAATGTTTTTGATGATATTGTTAGAATTGGAGCTGTGGAGCTAGATTAGTGATGGATATTCTGAGCAGTATGTTTCAAGTTG
This sequence comes from Rhagologus leucostigma, assembly GCA_013397725.1. Lineage (NCBI taxonomy): Eukaryota > Metazoa > Chordata > Aves > Passeriformes > Rhagologus > Rhagologus leucostigma. The sequence continues at coordinate 4,157,085 of VZTD01004799.1, forward strand.
CATTTAGACGATGAGAGAGGTTGCTTTATTTTCAATGTGAGTGCTTTGTAGAAGGAAAGGACTTCAAAAACACTCCTTTCTTTAAGCATTGTCTAAAGACTAAAGTCTTCTGGATAGAAAAATAGTACTGAGAAACTTGGATCTGAATCCAGTTTGATACTTGGACCCAGGCAATGCTTCCAGCAGATGGGCTGAGAGAGTTTATAGATGATGAAGATAAATAATGTGCATGTACTGTGTCACTGACAACTGATGCTGTTCTGTTTTTAAGCCTCAGTTCCCTCCATTTAGCAGTGCAGTTCTCTTCCTCTTCTGCCCTGGGCTTTCAGGAGGAGTGAAACACTGCAAACCATTAGCCAGATACTAGAGACACATCTGAGTTGTTAATCAAGGACCAGGTAGATTGAGGGATGGAGAAAAAGCCCTAGGCTGCCAAATTTCCTGATGCAATCCTGAATGAGCAAAATCTGAAACATCTTGACCAGCTGTCACAACCTGGAAGTGGGCAGGATGTTTGTTTTAAATTCTTGGGCTGAAAAAACCACTAGTCCATGTGTCAGGGAACACTTAGGCTTTATTGTATAGTTGCCTTTATTACAGCAGCTAATTAGTTATAGAAGTGTTGGCTAACAAGCTCTCAACTCTTATAACTATCTTTAACAAACTCTCAACTCTTGCAACAAACTTCAGGTACAGAGTGAGGGGTAGAATACAATCACTGCACTTGCCAGGATAAAATGAGAGGAGAGAAATCAAGATGGAAGAGAGAGAAAGTAAAAGGTCACCAGATCTCATATCTTTCCTGCTGCCATGGATGGTCCAGATCTGAGGTCACCAAAAGAGAGGGAACGAGTGTGGGACCTATCCACTTCCTTTTATAGTTTCCCTGGTGCACACCTCTTGTGTAAAATAGATTTTTCACACCATTTGCATGTGAAGTTTGTGCACGCATGTTCAGCCCTTTGGAGGCCTCCAGGAAGTGATGGAGGCAGAACTTAGGGATCTGGGGTGATTATAGAGCTCCTTTTATTAAGCTTTACTGAGGTTATTGAGCTATCCAGGACTCAACCCTTTTCTAGACATAGGTGCACTGAGCAGGAGTCTCAGGGCAGAAAAGGAAGTTGGCTCAGAACAGCACTGCCGCATCTCTGCAGGACCCTGTCTTGCAATTGCAACTTTCCTGTTGCAACAATCAGAATATTTGAGATAAAAAATACTTATTTGCTTATGCCTGATCCTCTCCACCAGCCAGTTCTCCCAGCTAAGGTGCACAAAATGCTCAAGTCATGCTTGCCTTATAAAGCTGTATCCTGAAAATATGATCCAGCCTCAGAGATGATGGGGCAAGGCAGCTTCATAACCGATTGTGAAAGGATTGTGTTTTCAGTTAATGAAGTGGCTTTACAGTGCTTTTGTTCACTTTTAGGAAAGTGAAATGGACAGGAAAGAAGCAGCACTAGGAGATTTGGGAGACCTTTTATGTGATAGTGTGGTAGTAAGAGGCAGGGGAGGAATAATCTTTAATGATTAACAATTAATGCAGATGTATGAAGGCAATGAAAACAAGGATCATGTAAGGGAGAGCAGTATTGATGAAGCAATAGTGCATGGTGGCTTGGCAATAAAGGAAAATAGAAGGGAATATGGCAGGGATGCAAACACGGGTCCGTTAGAGTTTTTTAGCTTGCTGGTTAAGGATCAATATCTTATTAGAGAATGTGTCTGAACTATGTGGATGTGGGAATACTTTCTGAGCAAGGAAACTGCGGAGATTTTCTGGCAGGATCTATCATCTGAATGATGAAGGAAGCAGGATCTTTGGTGTGCTCTGGAGCACAGCTCCCTATTCATATTGATTTAGAGCTGGTGGTAGCAATTATGATGTGTTGTACTCGCACTGATGTAAAACCTACCAGGTTTCAGTCTGAGCTTTTAGTTTGCCAGGTAGTGGAGCAGCTTCAGTCTGCACTCATTTACCAGTTCATTTGATTGAAACTTATTATCATGACATGAGGTACCTGTCTACTGATCTGCTTGAATCCAGCTGATGTCTGAGGTAGAGAGGAAGCCTAATTAGTTTTACTTGCCATTGACAGCTCTGAATGTGGCAATAAAAAATTGTGTGTAATGTCTGTAGTGCTGAAACACGTGTGAAGATATTCTTTTGTCTGCTTGCTTGCTTTCTTGATTACCTTCTTTCCTGTGATGACAGGAAAAAGCCCCTATCTATCTTCTCACAGTGCCTTCCTTTGGTTTTGTGTAATATGTATTATAGGAAGGTTAAGTGAGACCCCGAATTGATATACTGAAAACTTAAGATCTCTTTGCCTAATTGAATTCTTGTCCATGATTTGGAACTTTCATACCATTTAGTGAGACGTGTGGAGGACCAATGCAGTCCTGTTTTGACATGTGAGGAGATACATAAATTCCTATCTGGTGGAGAATACTTGCTAAAATAATAATAATACAGCAATTTGTTTTTATAGTTGAAGTAAAAATCCAAGAGCTGCAGCTCATATTTTACATAATTAATAATGCCTCACTTTGTTTTTGTTTGTTTGAATTCTGTTTTAACACCCAACAGGAAATTGAACTTCAAATTATTGTTTAATTTGTGTGAAACAAGTGAGGCAATAAGTCCTGTGTTCACTGAAGGTTAGTTACAGTAAACAGACTATATAAGTTCCACTGCACCTAAACCAAAATGTAATCTTTTGGAACATATTTAGGAAGGACATATTGTGGCTTAGTTATAAGATTTCCAGTCCTGTTTGAAAAACCTGGAGAAAAATTTTTCATTTACCATTATTAGGGAGTGGATACTGGATAAACAATGACATTGCTTTTTAGCTTCCTGCCAAAATTCTCTCTACATTGTTGTGTGTTTTCTGGATATACACAGCTGCTGTTTTTCTTTCAATCCTAAGTATCAATTCAGGTTCATTGATATTTTTGCCTTGATTAATTTTTTTCATCCACTATCGATGCCTTTTGGTCCTTTCAAGGCCATTTTCCTTATTTGTGTGATCTGGCAGGAGGGTCTTTACATTTATGCCAAGATCTACAGCTGATAGTTAAATCTACAACATGAAAAGATAAAAGGAAACTCCTTTTTCATCTCACTTTGCCAGACAAGATATTCTAAGGAGAATCTATTTGCTATCTGTTTGCTGCTGTGAATTGGTTGCTTGATTGTACTGAAAATCACATTGAAATATTTCACATATTTTTTTTCTTTGAATGATCATGCTGCAGCATCCCCGTTTATCTGTCCTTGTGCTTTACAGACAAACCTATTCTCATGGACTGCAGTAATGAAGACTCTGTTTGACAGTGTTAAGTTTTAGATTTTGTTTCCAAAGTAAATAACTACCTGGCACTGAAAGGGTTTCCCCATTTTATCAGAGCAGGCAGTTAATCACTCGTGGGCTACAGGGGCTCCTTTTGCTGTTTGTTTGCTCCTGGGCCACTTCTTGTTGCTTGGGTTGTTTCAGCACATTGCATAATCCTGTCCAGAGCTCATGCAGAAATGTTAGTAATTCATCTTAGCGTTTTCCTGTGTCAGCTGAGGTTGCAAACCAAACTAACATCATTTTTCAAAATGCCACTTTAGGTGGCAAAGAACTGAATCCTGTAGCCCTTAGTCAGCCAAAAAAAAAAAAAAAAATCATGTTTGCTGATTTAACAGTATTGAATCAGACTCAACTGTCTATAGAATTAGAGCGTTCTGAAGTTTACCACTGATTTCAGTTACTTTAGTTATTTTCTGCCAATATTAAGAATGAACTGCACTACGCTGTAGAGGGTTTTATACATGCTTGTAACATCTGAATGGAAATTTGAGATGTGAAATTTTATATGCTGAGGTACAGATTCTAATAATATAATTGACTTGGAAATGTTACAAGCAGTAACACTTTTCACTTATGTTTGTGGTAATAGATCCAGTCTTGAATACTTTTCCCTGCATGGGGTTTGCGTGAGGTTTTCTTTGACCTGCAGTCTTAAAGTAACCAGAATTTTGACTGAATTGTTTGCCAGGGTGAGGATCTAGAAGATAATTGCCTTCAAATTTCATTAAATAAAGTAGCTCAGCAATGAAAACATCATTTTAATGTTCCAGGGACCTAAGAGTTCACAGCCAACTCAGCCCTATTGTTTACTATAGAATTCATAAATAGAAATTATTACTAATGACCTAAAATTTTTAGGTTATGCTACATTAAAAGTTAGAGGATGTAATCCCCAGTAAAGCATGCCCTTCTCTTTGGATTCTTTACTGTTGAACAAGGTTTGTTTGCTTAAAAGTGTGCTTCTCTCTTAGTGGTGTCTGTTGACCTAATAAGGTATTACTATTCTGTATAAACCTTGCCTTGCTTTGTTAGAACACAGTTAAAAATATCAGTCAGTCATGAGACACAAATCTGTAGAAGATAATTAGTTTCTTTCCCTAGGGAGAAAAAAAGAGGAGTTGTTTTTAAAGGGAGTTATAACAGAGTTGCTCTTAAAAGTGTAACTGATACAACTGAAACCATCATACTTACTGAAAAGCACAGCAACATTTTAAGGTAAAGCAAAGGCTATGAGAATGCAGGAGATGCTCCCATATCTATGGGAAAAAGATATATCTTCCAAGAGTTATTTGTCTTTCACTTCCATAATGTCACAGGCATTAATAAATCTTTTCTCACTCAATTGGCGGAATGATGACCTCCATTTTATAGACAGGTAAAAATGGAAGGGTCAGAAAATTTAGGAGCTAATTCTGGCAGGCTGCACTACCGTATCATTTTTGTTTGGAGAGAGTGGTTTTGAGTGATTCCACTGACTGTTTTCCACTTACTCTTGTGGATTTAGTTTGAAAGACAGTTTTGGGATGCATAACTAGGTACTCTCCAGTATAGCCTGTTCTCAAAGGAGCTGTTTGACTATCTTGGCAAAATCATAGAGTACTGTATCATTGAATAACTCACTGAAATGAGTTATGGAAACAGCCAGATGCTTAGATGTATTTGGTCAGAGTATTTTCCCAGCTGCCCTCTTACCCTGTAGGTTCTTGTGTTTCTGCTGCCAGTCATGTGTTCAGAGGGCTGATTTAACTCCCCAGGTCTTGCACCACTATAGCTCAGCCTGAAAGCTGAATTTCCCTGAAACAGGATTCTTGAGCTCTTAATTAATTTTGGCCAAGTCATCTACCATAAGGTAGTTTGAAAAGGAATATTTGCATTTGATGTGTGACCCTCTGGTTTTATGGAGGGTCAAAACCAGCTATGTAAGATGTGAAGCAGAAACTTCCTCTAGATTTTCTGTGTTCCGGTTAAAGCAAATGCAACACCCATGCAAGACATGTTCTAAGACATATTTTTTCATTATCTTCTATCATCTTTGTTTTAAAAACATATTTAGGACAGGGTCTTGAGCCTGTGTTTGTGCCTCAGGGAGTTGCTGGCTATGAAACTAGTGGGAGGGAGTCCTCTTGGCCACTGGAAATAGATCAAAGGCCATACTTTACTGTGCCCAGTTTTGAAATATATGCTGAGGTTTTTTTGTCTTTGTTTTAGTCCTTGGACAAGTTGATTACTTTTAATATTCATAAGGTGGTATAATTGTGCCCCTTAACTCATCAGCTGCAACAAACAAAAAACCTTTCCTGATTTTGACTGTTTTCCAAGCAAAGCTGAATGGACTAACTCACTTAAAAAAAGTGAAAAATTAAAGAGATGATCTTCTGCCTTTGCACTGAAAGCAGAATGTTAGATGAAATCAAGGGTTTTTGTCAGGAAAACAATTTGAAGGTTTTAATTCTTTACTTTGATGGGTCTGCTATTCTAAGGGCATCAAAAGCAGCACTGCTTTTCCACAGACACTGAAAAAGTATGCAGTATTCTGAAGGTGTATAAAATGCTTAAAAATCTGGGTTTCATTTATTGCATACTTTAGCCAAGGCATATTAATGTCTCATTAAATGTGTGAACTGAAAATGTAATATATGGAGTCTACAGAGTCGAATCTTTTAGTGGATGGTCCCAGTGAGTTGCAAGTAGTGAGCCATGGGAAAACACCTTATGAATTAAATTATCCACATATGTGATATCCTGTTTGTTGTGTTTAAGGTAATTTGGAGGAAAAAATTCCTTGACTCAGTAATACTGAAATTAGGAAATCTATACCTAAGGCAGGGAAAAAGGAGTATTTTTTCCACAAAACCTGTGTGATTTACCTCTGAGTGAAGTGCTATATATAGGGGATGTTTCAAAGTATATCATTTCTATTTTCTACTACTGCCTGTACAGAAATGGATCTTTTTCCATTTGGGAATGAGATCCAAAAGTCCTAATGCTTTTAGAGTATTCTAATTAGAGTATTCTAATCAATTAATAAATTAATGTGAAGCATCATCTCTGTCCTACCCAAGACTCCATGAATGATAATAGCGTTATTGCTTGAACTGTAAGAACATATAACATCAGGGAATTTTAGCGAAGTCTTACTTCAGATGTCTTACTGAAAACCTCAAGATCAGAACTGACTCAAGATATCTGAATTTGTGTTCCTCAAAGTGAGTGTGTTCTCAAAGCTTACAATAGCATAAATTAGTTATACTGTGGAAATAGTGTAAATGTTATCTAAGTATGTGAAGACTAGTGTGGGTAACAGTAGATTTTGAGTTTTTCTAAAGTAGGGAGAAAGGAGAGCTTTTCTGCTGCACTGAAATAAACATTAAAAGGTGGTTTAAAATCCCTGTAATCAATAAGTGTTCTTCCCCATTTTAGGGACAAGGGGTGCTTAGCCATCCTTTCCTGAGTTTTGCTGTCATATATGCTGTAATTCTTTTGATAGTACATCTGGGAAAAGCACACATTTGAGAACTGACTCCAGTTTTATAGTGGTGACATTATGAAACTGTGACAGCTAGAATAACTTGATATCTGTTGCTGACCTTTTCCAAAGATATTTAGTGTTAGAAAGCTATAGGAATAATTCCTTGATTAATACCATGTGGAATTTGAATTTGCTTGGTGGGCCTAAGGGAGATATTTAGAAACTGATCAGCAAGTGCTCATCAGCCTCAAGAAGTTCAGTTTGGAAATTGGGTTTAGATCATTTTTTGTTGTCAGAAAAACAGAGGATTAGCTAGAAGCAAGACATGTCTCCACATGTAGAGTGCTGTTCTGGTTTGTTTATGTTGTTTATGTCTATTGCCCGCTCTTATTGCTGTTCTTGTTCTTCAGTGCTTCTGTTTCAGATCCTTCTATTTCTCCAATGCAGAGACTTTGTTCCAGTAACCTGAACCATATTTAATAAAGCTTTATATTCTAGGACAATTAAATAGTAAAAATTTATAAAAATGACACCGGGTGTTTCATTTGCATTGTTAGACACAGAAGTCTTTTACTGTGCCTACCTGTGTTTTGTTGTTTCCTTACCTTGGAGTTACACGTATGGAGTAAATGAAAGGATAAAGATTTTTTATATTCAGTGACGCTAATTCAAGTTACAGACAAAGATATTACTTTCTGCCTTTTGTTCTGCCTTCAGAATAGAGAAATCTGATTTTCTGCTCATCCCCTCCACAGGGATGTGCAGGACAGATTATCCATGCTGGCCTTGTACGAATCCAAGTGATGTGGCTCTTAGCTACCATCATTGAAGTTGGTCTTGGCTTTCTGCCAGCTCCAAGTCTCTTGGTATTTAATTTCATATTGAAAGGAAGAATAGAACAAAGAGTAATGATAATCTGTCATGCTTTAGGATGGCTGTTGCTTTCAGGTATGCTCAGAAAAATTTCAGCTGTTTGAATTGCAGCAGTTGTTTCGTTTAGTGCCTTATAATGATTTGAGCTCTTTGCCTGAAGATATTGTCCCAGGTACCCCTCTGACATGGGGTCATATTCAGTTCTGATTCTTCTCTTCAAAGCACCTAGCAGCAATGTGTCCAAGGAGACACTGCTTTGATGTGGTATCCAACTGACATAAAATTCTGCAATAGATCATGACAAAAACATCAGATCTTGTAAGAGGACAGTTGATGGGCTTTATTGCTGATGTGACTGTGGACAGCTGCAGATCCACTGCCTCTAAGATCCTGGTATAAAACTCACTTCTCTTTAGAATAATTTTTCTCATGTCAATGTCAATAAAAAGAAATTCTAAGTGTGCGCTCTTGTCGTCTAAGAAAAAAAAGTAGTAGCAACATGTCAACAATGCTCTTAATGTGTGGAAGTGCCCTAATGATAAACCCGGTATCATACCTGAATAGAAAAACTAAAATGCCCAGAAATCATCCAGGACATAAACCAGGTCAAGACCTATTTCACACCTTCCAAAAGAAGGTGCAGATAAAAATTCTGTGTCTTCTGTGACTGTTGCAAGACTGAGCACTCCAGTAGTTTTTTATAAAAATGTGAACTAGAGAATTTGCTAAACTTTGAGACTAAACCAGTAACCTTTCATCAGATAATTTGCTGCAGTTTGCTGATTCCCTGCTCTATACAGCAGAAGTACTGTGTGGTTCAACTTGGAGTTCAGTTTTTCCAGTCCTGTTTTGGTGGCTTTTGGGCACACAACTTGGCACTCCCTCTGGATGTAAACTGAGATGTGTTGGAAAACACTGTGCAGCTTTGTGCTCCTCTTGCATGGCATTGGGACTGGGAGAGCCCTTACAGGGATCAAGTGCTAATGTTCAAATGTAAGCTCACTGAAAGCAGAACGGTTAAACATTCTCACACTATGAAAATTGCTAAATAGAACTTCCCAAGAAAATTGAAAGTATCCTTCCCACGTACTTGTTAACAATGAAGTCAAATTGACAAGCAAATAGTTCTCTATTTTTTTTTTCTTTCTTTTCTTTGTTTGTTATTTAGGTATTGTGGTCTTTATACAGGAGTTAAAATGTGTAATGTAGGGTTGTATAATGTTAAAAGTATCTATGGAACAGATTCTGCCTCAGAGCATGAGGGTGAAGTAAATACTTGGAGAAGGTTGAGGTAATTCTGTGGTGAGTATGTGTCTTTCATGTGTCTTTCCTCTGCCCTAAACTTAGTATCTGAAAACTTAGAATTCTTCTTTACATTGGCCCTTTCCTTTTATTGTCATGTTTTTTTTTTTTCTTTCTGAACTTTTTCTGGTGTGTTAGTTCTGTGTGGACAGTTTTTCCTAGGTGTCATCTGCATTCCTTCCCTTCTACTTGTTTTCTTTTATTTTTATTTATTTATGCTTATTGGACACTACATGCTCATAGCACCTTTTATGTTCCACAGCTGACTTAATTTTAATTTGTGAAAGATGCTAAGTGCTACAAAAGGACCAATATGCGAAATATAGGTGGATAGGTGTGCAACAAGATAGGGCAGTCAGCTTACAAAAAATCCCCAAACAAATGTTGTCAGCAAACAAATGACAAGTCCCAACACATCTTAACTCCTATAGAATTTCTGTGTTTTTCACATGCTGCTCAATATTTATCAGTTTCACCAGCCTCGAAATTGGAACAATGCCTTTGAAAAATGGATTCAGATTATTTTGTTTCACTCTACTCTCTAAGTAGCAATGTGTCTTCTGCTAAAATGCTATTTTGTAACTTCAAGGAGGATCCTTAGTAAATTATGTCCTATGCCCTCTCTGTCCCATGAAGCAGTGGGAAGTGCATGGTTTTCTAGCAAACCAATACTTTCCAAAATATAATACTGTCAAGACTCTCCTACATTGGAGGAAAACAGGAGTCAAAGTTGTAGCTGCTTTGGTCTTGCAGTGTGAAGGTTAGTATAGTCTAGACTTCATTTGGTAAAAATTATAATTAGAACCAAAGCTGTTGGCTCAGGCATAAATAAATTCCTTGTTCATAATCACTTACCTTATGTCCTTCCTGTGCGAGAGAAAGGATTTGTTGAGGCAGCAAATGAACGCCACATGTTCTGTGTAGTACGGATGAACACTAACAAAGGAAAAAAAAGTTGGTATGAGAACTGTTACAGACTATGGCATATCTAGTGAAATACTCATTGGGGTCATTCTACGGCAGCCATTTAGGCAGACAATTTGTCAGGTATTCAACTTACCCTGATCTTTCTCATCCATCAGTTCTGAGCCTGTAATGTGCTAAGGCTGAATGAGCTTGCATTGAATGTGTGTTTAAGGAATACCAGACAGCCCAACGTTTTAGCCTGTTAGAGTTACTGACTTTCAGTTAAGTGCGATTAACAACCTTGACTGGGCTTGATGGGCAGGCTTTGTGAAAGAAACTTCATGCTTGGGAGGTAACTTGGAGCCATGCAACAAATATACTCAAACCCCACTCAAACATCCTTTTGTGCCCACTCTGCCTTGGTAAACCTCAACCTTTTCCTTACACGCTATGCAGAGCCAAGCTGTGTTTTATATGAAGCACTCTATACATCCTTTTTTCACTTGCGCCTTTTTGTTTTTTTAGTTTTTCTATTGATGTGAATTTCATAGTTTTGTGAGTTGTGTGATTGTATTGTAATTGTGCACATGTGCGTTATTACAAGGACCTCAGTGCATTAGCAATAAAGTGCACTAAGATCAGGACTTTACTGTTTAATTTTTTCAGTTCTTTGAGGAAACAAGATTTTGCAGAGGCACACCATCATATGACAAAATCCTAATAAAGTGAACTTGGGCCTCGATCCAGTTTTTGACACTTATCAGCAATGCCTTTGCAAACTGGCAGTGTGCAGGATTGTTTCTGAATTTAGCTGACACAGGATATATTTTCAAGTCTGCATTCTTGTTGGGATCCCAAATGTTAGAAAAGTAAATGATCTGGAAAGTTAAAAAATAAAACTAACTGTGATGGAGTGGAAGAATGTGATATCGAATATATTCTGGATATTTGTGGTATTGTTTGTAAACATGACTAATCCCATTTATTGTGCCAGTTAAACAGGTCTAAATCTGCAGGGTTTACGTATATTTTTTTTTTTATGGGAAGCTGCACAGACTTGTTTTCTTTTGTTCTATTTTACTATTCTTTCTCTGAGTAGTCTGTAATGACAACAGAAACCTTACTGTTTTTGTAAAGTACCTGTAGCCTAAATATTTAGAGTTTTGTCTTTGGTCTGAGAGTCTACCTACCCTTTCAATCCATTTTCATATTATGAAATATTGAAGTTTTGAAGGAAATCTATCATCCTTCAGTTGAAGGAAGAAAATATATTGCTGGCAATAAATGGATGCAGCCATACTGCTATTGCTGAAATAACATCTGCTTATGGGACACACACACACGCACACACACACACACGCATCATGACTTTAATCCAGTATTTTTTCCTTACATCAGTAGGATTACATTGGGAACCATAACTTTTTTTCTTCTACATAATACTGCTGAATATTCTCAGCAATTCAAAATCAGTAACATTTTATAGATGAGCATATAATATAAACTCAAGTATGTATTCCTTTGGACCTTTAAATCCTGCTTTCAGCATAAAGACAGATTGTTGGTGTAGTAAATTAAAGCTGCCTTGCTGCAGCTATTTTGTCCAATGTTCTTTCACAGACCCATATTAATATTTTATCCCCTTTAATATCATTACATGATGCAGGCTTAATTTAAATAGATTTGACGGGCCTCTTGGTTGGCCTGACAACCAGAGGGAAAAATTAGTGTTCTGCATTTAATCTCAGCTCAAGGCACTAAATTATTTTGGAGGTTGAAGCTGTCATGCATATCATGCTAAATTATTGAATGTAATAACTATTAGCCTGATGTCTATTTATAGATTTTTTCTTTTAATTATTGTTTACTTCATGCATCTTCAGCTAATTTTGGATGGAACATCTTAAATTCTACCCATGTAGTGCAGTACTACTGTATCTTTTACAGATGCAGTATTGGAAGTTGTTTAACTAGCAATCAAAAAGGATATGATGGAGTTGGAAGTCCTTAAAACTAGGAAACAAAAGAGCTTTTCTGCTGATGAATTGTGTGATGTACAGAGACTGTGTAACATAATCTTAGTTACTTCAGTTCAAATATATTTAACTTCAAAAGTTCATAAAGGAAATAATTTTTTTCTTATTTTTACTATTATTGAAGAGACATAGATCCCAAGGAGGAACAAAACTGCCAAGCACATAACAGAAACCCCAACTTAGAGCTTAGGGGCTGTTACCTGAAGAATACCATATGCTTTAGGAAGCATGTAATGCAGGATAGACTGAAACATAAAATGTTATTAACAATTGTTTAAAGACTGCTATAATAGGAATTGTCACATTAAAGCTTGAAATAATGTAATTATTCTCACTGATGATGGTACATGTTTGCATAGTTTTGCATCTTCTCTGCTGTCTTAATTTGTCATGCTAAATAATGTCAAGTGGTGTGAAAATGCATATATTCCTCAACAATATTAGCCTTATAGGTCTGTTTGTTTTGTGAGGGCTCTGAGGAAAACTGGTGTCTAGTATGTATTACACATCACTGTCTTCTTAATTGCCCCTTGTCTCTCCTGGCACAAGAGTCAGTTTCTCTCTGATCCCACTGTCTGTATTTTATTCTCATCTTTTAAAGATTAAAATAAGAAGCTGTTTATCAGTATCATTTAATAATAATCTCTATATGATGCTTTGTGGATCAAGCTTCTCTGTTTCTCTGAAGCAGCATGAATTGTGACCAACGGATTAGAAGGAAACATGAACATCTGGAAGACATCCCCTTGCCATAAGTGGTGATGGACCAAAAATATTTATGTGCTACAAAACTGTGTGTGCTTATCACAAAGTGATGCCATTGTACTGGTTGTATGATTTGCCACATTTATTGTTATATATATAACAACAGAGAGAAGTCATCCCATGTTATGGCTTGCAAGATACATCGATTCAATATTAAAATACTTAACATAATAAACTGACTCTTCTAGACATTGGTGTAACCAGAGTACAAGGAAGCGTTGCGTCGTTATTCTGAAAGAAAAATAAGTTAAATGCATCCTTGTACAAAAGCGCATATGAAAATTTATTTTTTGGATTTTTGTTACTTTGACCGAAGACAGGATGAACAGATACCTTTTTTTAAATGTAGTTGTAATTTAAGTAGTTCTGTTGTTCCCTGTTTTGACTGCAGTAGAATGATTTTTGTTTCCTTGAGTTTTCCTTTGTTGTTTTTTTTCTTTTAAACAGCCTTCTAAACCCAAGCCCTTATCCGTCTCACACCAACTCTTCAACTGCTGCAAGTTCACTGTTGTAGCAAAGGACTTGAAACTCTCCTGTAGCAGACTCTATTGAATAGCCTGAATTATAAATACGAATTGATGAAATAATTGCCTTGGCATCCGTCCACAAATGTCTGTAGCAAAGCTGGGGATAAAGCCTTAGGCAGCTCAACTCAGTGTGCCTTGACCATAGTCTTTGTTGACTCTAGGGGAAAGGGTTGTGTCCCTTCACTTTAAGAGCCAGATTGCCTTTTCTAAAGATTTTCAGTTATTTGTTACAATTTCTGTTCTTTGAGATTGGAAAGGGAGATGGGAAGAAGAAGATTCTTTCTTCTCTCTTAAACCCTTCCCCCTGTTTTTAAAAATTTTGTTATTTTTGATCGGATAATTATAAGTAGAGAAAAAAAATCCTAATGCTAGCATTAATTCTTTATGGACTTGTTCTCACTTTTCTCTAAAAGATATTGGAAAAGGAGGGGAACCATTTGGGCAGGTTTTTCTGATACGTTATTATGTCCATAGTCCTTTCAGTGTTTCCAATATCACATGTCTGATTGTAATCAATGCTAGGAACTTCAGAGGGTTTTTTTGTAAAAAAACCTAGCAAACCATCAAACATCAAAAGCCCAAGAAAACCCAACCCAAAACCCTAAAGCAACACAACATCCCCACGATGGTTGTTTTGCAATAGCACTATAACTTCTCATTTTTTGTGATTTTGCAGTTTTTGTGCAGTCATTTTCTGCTCCATAGATTGCAAAGGCATGCCCTTAGATTTCAGTCACAGAAATACAGGAAAGACTGTTTTCCCTGGTTTTATGTGGGTTTTTTCTTTTCCAAAGAACCTTTAATTTTAACCTTAACTTCAGTATCTCTTAAAATAAAGTAGATTTTTTTTTTTACCAAATGTCACAGGTGTACAGGTGCTGCTGCTCAGCACCGGTATGCCGCGACCTTCCTAGAGAGACCGTCCCGCAGGGAACAGCTCTTTCCAGGGGGCACTGCCAGGTCTCCCTGAGGGACAGGTGATTTCAGCAAGTGTAGCAATTTCTCAGCTACAAGTGATTCCAGCTCTTGTTGTTCAGCTCTTTGTGAAATCACCCAAGGCAGACTCGGGGACACAGAGACAGGAGCCTCGTATGGCAGTTCCACAGAGGTAGCCTTTATTGTCCAGCCACCCTGCAAAGGGGAGGCCAGGGACCAGTACTCCTGTGCCAGGGGCCGAGGCAGAGGCTTTTTTATGGGAAAGGTAGGGGGTGGGGTAGAAATCAATTAGCCAACGGGGTAAAGGCTGTTACCGTAAAGAAGCAAGGCATATTGGAGTGGCTCTTTTAGTCACCATGACCCAAGGTTGCTTATGTCTGGGGCGATTCTTTCGGCCCGCAGGCCTCTCTTGTCCAAAGGAGCGCAGAGGGCTCCTGCGCTGAGGGCTCACAGCCCTCAACTATCAAAGGTATTTTTTAGTCTTGAACTTGAATGTAGGGGTTTTAGGCTTTTTTTTTCCTTTCCTCACCCCCTTCACCCCCCATAAAGTTTTAGTTGCCTTATATCCAGGCGTCCAAGTGGATGGATAAACAGACAAAGTTCTCACCAGACATCCTGCATTTAGCATGCATATGTGTGCGGGCTTTTTTACTGTGGTTTAGATATGTTCCAGCTTGAGCTCAGTTTTGATCCCTCCCTCTTATCCTTGGTGTACCCTGCCTCTTGCATCAGTACAGAAATGAAGTGTCTTAATTGCTCAGGCTTCTAGGACCAGTGCTGATCCTTTCCCTAAGGTGTCTTAGTTACTGAAGCATGTTCTTTTTCAGAGCTTTTGCTTACTGTTTTCTGTACTTCTTAGTGGACTAGAGAAAGTCAAAGATAAGTATTTCTGTCTTTTGCAAAAGAGTATTCTGAGTGAATACAGCTGGTAGAGGACACATGCAGGGCCAGACAAACAGTAGGAGCCAGTATATGCTTTGTTTTCTTTTTCACTATTTGTTTATTTTTATTTGGTCTGATTAACCTTAAATATATCTTCCAGACAAGATTTATTTTTTTCCTTACATGTGGTTTCTCCTCTAAGTCAGGTAGCTTTTTCTGCAAAAATTTCTGGCTGTTTAACTGTACATAGAAGAACATTGAGTCTTGGTTGTCTGCTGGGGAGTATTACTGCTACTTATTTTACTACATTTCTTTTAATTTGTATTTTAAAATAATACTCCTTATCATATTGCTACTCTTTAAATTCCTGATCCAAAATGGAGATATAAAGGTAGTCCACTAACTCTGAGTGAAGTAATATTTATAGTCTTAGAGTGCAGGAAATTCAGTCTTTAACCAAGATTATAAATAGCCCCTACACTCCTTTATTCATCACAGCCTGCCTTTTGCTCTGCACTGTGAAATGCTGCTGAAAAAAAATCTATGGCTGTATAACAGGCTAGAATAGCTTTCTGGATGCAATATATAAGTAATAGCTTTCTGTGCTGTGTTTGTCTCTTTCTTTTCCAGTGAATTAACATGACATGCCACTGTTAAACAGTTAAGGTATGTCTTCGTAAGCAAATAGAAGTCTGTCCTTCAATCTTGTGAACAAAATTGAATGGACTGAATATGATTAAATAGCGTCCTCTTTAGCTTGGTCAGCTAATGTGGCTTTAGGTTTTCTACCCTGCTCCTACACAGTTTTTCAATCATATCACACCCATTCAGCTGAGAACATGACTATAAAAGTACATTGAGTTTTTGCCTGATTGAGACCCAGCCTTAAATAAGTCAGTTAGCAAAGGGCTTGAGGATGCCAAGTTCAACCTTATTTACTTTAAAGTCAATGTTATTTTTGCTCTTGACTTCCAGAGGATCACAAACATAGTATAAGAACGTGATTTCTCAAGCTATTTCACTAATTAAAAATTGATTTTTGGCTTTGTGTGGATTAAAGTTGCTACATACAAACTTGTAGATGGTTTTATGTTTCCACACTGAAAGCCCCATTGCCATACAGCTTGTACAAGAACTGAACTGGGAATAGAGGTAAATCTAATTCTGCTTTAAAAATACTGCTAACAATTGTACAACAACTGTGTACACAAATGTCTTGTACCTGCATGAATTTCACTGATTTTAGTATAGAACACTTAATAAAACTGGCAGAATCAGCATTAGCTGCATTTTTTTTTCCCAGGCAAAATCCAAGTTCTGACTGCATATCAACTTCTTTTGTTCTTCTTTTGGCTAAAATTCTTAAATTCTTTTTGGGCTGCCAGTTTGCACTGTCCATGATGATTTAAATTAGTTCTTCCCAAAGGAAAGCAACAAACACCTTCTGGATTCGATTGTTTGTTCCTTCTCACATGGAAAAACATGCTAGTTGTCAACAGACTACTTTACAGAAACACTGGTGCAGGATGTCATTCCCAGCATCTGTTCAGCAACATTTGGAGTCTAAGCAGATTTGTTTGATTCTGAGCTGCTCCACTAAAAATTTCTAAATGAAGAACTTTTCTTCGTGACCTATTTTCAGTTTGAACAATGCGTTGAAGTTCATACTGAGCTGAGAGGAAGGTCTGTCTGGACCATAAACTTATAATACAGTTTTACTATTGAACAATTCTAATTATTTCTTTAGTAGATTCTCAGGAATTAATTATCTTAATGATTTTTAAATTTTATTTTTCATTTTTCCAGGCAAGTGCAGGCTGGCAAATGTACAAGAAGCCTTCAAATCTACGGTAGGAGTGACGCATGATGAGTGTATGACTTGAATATTGTGAACCTAAGACTGCCTAAATGACATCTCAGCTAAGCACTCACACTTAAAGCTCATCCAATGTAGCTGCCATTTAACATCCGAGCTCTTTTTCCTCATTGTGTCTTACAATGCAGTGGGGAGAGTATAAGTTAATCAGCAGGGTGAGTTTCTGGTTGTAAGCTGTGAATCAAAGGGATGGACTATCTGAGGAAGCTCTGGACCCATAGGGGGATGTAAGGGGTTAGACATGCAACTTGGAATGGTTCAGGTATTTTTGCCTCTGGTTTTGGACAAAGATATGGACTAGATGCCCCCTTTAAAGCACTGCCAAGGCTATTTCCTGATGGTTCTGGCTTAGCCATGTTATACCTTACGGTGAGCACATCAGTACAGGTGCGTGCAATACAACAAGGAAGAGAACTTGAACTTAACAGAATGTGCTTAAACTAGTACAATGTATTTCTGTGTGTCATTCAGAGGTAGGACGTATGAGTGTTTTTTTAGCTTTCTACTATTGTAGATACACATTGAGAGGTTGTATTTGCTCAGGTTATAGCACTGAATTGAAAAATGAAAACAATGGAAAAAGTACTGTTGCCTCCTTATAATACATAGAAATATGATGCATAATGATATTTGGAGTTAATCAGTCAGGCTGTAGACCAGGTGTGAACCAGTATCGTTAAGTCGTTGACCACACGGAACATTTATTTACCTGCTTGTCTCCAGTGCAGCAATAAAATATGTAGATGTCCAGAAACATGTCAGAGTCATCTTGCTGTTGTAGTGTTATAGGACATGGTGTCCCTTTAAGTAGCTAGTTTTTAACACTGTTTTTAATGATTATGTGCTTAGTTACTCGATTCCTTAGCTTAAATAATTGAAGTAGAATATGCAGGTTAACTTCTATCACTTGTTTGTAGGTGGAAGCTGATAAAAGTCCTCATTTTGCACTTTTTCGTAGGGAAAGGGACAATATTTTTTATGTTTCCTAGAGCAGCCAGCCTCTTTTCTATGCTGCTATTCAATAGGATGAACTAAGCTCTCTGAGATCAGCAAAAAAGATGTTTGAACGACATAGACTATTAAAAAGGATTAAAAAAGTAGCTAGCTACACATTTTAATAGAATAGATATTTTGCTGGTGAAACATTCCTGTATAAGCAATTCTATTGCTTGAAGTCTGCAAACTTTTAATGCTCTTTTCATTATTTTCTATAATTTCACATAATATTTGCATTTACCTAGAATTCTCAATGAATAAAACCTAGTCCGCTTTCACTTCTTAGCGATGATCCTCCTATGCTGTCTTACCTTCTGTTGACCTGCATTTGAAGTGCAGCTCTCTTCTGAAAAGCTGACACCGTCTGTTGAAAAGCATCGTTTAAAATGGACTTACTGCTCAGCATGCCCTCTTAGAGTGAAAAGTCAGCAAAAAAAAAAATAGCATTTCTGCTTTTTCCTGTGCACAACTTGGAGGTAATAATCTTAAAAAGAAATACAGGACATTTGCATTGCATATTGTTCAGGACTGGTTGTTGAGCTTCTGTAAGAACATGGAAGGGTATAATTGCAGAAGGTGTGGTGGTGGTGGTGGTTTCACAGGCCCCAGCAAAATGGGGTGGTGAGGTTTGTACCAGCAGAAAGATCTTAACCGGCTGAGGAGAGGCTGTTGGAAGGCAAATGAGAGACATATTCCATCCTTCATGCTGCATAAGCAGTTCTGGTGTGTAGCATTAGAACAGGGCCTGGAAGATGTACCAGATTTTTTTAGCTTTCCTGTCTGGCTCACTTTTCTTTGAAGAAAGCTTATTTGAAAGTAGCATTTATGTATGTATTGACTGGTGAGGAACATTCTGGATGGAAACATTAGCAGCTGTGGGGCTAAAGACATTAATTTCTTCTCTGATTTTCTTTAAGTGTTAGCTTCCCTGTAGGTAGAGTAATACAATTTTTGGTGTCAGTTCTGACTCCAAGTTTTCTTTAGCCATTATCAGGGCTTCAAGTAGAAAGAGTAGTAGGTGGGAAAGAGAATGGAATAACAAACTTTTGAGTATCTTAATCAAGAATCCTTGGAGACAATTGGAGGGGATCAAGAATAAAAGTAGTCTCAAGCCAGTGAAGATATGGAAACTGATTTGTTTAATAGTAGAATGACATAATCCATTTATCAAATTGTGGTGAAGAAATGGTAATGATGCTGTGCTTTGTGGAAATAATTTGCTGAGAGGGATTTAAAAAAAATTAGTTGGATAAACTTTGAAAATATTTTGCAAGATTTGAGACTTGCTCAAAGTTTTTTAAGTTGGTGGAACTCTTAATTGAAACCATGTTATAATGGAGCACCATGGTAAGAAAAGACTGCCAGAACATCCTAGCAGGATGTGGAAAAAAACAGTGAGAATTTGCATGCTGCAGAGTAAATCAGGCTGTAAACTGGGAAGGAAAATAGAACAATGATATCTTTGAACCTAGGAAGAACCTTAGAATTTAATTAAAAGAAGCTTGTAAGAAATAATGCATAAGATTTCACAAATCATGAAAGAATGACCTATCTTAATCTCTGTCCAGGCTTTGGACAGATAGCTGTGAGAAGTGAGAGATGTGTACTGAAGCCTGAAAGTAAGAATAGTACCTGAGGAGGAGCAAAATATATTTTGTGCAGCAAAGAAAAGTGACTGTGAGAAGTTTTCCGTAGACCTTTCTATCTAGTTACCGAACTATCACCTTGAACACAAATTAAACTTAGATGCTTCTAACTTTGCCCAGTCATGCAGAAACCAATACTCTGTAATGAAAGTTACTATAAAGGATGTATGACTCAGTCACATTGGATCCAGAGTGGAGTTTGTGTCTTAGATTGTGCACTGGGGGAATACGCTTACTAAATATGTCCGTGAGCTAAATGGGACTGCCTCAGGAAACAAAACTATGTATTCTAGGGCTGAAAATAAGCCAAAAATTATTTCAGAAAGATACTTTATCATAGAATAACATTAATTGCTATAGATAAAGGGGAGAAAATAGTCAAACTAAGTGGAAAATATAGGAAATACTCTAGGACAGGTCAGATTTTCAGAAAGGACGTAAATGAAGCCATTAAACAAAGGGTAAAACTAATATTTAGCATGGATCTCTGTGAGAAAGAATTATTACATTTTAACATGTTTAAAGAAAGGTAAAGGACTTGGTCTAAAACGGAAGCATTTTTGCATCTTCTAATTACTCTATGGTCTTTCATATGGTTATTTCTACATTCCAGAAATAATGTGCCAGGGTGCCACTCCTAAATGTGTTTGAGTCATAGATTCTGTGCTGACTACTAAATGTGCTACCTGCCCATAATAGCTCTGTTTGATGCTTATGACTTGCCCTACCAAAATACAGGGCAACCAGGGGCTGTTCTAGTGTGTGGCGCTGTCAGCTGAAACACTGCTTCATGCGAGACGTTATCAGGTTCTTGGTTGTGAGGTCACTCCTGTTACAACAGGAGAAACCTCAATCAGATCCTATGCTACAGTGAGGGATGATGTGACCTGCTTAGCTGAACCTGAGGACACCTCGTGACTTTTCACCACTGGAGATGTTAGAGGAGTATCTGGAACTTCAGTTGCCCAAAAGGGCATTATCCATGGGGAACCACATGACAGTAGTGTGAAGGGCTGAGCAAAACATGAGAGATTAAAACTGCAGAGGTACATCTTTTAATATGTATGGTACTACCACTGACTGCATGATGACTTTGATTTGCATGTTTTTTTATCAAAACTCGTTTCTTTCAAAGGGAATGATTAGAGCTCGTTAGAGCCTGACAGATGGAGTTCCTTCCCTGCTTCTCATGTTTCCTTTTCAAAAGCAATTTTGGTTTATGTACCCAATAAAAATATATAAAAATCATAGCCACAAGATGATACCGAGTGTTTTTCTTGATTACTTTCACCTAAAATACCACAGGATGTACTTTGTAAGGCTGATATCTAATATTACAGTACTAATTGGATGTGTTTTTTTCTCATGCATATTTCCTCTTAAATATCAATGAAGTGCTTTGAAAATTTAATCAATTATCAAAATGATATAAAATCAACTTTTCTTCCATATTTTGTTTTTCTGTTAAAAAAAAACAACAAAAAATTGCTTCATCTACTAGTTCTAATTTGGCTAACTGCTTCTGCTCCTATAAAAAAGATAGTCATAAGAGACAGATGTGAAATCTTTTCTCCTCTCTTCATTACTGTTAATTATTATGGCAGTTCTATTTGCCTCAGATAAATTTGGCCTGTGAGTGGCCCCACTCAAAGAGTAAATATCAAGCTAATTCTTGAGAGAAGTTTGAAACTGTAGTTTGGGATACTTAAGCACTTCAAATTTTCCACTTGAGGATAAAATTTCTCCTGGCCCATGAGAAAAAGCCAGGGGATTCTGAATTTTATACCACTGTTTCCTTGAGTCTCTGATATGATAATTTGGTAGTGTACCTCTAATCTTGCTCACCAAATGCTTTTTGTACAGTGATACTATACATAAATGCAGAATCCCACAATTTCAGACCCAGGTAACTTAGCAGAAATTTCCCCTTCTATTTGATGGCTTTTCTGTTCCAAACTTTCAGATTCTGATGAGGAGCATGTCATGATCATCTTTTTTCCCCCAAATGATCTACGTTTAAACACATTAAAAATCTGCATAGATACTGGCATCTAGAAATTTTAGTATCTTTACCATTATCTCTTCTGGCTTTTAAAATTTTTTTTCCCAAACAGAATCCTAACCTGTCACTTGCCATCTCATTATGGTGTCATAGCAGGAAAAACACATTTTCTCGCAAATTCTATGATGAATTGATTTTGTGTAGGAAGCATCTTAAGGCTCCTAGATTGCATAGCAGGTTTTTACACATTGAAAGCAATACTTTAAGCACATATTACTACTGCTTAGGCTGTTGGAAAAAATTGTATATGAGTTTTGTTGTTCTGAAGAGGCAGCATTGTGTTCATTGAGAGGTCCTATGAAATAACATCAGTGGCATGTTCTACTGTTCAGTGCAGGGAAACTATTAGAAGATGAATTTAAAGAGGAGAAGGCGCAAGGACTGTGTTTAATTTTATTTGATCCACACATTGTGGATATGTGGGTCTTGTTCTGCAGTCACAGATATAACAGAATGCCTCTCTCCAGGGAAAGGAATATAAGATGATGATTCACATACTTTGGGATAGTGGATATGACAGATAGTGGAGAATGCCAATGGTCTAGTCAGAGCTGTTCATCATGGTTCTAATTCAGAGACCTGTAAAATCAGAAATGGCCAAGTCATTGCCATGAAAATCTGTATTTTATAAGTGCACTTTACAGTTACAGCTCAAGCTGAAAATAAAAAGTGAATTTCATCTTGTAAGAAGTGTTTAAAAGGATGTTTTAAGAAAAGTGATGTGCAAATATGATTGAGGTTGGTAATTAGCTATAAATGCTTGTCTTCTGGGAAACTGAACTAGAGTAGAAACCAGAATGCCAAAGCCTATCCCCCAAAAGGTTGTAAAACATCAGTATTCTGAGATCCCAAGTGCTGGTATTTTTGGATTTCATGAAGATGAATTCATTTAATTATATTTAATTTATTGATTGAAATCAATTTAGTTGATTTAATTGTACTTAATTACAGTACTCAGTTTCTTGTTCAGAGTACTTTTGATTTATTAACAATTGTTGAAAATATTTGTCATACCCAAGATGAAATTCTGTCCATAGAGATGAGTGGCAGTATTGGCACGGAATTGAAACGAATCGATCTCTGATCTACTAGACCCTCCTGTAAGAAGTAATTATATTGTATTAAAACAAGAAGTCAAAGAGCCAAATTTTCCGTGAAAAGATGAAATACTTGTTAAGTCAGATCTTTGTTTATTAATATGTTAACAGCTTGGCTGACTCTAAAACAATGTTAGGTTGCTCAGTTAAAGATTTAGAAGCTAAGAAGTGGCAGATCTTAGTCTTGTGGGTATGTGATATAACAGTTCCTAATTAGATTGATATGTACTCTCTCAGATCATGCCATATGATGTTTAGCTGCCTAATTTATTGATCAGATTTCTTTTTTCATGCCTTTGTTCTTTGTATATTTCAAAATTCATGGTTACATGCAAAAATCTATGTAATGTATAGAATCCAATAAGAGTAAGAAGTCAAACCTTTCTTACGGGGAAAAACGTACCTTATCTATAGAGGTATCTTTTATAAACTCCCTGCAAATGGGTCTTTTTATTTCCAAAATAATTGATATTGATGTTTTTTAGTTTTTTATATCTTGTTTATAAAATGAGCGTGTGATTGAACAAAATTATTGTAATTAAGTTTTGAAGATTAACACTTTATGTATCTATGAAAAGTGGATTTGTATCAATCGTTTTCTCTTGAGTCCAGCAGCCCCGCACTGGTGGTTTTCTGTGATCTCCAGTGTCTTAAAGGGAGGTGAGGGTAAAGGTGGGAATAATTACCTCGCTAACAAAGTGTAATTTTATGATACCAAACTTCCATCAAGAGATATCTAATACTCCTGAGGTGTGTCCCCTCTCCTCAAAATCCCCTTCAAAGCTGAGTTAAGTAGGAGATTGGCACTAATGGTCGTATTAGAGTAAATTGTATTGGAATGTTGAACAGAGGAATGGAAAGAAGTGAAAAAGACATTGATTTTTATCCATATTCACAGTAATTTTTGCCTCACAGTGGCAATGGTAAGGGGTAAATACACTCTGTATGTAATGGAAGACTGCTTTTCCCAGCTGTTACTGCACTGGCTCTTTGATGCTTGCAATTCTAGTATATTAGAGGATTTTTTGCTTTTTATTTTTTTGAAGGAGGTCTAAAACAGAGCCAGAATTCAGATTTTCTCACTGTGTATTTTTAAGATTTAAAAACATGTCTGGTTTGAAGCCACAGACACCTTACTTGGAAGGAGAATCACACCGATGCTTTACATATGTTCATGCCTGTGATTAAAAGCTTTTTACATATGCATCCATCTCCTTTAGCTGCTCTGCTGTCTCTGTTGGAGAATAACAGTGCTATCAAAGTGACAAAGGCTAGGTTGTACTCCTAAGGGAAGTAATTATAGCAGCACAGAGCAGAAAGTAAAATTATCATTTGTTTGCTATTTTATAATCTGGTACCAAATACTGATCATAGTATTAGTAAAAAGGCCATAAACTTTATGTAGATTTTGGAACATAACAATAAATGAAGTTGTACTGCAATGAAAACCTATGTTTTCATGAGACGCAAAAGAAATATGTTCTAACAGTGGTTTAGTCACAGTATTAAATATTCAAGATGCAGTATTTTGCTGTCTAGTTTTATACAAAAAAATTGCTACTTTTATCCATAGGTACTCTTACACATTTGGAAAGACCATTCTCAGGCTAAGCTCTGTCAGGGTTTACTGTATCAGAGGGGAGATGTCAGACATACATCAAAGGTGGTTTTAGGTATCTGAATGGTCTCAATCTGTATATTTACCTATGTCAGTGTAAAGGAATATTTTGTTAATCTGCAGTTATTTGGGATAGTCTGGACGATGGCAGAACAAGTTTGATGTTTCACTCTGTACATACTTCGCAAGAGACCGCTATGGTTTTGTGTCTTTTCCGTATTTTCTTTACTGCCCTTTATGCAGTATGCACTGTGCTCAACACAGGTAGTTAAATATTTGTTTAGTGCATAAATTACTTATTTCAAACAACACGTAGGTGAGCTCTTCTTGCAAGTTAATGCACAGAGTAATTATCTTACTTTGAACAGGTATAGCCACTGAAAAGATACAGACCTTGGTCAAATCCCGTATTTTGTTCATATACGTCAGCCTAAATGTTATTCTCCCATTCTACATTCCTCTGAAATCTTATCTGTCTGGCTGGTAAAATTTGGAGTTGTAACAAAACAGATCTTCAATGTGATTTTGGTACAAATATTGTTAAAAACTCCAATCTGGGTTTCTTCTACTATGTTCTACAAATACTCATCGTAGCTCTGTGGGTAACAACTATGGCTCTTGAGCTGAGGTAAGGGGAATGAAAAAAGGCATAAATAAGAATAAGCATGAAGTTCCTATGCAACATTAGGATCCATATGTTGAAGTATGTTATTAATTGATAAATTCATGCTTGATGAAATCTTTGGTAAACATTCATGCCAGCTACTAAAGAGTCGTGCTCATACACTGAAATTAAAACCAGGAAAATAATGCTCAAATCTGTAGACCATTATGACTTAATTGTTTCATTGATTAAATTTGGTGTATTATGCTAATGCAGTTCACAAAATATCAACAAATATGGTTTTGTATTGATTATATATCACAATTATATATGTATTAGCAAATGTAATTGCATTCCGTGCTTTTTAAACTTGGTTCTGATATTGTCTTATAGAAGAATCTGCTTTCAATAAATTTGGAATAAAAAATATTTAGCATTACTTATCCGTAACATGCTCCAAAGTACACTAACCTTATATTTAATCAGCGTGCATGTATCCAAGAAGAAAAAAAGCCTTGATTTTCAGATCACTGGGTTTAAGCACTTGTCTATAGATTTTGAATTGAAGTCTCTTGAGTAACAAAGCATTTCTTAAGCATGTTATACTGGAAGATACCTCTTTTAGTAAATTTATCCATACAATTAATGCATTTCTGTATGGATAGAGCAAGTGCTGTAAGCAATAGTAGATTCCAGGTTGTACTCCCAGATGGGGGCAGCATTGGTTTAGAAAGAAAACCAAGAGTCAGGTAGTCCTGGACTGTTCCCTGAGGAAGCCCTGACTGTTCTCTGATAAGCTCCTGAATCAGACTAATAAATCTGTGGGTTAATAAAATGTTAGTCAGATCAGTGTGCCCCATAATCACTGCTTGTTGATCTGTTTGTCTGTCTTTAACCAATAATATTATTTTAACCAAGGATTCATCAAAGAGGAAATTTTTGTAGGGAAAAAAAATACAGGAAAGCTGAGAACCAACCATGCTTTTTTTCTTCTTTAGCCCTGGTAGATAGTTTATCTTTAAAAATATGCAGCTATTGTTAATCCTGTCAGGAAAATAATTCTTGGCATTGCAACTTCAAATATTCTTCAAATATCATCCTGTGTTTTCCAAGAATTTCTTATTACCAGTGTTTAGTTATGTAAAGGATTGGAAGAAACAAGGCTGGTGATGTTGTGATTGAAGATGGCTGAGTTTACTGCCAAGAACTTCAAAAGCACCATCCTCTGGGTGTTGTCTGTGGTGCATTTTTGGGTTTTCCATAGAGAGAAATTGCTTCAGTCAGACAGGCCTCACCTCCCCTGTCTCAGAGCATCACTGCAGCACATGGAGAAGTATCTTTATTAATCCTGGAAAATGGGGAATATCTTGAGTAAATGGCAGAAAACAGAAGAAAGGAAGAAAGATAAAGGAGCAATTAAATAATATTTAGAATCTGTTACAGGTACAGCCTAGACCAGTTTCATTTTTTGGAACTAGATCATCATATTTCTTCAGTTTAGTTCACTGTCGGTGTTTCCATAGTGTGAAGATAAAAGCTGCCAATTTCTTGTTCATTTGTTAATTGGAGGAATCCATTCCTCATTCAGTCTGGAAATAGAGGTGTGGCAATCGGAAGATTTGCTTCTTTCTTTGTATTACCAAGAATGATGATCAAAGCCTTGTAAGAATAATTGGTGACACTTGCTGCAGAAAATTTCTTCTTTCAAACAGGTTAACTGTCAGCTGTAAAATTGCCTTCTGAGATGAAAGCAAGCTGGAGAAACGTATTTGTAAAACTTTGCCTTTGTGTGCATGAAGTTTTTGTGAAGGTGTGCATAACCCAGGGTATTTGGCATATTTGTATTTAATATGTACATTTATACATGTATATTTAATATATACATTCATATTTAAGTGTACATTGTTTGGATGTAAAAAAGCCTCCAGAAGTGTGTTATAAGGGGAATGGAATTATGATTATGACAAGTAGGGGAATTACAAATTTCTCTCAGACATGCCTGCCTCAATGTGTGCCACTGTGTTTTTATGTGAAGAATTCCACAAAAATGTTTGTGGTGATGGCTTTTGGCTTTGTTATGAGTGGGGGCAAGGTCAACAGAGCAAACACCCTACTCTTTTCCCTCCAATTTTGGCATTAATTAATTATAAAGGTGTGTTCCCATGTCAAACACTATCCGAGAAAACTCATATGCTGCATGCTATTTGCCCCATATCTTCAGGTTCCGAAATGCCACCGTGTGTTCTGGGACAGCTCACGTAACAAAAACACATGTCTCTGGTACAGCAAAGGGGACTGAGGTCTAGATAAGGTTGAATAAGGCTGAAATCTTTCTGGATGACTGAACAAATTACCTGTTGAACATACAGGATTGCCTGCAGCAGGTGTAAAATTACATTATCTTCAACCTTTGTGCAAGAATTGCAGAAAGAGTAATTTTGAGTTGCAATTAGAAGAAGACTAAATCCAAATACTTCCTAGGGAGAGAAAAGCTAGAGGCAAAGTATGGAGGCACCACGTTCGTATTGCTTATTTCATATCTGGGTCTGCATTGCAGAGAGAAGTTGTAATTACAGCATACAAAGGCCCTACTGAATAGTCTTTAGCCAACTCAGCTGAACACTGATGCCTTTAAAGCCAAGGTAATATCATCTTCAGAAAGGGAGAGAACACTCAAAAATGTTTGTGGTGCCCTTTTTACTGAAAATAAGTCTGAAACTGTGAGAATGGGTATTAAAAATGCAGACTAATATTCTTTGATGTAAGACAACTGATAGTAAATTTGAGAGCCTTGTGTGCGTGTTATTCCTAATACAGCTTAATAATGCCACTATTTATGTGGTCACTGTTAGAAATGCTCTCAAATTCTCAGAAATTACGTGGAGAGTAAAAAAGGGGTCTGAAAAGACAGCATTTCTTCTTTTACCTGATTATGGTAGATAGGCTGTGTAAGACCAGTTTATAAACCTAGTAATTTGCTGGATTTTTTTTTTAAGGACAATATATCCCCTGCTTTTTCTTGCATTTTCTTCAGGAATATTATGTATGAAACAAAAAAAGGCTGCAGATATTTCAGGATATTTTGTGGCTTTGCACATCTGCAAAAAATGACAGACCTAGCAGAGCACTAAATATTACAGTACGTAAGAACAGGATTTTCTTGCTCTTCCCTTTTTGTGGTAGATTCTTATAATTGGAACAAGTGAGCTATTAAACGGACATGGTCGTTTTGATTGCTCAAAATATTCCTAATGTTTTATGCATGCAGGTGGATTGCAAATGTATCATGACTAATTTATTTCTCAATTAACGTTAGTCCATTAACTAAAACATTTGTCTACTTGGATTTTTTTTTTAGGTAGTAAACTAACTCTGCTTTTAGGAAGATGCATTTCAATTTCCTCATTGAAATAACATTTGTAGAATAAAAGTGCTTTATCAGATTTATCTTGGTGAAACTCCATTGACATTGGCCATATCTGACAAAGTCCACCAGGTTTTATTGCATGTGATTGACTGTAGCGATCAGTGACTGAACACTAATGTTGTTCTTCATAATTTCAGGGTATGAATAACATTCACCAATGTTAAATGAAAGTGGAAAGATAAATGGAAAATCAGATCTTATTGTCAAAAAGGAAATTTGTGTAGAATATAATTTTTAAACCATGTTTGCTGTATTTTACACTTATGGAAGCTTCTCTTTACTTTTACTATTCAGAAAACCTCTAGTACCAAAGCCTAACAAACTGTTCAATTAAGCCCAAAACAGATTATGAGGAAATTTATATGCAAGGAAGATATGACTACCTTGATATCTTTAATTTGTGACATGTTCAGTGCTAGTAATATATATAACTCTTGATTGGGGAATAGCAGAAGAGGGTTAGCTTTTGTCATACAGTGTTTTATACTGCTATATCATGGGGCAGAAGTAGGGAAGACAGGGGCAGTGTGTTGCCTTCAGACCTTTTATTTCACCTTTAACGAAGAAGTATAGTTCACGTTTCCTCTTTTCATGATGTGTATGAGGTGGAGTGGTGGTCCTTTCAAAAGACGTCTCTTTTTCGCTGACATAAGTGAAACCAAATATGTCTGAGATGCAGCATGGTGGTACCAGGATGTTGTGAAAGCTATCAAGAAGTCAATTAAAAATAGAAAACACCAGGGAATTTCTGGTGGAAGCTTTTTCATCACAAAGGGCTTAATAATGTCTGTATCTATCAAGGACTTTGGTGACCCCCGTCTGTATTTTTGCTTCTGGTCAAGAAGCAAAAATTGTTAAGATACAGGAAATCTGGATCCAGGTGAGTGACCAAGTACTGATTTCTGCTCTTGCAGCAGTCTCTCCTTAACTTTGTGTTAAACCTTCTGGAAAATGCCTGTTTTATCCTCGTATTGAACAAAATAAACTTCTCAGCACTGAAACATTTTCATTGAAGTGGCATTTTTACTTTCGTAGCTTATGTACAGGTTTTGGCTGGGGTAGAGTTAATTTTCTTCATAGCAGCTGATATGGAGCTGTGTTTTGGATTTGTCCTGGAAACAGTTTTGATAACATAGGGATGTTTTAGTTATTGCTGGACACAAAGAGCTAAGGTCTTTTCTGGTCCTTACCCCACCCCACCGGCAAAGAAGCTGAGGGTGCACAAGAAGTTGGGAGGGGACACACAGGACAGCTGACTTGCACTGACCAAAGGGTTATTCCAAACTCCATGAGTTTTCTCACTTTTACTCTTCAGATTCTCTCCCTGATCCTGCTGGTGTGGGAGTGAGAAAGTGGTTATGTGGTGCTTAGTTGCCAACTGTGATTAAACTACACCACCTGCACAGTTATTTGAACCTTGCGATTTTGTTCAAGCTCTCTCCAAGGCAGCATCTCCTCTCCCAGGGGCATAGAAGCTAGACCATATTTTATTGTTTCTTCTATCTTTATCCTCCATCAATGCAGGCTTCTGTCATATATTGTTTCTACATCTCTTTTCAACCTTTCCCCACTCATATATTGGTGTGGGGAGCTGCTCAGTAAACTAGACTTAGCAGTCAGATTATGTCCGGAAAAAAAAAAAGTAGAAATGCCTACCCCTTTTACCACCTCTCCTACTTACAGTGCGTATAAAGTGCTTAGACTGGAAAACCCTTTACATATCCCCTAGGTGGCAGGATGAAATGTAATGTCTTAATAGTAAAAGCTATGTGAAAATCCTAACCTGAACAAAGCTCAGTTCAGTGAGGGTTTTCTTCTCGAGGCAAAACTCAGTGAAGTGTTTTCAGGAGGATTTTTTCAGGTGCAAAGCTCTTCAGCTTCGCCTGGACAGCATACAGAGAGCCATTCGTGTTACCTACCTGTGCTTTGTATTTTTCATTGGTTAGTATTCATTAAGTCTGCTAACTGGAAAGAAGTGTAATACCAGTTAACAACTTTTCACTTAGGACAATCTCAAAATTAGGTTCTGGGAGGCTTTTTGTTGTCTTCAGAAGTGATGAATTTGAACCACAGTTATTAACCCTTCCAAAGGATATGTTCCACTTAAGGTCTAAACCATTTTGAACTGTTTCTCAGTTCAAGAATAGACTTTGAGATATACTTTTTTAAACTTACACAATTTCTAGCATGATGATTTATTTTTTAAACTTTTAAAAGTTTCCTGGTCTCATCTTAGCTTTCTATCTTTCTCAAACGATAGTGAGTGGAGAATGGAGCAAAAGTTCTGTGAGCAATATCTCTTGTTCCCTTTCTCTTTTTTCTCTGTTTTTCCTCGGAAATATGTAACAATATTACCATTTTTGTGGCCTGACTTGATTTTAGATTAAGGTAGATAGCAAATTTCCTAAACAGCAGCTTTTCAAAGAATTGGAACCATGTCCATAGAAACCATTCCTCTAAATGTCTCAGTTTCTTCCCAAAAGTGAACGTTTCTATGCCACAAAGAAGTGAACTTGAAAAAGAACCTGGAAAATTACTAGCTATACCATTTCTTATAGGCATAAATACCAGATGTGGAGTAGGGAATTTCTCTTACCATTGAAACTCCTGGCTGTATACATGCAGATTAACTTTGTAGTGGTACCTGTAATTCATCATTAAATGGTTCTGTGGTCTCACTGAATTTTTATGGTTTCATGAAGTATCTAATTAAGTCTCTTGTTGTTTTTTGGATTTTTTAAATGTAAATCTTTGCCTCTCTATATACATATAAGGAAGACATGGAAGACAAAAAAGTGTAGAATTCAGAAATGACATGATTTGTGAGCCAAAAAAGCAGCTATTTCAAACTACAAGATGACAGTTTTATAAACTAATATAGTGGTAGGAATATCGTTATCTAAAGAACTTCAAAATTTTATTTTCTTATTTCTTCTTTATTGGTGAAGACAAAAAATGAGATTAATATCTCCTACAGAAATTGTACTAGTCTTAATTCATCTCTTTATATAAGGAGATTTAACTAAAACTTGTGCCTTCAGTTTTTAGAGGTGGCTCAGTGGTAACATGTGGCCTTTTATAGACTTTTCATGGAGTACATATTATTATGTAGAATGACCTGAAGAAAGAATTTTATATGATACCTTGAAAATCTGGTGGGGAAAAAATAATACTTAAAGTTGCTTAAATGTTTATCAGAGTAAATTTGTGCAAGGATGGTGCCCGAGGGAAATTTGGCTGGCGAATGGAGCTGCTCTAAGTCTGAACAAACGTATGGCTGCATTTCATGTGACGTTGAGTACACTTATACTTACACCAACCAGGAAAACCTAAAGAACAAACAAATGCTCTTTCCATTTATTTTCTTCCACTCTGCTGATCTTTAAGATGGCTGTTATAGCTATGGGAACAGCTTTTTTGGTGAGCCTGATATGTGCAGTGCTCTGCTTTATGCCTCAGATGTTGGATTTTGATCTTACTGCTTATCTCTCTTGGGATGAAAACCAATATTTCTTCTCCATAAATCAGAAATTTGATAAATTTTAAATTTTTGAATTTATCATTAGATTTAAATCATAAAAAGTATATGCTATGTTCTGTTTGTTACCCTTACTCAGCACTTTTCATGTGCCCTTTCTTTTAAGCGCAGGAAAGAGCCCAGTGACTCTTGCAGGTTAAGAGTGTTGTCAGTGCATATCAGTGTCACCCTGGTAATGGTGTCTGTGACTGAGCAGAGAAGACGTGGTCAGTGCGACATGATTGAGAGTGTCAAAGATTTCATATGTGTTACTTTTCAGAATCTATTTGCTAGTTCTTTGGTTGTCTTTTCTGATCCACTGCATGAGTCTTACTTGATGTCTTGTGTAATCATCAGTGAAAAGTCATGAACCACTTTGTTTACTGGACAGATGACCTAGAAGAAAAAAGCCTTTGTTTCAATCCTTATGGTGTAAAAAATTACTTTCCCCAAGTTTGCTACACAAGAGTAAGGGACGAGAAGAAAGAGCAACTTAAAAACCCCAAACCAATACCCCAGTGTTTTTAAGAATTTGTGAAATCTTGTGTGGCGTTTCACATACACAAACCCTGGCATTTGTATGTATGCCAGGTGTATACACAAGTGCACTGGAAAGGTGAAGGTGGTCCGGGTTCCTAACCAGGTGTCCTTTTCCATTCTAAATCATATTTAGAACAAACACGTATTTTTGTCTGTAGGAATAGGAGCAATGCAGCTGTTTGGAGACCCAGGGGAAAGTTTGAAGCTGTGGGCTCCAGTGAGTACGCTCAGCACAACACGCTTTGCTGTGGCAATAGGCCCTAAACAAAATAAAAAAATAAAGCCTTCCAGGGTAGTTTTTCCCCATAAACAGAACTAATGGATTGTGACTTGCCTGATAGTTTTCAGGGGCTCCAAAGCCCTATTACAACCTGTTGGTTAAAAAGAAATATGCTTTATAGAATTCCACTAAGAAAGGTCTCCTGTTGTGAAAATGTAATTCCGTGTTGGTTTATATATTATACTGTACTGGAAATTTAATATGTAATTCATCACATGCAATTGATGCAATATTGTGTTGCTACTCCATGCAGCTAGGGGCAGCTGGTGTTCCTTAGATAAGCTTTTTGTGAATAAAGTAGGTGATTTTAACAGAATCTGCTGGGTGAATCATTGTTAAGAGATTAGGAGCCCAAAATATCGAAGGAAGAAGCCTCTAGGAAAATGATTGCCAGTTGTTAGATAAAAGAATTATAGTAACAATGTCGTCCATAAACTTGGTATCTGGCTAATTATTCATAATGTTTCACTCAAAGAGGAAAATGGAAAGGGAGATAATGCAAGCTATTACAGTAAATGTTAGGACTTACTGGAGGGAATGTTCTGTTTCCATCTTATTGTATTGGCTGTAGACTTTCTATGTGTGGAAGTCTTGCTACCACTCCACAGAGTTGAGCTGTATCAATGAGGCTGTTAGTTTACTGTAAGATGAATGAACAAGGCCTTCATAGATGTTCACCAAAACATAAAATCAGATCTCAAAGTGGGAGAGCCATGTCAGCTTATTACTTTATGCCAACACAAAATAAGTGGATTAATAAGGTAAACAATAAAAGACTAGATAAGAAGTCTTGTTCTGGAGAAATAGTAAGAAAATTCACTCTTTCTTTGACAAATGTCTGAAAGCAGCCTGTTGTGCCTGAGTTTTACAAGGTACTGAGAACTTGATAAGATGATGTATGTTGGATGTGCTACAATATCCACAGCCTTATGACTGAGCTGAAGAAAGAATGTCAACTGTGATTACAGTTTTATTCCTTCTGACAATTTGTATCAGATTTAACCTCTCTTGGAGTCTACTTCTTCATTTGGTTTTCAGGTTAATATACACAAAATGGGTGTAGTGTCTGCTTACACTTCACTTTTGTGAACGTTGCTTAAATATCCATGCTATCACAATGATAGTCCAAACCATTCCTGGTAGAAAACATAGATAACTGGTACTTCAGGAGCAGGGAAATCACATTTAGAACTGAACAAGCTGCTATCTCACTGAAGTGTAAAATGTGACTTATTTGTGCAAAAACTTAGAATTTGATAATGGTTCTGAATTGATCAAACTTCTAACCTCTTATATTCCATCTATACTCCTCTTTGCTAGGAGGCAGTTACTGAAGATGGTATTAAAATGCTAATGTAAATTTGACCAAAGCTTTTTCCCATCTCTCCATTCTGCTCATGTGTTTTACAGTCAATATTACTGCAGCTGCCTCTTCTCATCAAGTGCAGGTGTCTTAAAGGAAAACAAAGTTCTGAGGGAGTTCCCCCTTGAGGCAAAGTCTACTCAATCAGAGCCTGGAGAAATTAGAAATGGTGAGTGAAAATGCAAAAAACGCCTGTATAGGTGAAAACCGGATAATTGCAGTGTACATGAGCAAGCAAGTACTCACAAACTCAGTTACTGACAAAAAGACAAAATGCAATTAAATGGCCCAGTTCCCAGAAATAGGAGCTCTTTACTGAGTGCATGCAGTTGCACACACTAAACTAGTTACACAGGTAGACTTTTGCCTGCACGTAGCCATTGAGACACTTGCCCTACTACACAAAAGGCGTTCATCATCATGGTAGAGGTCTACAGTGTGATTTCAGGGAAATGAAATGGAAAAATTTCTTGATCAGAACACATTAAAATTTTTTTAAGTTTTCCTTGAAGCAGAAAATTATGACAATAGCACTTTTGCTTTTTCTTGCTTATCTTAATTCTAGAAATGAGAGGTATCTGCATCTATACAATTGTATTCCAGATGTTTTAAGTTCTTTTGTATATAAGGAAAATTGTATTGCAGTGAAAGTCTATTGCAATAAAATTGTCTTTAGTGATGGGATTAAGAACAAATGTGGGACACGTTTGCCCTTCCATCTGAATGAACTTCTCTTGAAGTTTTAAAAATTGTAATTTTGCGTAGTCTTTTTTTTCTTTTTTAGTCTTCTGGGAGCTATTGATGTCAATGGAAGATAAAGCTGTTAAAGCTAGTGTAGTATATGACTCCAGAAATAAGGGGAGTAACTGACTTTAACACCATAAAATATTTATAGTTAATTCTGCATGCTAGTTATTTTCAAACTTTGTGCTTGCTGTTCAATGTGCAACAGCAGTCTGAGTTACAATCCACTTAAAGATGTTAGAATAACTGAGCGGGTGTTAAGCAAGTTGCTGCCTCTCCCCTACAGCTTTATCTTTACAGTAAAATAAAGCTGTCTGTTATAATGCCCTGGTGATGGTTTTCACAAGCCAGTTTGGGGACATAGGATATCAGGCAGTCAGAAGTCAGTATTGGGGAAGGGGGTGTTCTCAGCAGAGAGCGATGGGTAGCAACCAACAGTAGCTTGCTCAAAGCAGGTCTGTGTGCTCACTGGTGTGACCCTGGGACCCTTAGGCCTTGTACCAAACCTATTCCTAACAACTGCTGAGCCACATACAAGCTATCCAACAACAATCTCACAGATGAAAAGTTTCTTCACAGCGGAGTTATCTTGAGAAATTTTTCATTTTGGCAATGTTTGGGGCTTCTCTAATGTTCAGCCTGTGGGGAGGCCAGTCAAAGGAAGTGCAGGCTGCAGCAAGAGCATGGCTGTGTTCGGGCAGTGACTGCGAAGCTTATTGGGTAAGGCTCAGCCAATTGCTTGTGGTGGAGAGAAAGCTTTGGGTCTCAGTCTTTATGGGGCTGAACAGAGGCTCAAATAATGCAATGCCATTCTTTTCAAACTTGTCATTTTTTGAGAGAAAGTAGTAAAGAGAAACCAGGGAAGTCAAACACAGTTTACGCTCTAGAGATAGAGGATAGATATTATCTCCATCATAACCATGTTGAATTTCACTTGATTTGTCTTAAGTGAGGTTCATCAAACATTCACTCTAGATACTGTATGGAAAAAGAAGTGTGTGTGCATTCAAAACTCTTTCTGACCTGCACTTTCTTGCTTGTGATTTTATAAGGTTTTGAATGTAATGTTCTTGGTTCAGATGGTATGTCTTTTTTTTTTTTCTCTTTTATGTTGTGGCTATGTGATCTCAGCTGGAGCCTGAGATGTGGCTATGACTGACAGCACCCCTTAAGCAAGGGATAGTGAGTGAGAAAAAACTGATTACTTTCACATTATTGTGTGATAATTAAAGCTGTGATCTAATTAACCTTCATTGCCATCATGTGGTTCTTCTGAGAAAACTATTTCTCAGTGGCATTCCCTTGCTTAATCAAAATTGCAAGGAAGTGGATAATTCTGGACTAGGACTTACCTGAATGGTTTTGAATATCCTTCTCTGTAGTGCTGCCATGTGCCATCATCCTCATTACCTCTAGCATTACTGTTTTTATGTATTTGTCATCCTAAATTTACACTGGAATTACATCTTTACCTTGGAAATACAAAGCCATTTAAGTCCTCTGAAATTTTCTTTGCTTACGAAGAGAGGTTTTAATGTCTAAAATGGGATGGAAGCAGGGGGAATTTAGGAAACACACATTTCAAGAAACTGACTTAGAACAATTGATTTTAGAAATGTGATTGTAGTGAAACTTTTCTTGTTGTATCTTTTCTCTTACAGTTAACAGGATTCAAAATGATGTGAAGTTTCCCTTAGTGAAGCCACTTCTGTCTTCCTCCCTTTTTCCCCAGTGTTTTCTCAAGGATTTAAAGAGGCAGAGAGGGATTCATCTTTAATGACACCCTTTATTTGGACTGCAGCACACTGTTTTCTAATTTAGGGTGCATTGCCAGAATCCTTCTTAGCTAAATTCTGAAGTGTCAGCTTTAGATTTAGTGTCAGCAGTCAGGAAAATGACTCAGAGGAACTCAATACCATGGATACTCAGCTTGGCAGAATTCAATGCTGGGCATTCCAAAGCAGGAAGAAGAGAGTTTGAGGGTATCTAGTGTTTAAGGGGAAATGAAAGAAGTAATAAAAAAGTGAGCAAAATTGTATGAAAAATTACAATTGCACATTTTCAAGTGATACAAATAGCTCTTTTTTTTTTTTTTTTTTGGTGGGAAAACACAAAACAGGAAAGAGATCATGAAAAGCATGTCTTCCTATAACTAAGATAATCCTAGGCATATTGTTTTCTGCACAATAATGTAGAGTCAACCAGGCAAAGGCTGTAACTTACTTTGATTTTTATAAATTATTATATATGATTATTTAGCAGCAAAAATGCCCAGAAAACTCTCAAAAAGAGTGCTTGTGTTGCTACTTTTAGTACTGTAAATTCTAAAGAGAAGTCCGTTGTGGTTTTGTTCTGTAGATAATATTTAAATAGAAAAGTATGTCATTAACTTCATCGCACAGTGGCACATTTCAACCTACCTATCAAAGACAAGAAGAAGAGAAGAATTCAGCTGTGTATGAACTTTATAAAGTGAAATCACCAGATAAAATGACAGAGTGAGACATTTGAACTCTGTAGTAGGATGATCCTATAGCCTTTTTTCAGTCCACTAATACCAGAAGGAACCTAAAATATTCTACCCATTCTGACCTGCATTGAGCAAAGCTTTTAAACACGCGTTTTGTAATAATCCTGCTATTTTAAATCCATAGGGATTTCTGTTAGTTCAGAAAATAAAAATAAAACTGCAAGCACAATCTGAATCTGTCCTCAGTGGAGTAGGTGGAGCTGATGGAGCTCAGCTGACTTTGTTATGCTGTCTGACAAGATAGGCTGCCTTCAGGTAAGCCTGGCAGCCCAGGCTGAATAGGTTGTACTATTCATCCTGATGTCTTTCCTGTGGACTCATATGAATACACTGATATTCTAGTGTTAACAGTTTGGCTAACAGGCTCAGCACAGCTGAATCTTTGGACCTAATCTTGTGGGACTAAACTTCTGATGGTGAAGGTGCAAAAACATAGGAAAAAATATTTGTGGGCGAAAATCTACCTTATAAGAACTATGCAATGCCAACCACTTAAATACAGTTCTAGATATTTTGTTTGTTGGATCCTGACTTGTAAGAATCAAGTTCTACTCTATTCTACTAAGGAAAAGGAGTAAACTTCCCTATGAGCTAAACTGATGGAACACAGTGACTGATGGACCTTTTTTTTTAACCATCTCCAAGTTTTTTTATAAAATGAAGCTATTTTAAACTTGCGTGACATTCTTGTATATTCAGATGTTTGTGATGTGTCCTTAGTGAGTTGTGGTATACAGCTATTTAAAATTTAAATTAGATTTTAGAAGGAAGTATTTAATAACTGTTTACATATCTTTAGAACTAGAAATAGTGTTGGGTATCTGTCACAATGGGAAATTTTAAAATATGTTAGATATCTGATGTGTTTATGCCTTTGAAATTTTTCTCTAAACAAGTTTTAGTTCTTGAGGCTGCAGCATGTGACTAATCTTTCTTTGCTTCTTGCCTCTGTCAGGGAGATCTGCTGTAATCAAAAAGCAAAGCAAAACGAAACCAGAAAACCTCTTAAAGGATTTTTAAAATCTGAACACATGAGAGGAATGTGCTGTTTTCCTTTAACTTTTATGGTTAACAAAAGTCTAAGTTGTTGAGAAAACTTGTAGCTTTAGATGTTCAATTTTATACCTGTATTCTAGTAAATCAGTATTATGATCTTGTCTTCCATTGGTCTTTAGCAGTACTAAGATATTTCTGAAAGACCACGTCAGCCTGTTGAGTCCATTCAACACCTGCTGTTTTGCTATGGGAAACCAAAGTAATAGTCAAAGTGTTCTTTCAGGTCTGGGAGTACAATGGCTCTTTACAAATGCTGGTGTAGTAGCAACTTCCACAAAAAGAACAGGACAAATCTGAATAGTGTCAGTAATAGTGTTTAAATCTTTCTGCAGCAGCCTGTTTCTTATGAAATGGTGAGACCTGGCAGCAGAAGATCATCAGTAATTCATCAACATTCATTGCTAGGGGCAATGACATGCTTTTGCTTTCCTGATCTTAGCATTTTGATTTTCATTGCAACCTTAGAGCACATTTCTAGGAACAAATGAAGATTTGCATGGTTGTAGTGTTGCACATGAACTGACTTCCCTACAACATCTGCTGCAGATGGGATTCCTTTTTTAGCAGTAATATTTTCTTATTGTGAGGTTGACAATAAAAAATCAAATTCCTGCTAATCATGCCAG
This sequence comes from Rhagologus leucostigma, assembly GCA_013397725.1. NCBI lineage: Eukaryota > Metazoa > Chordata > Aves > Passeriformes > Rhagologus > Rhagologus leucostigma. The sequence continues at coordinate 4,196,119 of VZTD01004799.1, forward strand.
AAGTTTTAATAAGTAAGTTATTTATAGTTTCACACTAAGAGTCTTTTTCCTCAGTGATATAAATCAGCATGTTGCTTTTTAGCTGAGGATGTGTTCTCATGTGACAAAACCATTGACTCAAATCTACCCTTAGAAGAATTTTGTTCTCATGACAGCCTAGCACGGCAGAAGGCCTATGTCTTGATAAATGCTTTGACAGTGGGTTTGAAACATTGCTCTACTCTGTTGTAAGGCTATCACAAAGAAGCTTGTCTGATATTTAGTGGTTGTAGGAATGGTTTTCAAAACAAAGCAATTGCAGCAGATCTGGGAGGATGATGAGGGAAATGGGAAAACTGTTCCAAGATTTAGTATCAAAAATTAAGTGCTTAAACTACCAAGAATGAAAATGTGAAGTGTGACTTGGTTAGTGGAGTTACTGGGTACCCCTCTGAGGGTGCTCATAAAACCCATTTGGGTGCTGGAACTGACTGTCTGCCAAGCTTTAGCAAGGTATATGTCTATACCTTAGTTTGGTTGGAGCAGTAATCCCATGTTTGACAAAAGCTAACAGACAAAAACTGTTTATTTCATGCCAGTCCTGGCTCTGCTAGGCTAGTAAAACTGGTCCGTTTGGATCTAGAAGTAGTGTAATCCATAATGAGATGACAGGACATTGCTAGGGATGCTAGCATTATTGAGACCTGGTGTTTGAGAGAGCCCAAGGAATGCCAAAGGTACCTCTTGTCTATGTACTGCTACACTGCAGTAGTACAAGAGAGAGATGACCTCCTTTTCACTTGCATATTAATATTTGAGCAGGAACACCATTTAATCACAGGAAGGAAAGCTCTATAGACCATTCAGACAGCCAGCTGCTTCAGTATCCTTGTTCAAACGGCAGTCAGTTGCTTATGGTTGTGGTGAAAAGGTTATGCTCGCAGAAGTCCTTTAGCAGAAGTCATTTTTGGGAGAGAAGGGAGATCAGAAATTAGCCTCGTTCCTTGGTAGAGACTTCACAAAATACTTACTATAATTGTCTTAACAACCTATAAGGTCATGACCGTTTTGGGTAAAATGAACACTCTGTTTTCCAAAATGACACAACGCTATTAGGGCAGAGATTGGAATTGAGATTCCTTACTCAAGCAGCAGGCCAAAGGCTACCCTAGGAAAGCTGGATCCAAGCATAACTCTTAGTGAAAGAAAAAACTTAAATTCTTCTTTAAAAAAAATGCACCATCTGAGGTAAGCTGTTTCAGAGTTTAATAATTTTACACCATTTGTTTAGAAAGTTTACACTTCCTGCAGTTTAACTTGGTAAGTTCCAACTTGCAATTACTAGTTTTTTTTGTCCTCATCAGCAAGTGCTAAATACGTCATATACCCTCAGGAACAGACTTTTTCTTCACGTAATTCTGTGTCAGGTGATAACCAGTGTACAACCTTCGCTCAGAAGGCTGGAAAAAGGGCCAGAGTTACAAAAGCTTTTTGTGACAGGTGCTAAAAATTATGACTTATAAGCCCATATTTCTATTACCTTGGACCAACATTTATTTGCCTAACATTTATCTATCCAACTTGGCAAATGCTCATATGAAACTGGTCCTCTTTTGTGCATTTTGTATAACTTCTATAAAAGATTTCCTCTTCATTTGAGTGTGGTATGATTTGGGATATTTCATATTTTTAAAGAGCAAACAAAATTCTCCACATCATTATCTGTATTAATGAGAATGATCTGCTATGCTTTCAAAATCACTGCTAAAAGTATTTTGAGAGCAGCACAAGACTTTAACTCAGTGTCCTTCATTATTATTCATTATTACTTCATTATTTTCCATGATCTTGTCAGTGTGGTAATTGTACTCTGTATACATGGATATGAGAAAACTTTGAGAGGTTTGGTTAAAAGAGCACTGGAAAACATTTCAGTTATTAAATGGAACCACACAGAACAGATTTCAACAATCTAGCAATGTGCTCTTTAGTGGGAGTTCCTGGTTGGGAATAACTGGTAACAGGAGAACTTGTACTACTGGAATTGTAACTTGCAGTTTTTTGTTTGAAAATTACAGTGAGTATTCTAAAAGCATGGTATTAAAATATTGCTCTCCTACTTTTCTTAACAGTGTGAAATTTGTACTTTCAAATTCAGTGATTGAGACAAACTCAGCATTAGAAGCACACAGTCAAACTAAAATGTATTCAACTTAAAAACAAAGTCAAGCCATGTCAAAGATGACATCTGCTCCTGTTTTGGCTATGTACTACAGCACATTTTCTACTTCATTCTTGGGAGGAAGGAGACAGTGACTAATACACTGCTTCTGTAAGGAACAAGATATCTGTTTAAGTCTAAGCAGATGAATAATCTTACTGACATCAGGGGGACTATTTGATAGCTGAAAAGAAATCGAGTTTTATTTTATAAGACACTTTTTCCCTATAAAATATATTGTATCTTTCTTGAGAGTTCTTGTGCTTAAATCAGAGTAATTTTTCTCAGATAAGTGTCTAAGACCAATCACTAAGGGAAAACTAAATAAAATTTGAAATTAAATTTTCTAAAAATGTCTTAGGATGCAATGTTTCAAATGTTCCCAGTGAGATTTTGGAACCTCATTTCCCTGAAGTTTGACATTATTAAAGCTGCTAATGCTTTACAGGTCTATGTTTATATGCCTAGTACATCAAGATGCTTTTGATAATGTTTTTTAACTGCTGAAAGGAACTTCAGATGGTGAGTCGTATGCAAATTTTTAAAATTCATTTTCTTTTATCCATACTCTTTTTAGGATCATTCATTGAAAGGAAAAGTGTAAGCCTTCTGAAAAAAGGCGTTTTTGTCTCCTGTTCACTGCATATCTTCATAGTGAACACAAGTCATATGTTCACTGCAGCATCTTAAATAAAGAAATATTCTTGCAGAAGTAATTGGCAACAATGTCAGCTAATAACTCCTAAGACTTGATTTGTGCTGCTGTGAATGTGCTACTATGAATATTGGTCAGTGCTTTTTCCAACTTTCTTTTCTTTCTAACATCTTATTCTTAATATCTGTCCAGCAGTCAAACTTAGAAATATTTTTTGAGTTGTTTCTTTACCTTGACAGATTATTCATCACTTAGTGTAATAGTGCTGCAGAATGTAGTACCGATGAGTTTATTGTCATGATGTGAATCCAAATGGCCATTTGTTTACAAGAGCTTTTGTGTTACCTGGTGGAGTCATTGAAAATTAGGTTTGGCCACCAAACTTCCACTTAGAGAAGTAAATGCAGAGATTTGTTTTTAGAATGGCTGAAATACATATGAAGTCATATTTACTTTCACATTTTTTGTTTTTGATTGTGATTATGAGATCTGCTTGTGTAAGTAGACATTTCTTCTCTGGCTGCCTTCCTTTTTACTGAGGAAGTAGAACGAAGCTAGGATGCCCAACAAAGCAGCCACAGGGCCTTAATGAAATAAAGATATGCTAGGCAAAAGGAAGAAAGAAAGTCCTTTTGCCTAAATTATTAAATCCAGGAAAACTGTGCATAAATAACCTGCCACTACTGGCTGTCCCTTGACAGGTTGTCAGCAAGCCCTTTAAGATCCAATTATTGAGAGATGCCTCTGCCCGAATTAAGGTGCAAACAAGACCATATGCTGAAGTCAATAGTACAGATTTTATTTAACAGTAAAATGTGAGGTAGAGAGATAGAAAGAAATAGAAAAAAAAGGACAGAGAGAGATGAAACAGAAGATAGTCACCACCCATGGATCTAGTGGCATCCTACTGGTCCTTCTTCACTGTAGGCTTCTTGATAGTGAGTGTCCCCATGTTGTTCAAAACTTTTCACTATTTATACATTTTTGCAAACAAAGGAATTAATGCTCATTGGCTACACAGTTCTCTTTTCTCTTATTCTATTGGTTAAACAATTTCCTTGTTTCAAATGCTAATTTGTTCATTTGAGTTGGTGGGTTTCTTGAGTTGGTGGGCTGCGATGGCCCCCTGCCAAGGTTACCTTTTACTCAGTCAGAACTGATTTTAGCACAGCTGTTGAGTTGGCTTTCCTTGGGTATTTGTGTCCATCATCAGTGATACATTCTTCTACCCCTTTGTTTATCTCATCGTAGGCCTCAGGTAACTCTTGGACAATAGTACCACCTTTATCTTATCACGGTGGCTTAGCTTTCAGTCCAAGTTCCAGGTATCCTTGGAGGCATATTTGGGGGAAGCCGGGCTCCGGTGGTCACAGATGAGTGCTTGCTTCTTTACACAGTTTGTCCCGGTGGGAGTCGGACGACTGTGATCTTTAAGTCCTCACAGCCTTTTAAGGAAGGAAGAAGCCTTAAGGCACCACGCTTGACAATTAGATCCAGTTCCAGTGCATAAATGACATCTGCTGGGCAGTTCTACAGACCCAGCATTTAGGTATCCATGCTCTATTGGTTGACACACTGTGAGAAAATTTCTTTTTGTACTTCTGTTTGCTTTTAATTAAATTTCCAAAGACAATGTGAAATGTAGTAATTTGTACTAGATGGAGTATAAGGATAGATAAAGGGGTAATTTGCCATTTGTAGCAGATTAAATAAGGCTTTTACTTCAATCAAAACATCCTGCAACTGAATGTTATCATTAGAATATCTGACACTGAGTGAAAAATTTGAGCTCACCAAATGGCCTTGTCAGGTTGTCTTCATGAAATATAATTTTCAGTTTCTCTCAGTTATTGAATAGTTTCAAATTTACAGAAACCTCTTGGCTACATCAAGCATCCTGCATACTGAAAGTTAATGAAACTATTGCTATAATGCAATAGGGTGCTGCTGTTCCATTGAGATCAATAAGGAATTTGGTCAACACGCAGTTAGAGAGCAGGGAAGGATATTTTGACAATTATATCTTGCAAATTCAATAAAATGTTCCTCTAAGGTTATTTAGCTGAAAAGGTCTGTGCCAAGGGAAGTTTAGGTTAGACATTAGAAAAAATTCTTCACTGAAAGAGTGATTGCACGCTGGAATCACCTGCCCAGGGAGGTGGTGGAGTCACCGTCTCTTGACGTGTTTAAAAAAAAGACTGGACTTGACACTCAGTGCCATGGTTTAGTTGATGAGGAGGTGTTAGGTCATAGATTTGACTAGATGATCTTAAAGGTCTTTTCCAACCTAGTTCGTTCTGTGTGATTCTGTGTGTATGTCTGGTGGCATAGTCATATATTTGATAATGCAGTATTCTGATTTTTGGTGGTTTTTTTCTTTCAAAAATTAGAAAGAACACCTGACTGCTCATTCTTGTAGATTTCTTATTTTACAGTTTTGACTGTGGCTATCGAATGTATGCCTGCTTGATTTCTCTTGGGTTTATAACATTGTGGTTTCTTAATTAATCTGTTTTTCCTGCTGCCACAATTTCATGGCACATTCACGACAAATGGCTTGCAATGTTATCAAAACTCTTTTGTGGATGTCTTTCATAGCAGAAAACAGGTCTGTTTCCTGTGTGACTATGTCTTTTATAAAAATATATTAACTCTGAACTCCTGCTCCTTGCACAGTGAGCTGACAGTTTGCAAGTGACAGATCTGCTGAATGGCTTTGCAAATAGAAAAAGAATTTCAAGTAAGTGAATAATTGCTTTACAGCACCTTTCTTGTCAATAGGAGTCTTTTCATAGGATACTGTAATCTTTGGATCCAGCCTATATAGCCCATTTAATGCATTTAAAATAGTGAAAGGGCATAATTAAATCTTGCCATATTCCTGTGTTCCTTGACAATATCTCCCTTTACAGTCCTTATATCCTATTATCTGCAGTAGGTTCAAGTAGTAGAGGATCTTGATGTACTATTCAAAGTGGTTTTTGTCCTACGAGAACAGTGGGCCAACCATGTCAAAACCTTGTATCATTAGCACTTACAAGTTCTTTCTAAAACTATTTCAGATTTAGTGATCTAAAAGATGAATCTGTCATCTTAAAGAGTCTCCCTGTTGACTGATCTTTTCTCTCTCCCAACCAAAAATTCGTGGGATTATAGGAGGAGGAGTGAGTATTCGGAAGAAAACTATTACATAGTTTTCTCTTTTTACTTTAATTGAGGTAAAATGTGATGTAGTTAATGTCACTTCTTATGCTATGGCAGTCCTGCAGTTCTAGAGGTGACAAAAGCAGAGTGATACTGGTGTGAAACAAGGCAGGATAGAGTCTAACTATACTGAATGGGAAACGACAGGACAGAGCAGGACAGGATGCTGTGGTAGCTCACTTTGGTGATTGCATCATTTTGATTGAAAGTATTGAGCTTTTCTTTGAGAGTTTTGTGCAGCAACAGGGAAAAGAAACATCTTTAAGATTTGAAAATGTAAATATTTGTGCAAATACCAAGAGTTCATTGAGCCTGATGAGGCTAGATCATCTTTTAAATAGATTTAAGTCTGGTGTTTTCTTTTCATAGGTCTGAGTAGGCTTTTTGCAATACCGGGCCACGCTTTGGCGGTTGTCCTTTATTTACAGGAACTTTTATCTAGTCCTACAAAATATTTTCTTAGGGCCATAGGGGAATCCTATTTCTTGCTAACATGATCTAAGTAATTTCTGCTGTGCTATGTGGAGTTCCTTTGGATTTTTCAAGAACACATCAGAAGACAGACCCCAAGTTAGTTCCAGTGTGCTTATGTCACTGACCAGATTTTTAAAGGTAGTTCCAGTGCAAGTGGTTGTTTAGGGAATTGTAGAAAAGATATACAAAAATACTGAAATAAGCATGGCATTTTAAATCAGCAGGTATACAGTTATCAAGTTCTTGATATGGTTAATTATTTGGACATGACTGAAAATGAGAGAGTGGAGTTTGAATTGAATAGAAACAGCAATTACAAGAACTAAAAAAACCCACAGTTGTGAAAGTCTTGCCAGGCATCAGTTCCAAGGATCTGCTAATGGGTTATTAAACTGAACTGTGGCCCTGAAAATAGATTTTTTTTTTAAGAGAGGGAGAAAATGACATCTCTTGAATGATCTGAAATAAATGTGACAGTAATTGACTTTTAAAGCGTTGTGAGGATGTTATGAAGATACCATCTGATTCATACACTTCTGCATCAATTGCATGGTTTAAAGTAAACATAGAGATTCCTAATTACATCCTTGTCCAGCCGTCAGACTACTTTTATCTTTGTTTAGAGTTATGCTTTCAGTCTGTGATAGAACACCAATCATTACAGGTATAGACTTGGAGTGAGGGAAATAACTTGAAATGTACCAAATTATCTGAAAATATATAGGTATGCACTAAGGGGCATTTTCCTTAGGACTAGAACTGAGCAAAGGACTCACAGTGAAAATGTTTTCCTAAATGTTATTCCCCCTCAGAAAAGAAAACTCCAAAAGAAAAACATTTGGGAAAATTTTATTAACCTGGAGAATTAAATACTACAGTTCCATATTGCTTCTTTCAGGAAATCCAGTAAGACACTTTGAGCATGCAAGGATCTGAGAACCAAAACATAGGCACACATTCTCACACTGTGTCTGCTGTCTCTTTTGCCCCTATGAAGACTTACACCAATAAGATACCAGTGTCTGAAATAAGATTGCTGTACACAAATACATCACTTTCCATTCTCCTAACCTTAAAATGAATTTATTTGATGTAACCTTGAAATAATAAAATGAAATATAGCCCAGTGCAAATTCTGAGTAAGAAAGAAATAACAAAGATGAAGTTTCTTGAGGAGACTGCAGTTGTACCATCAATGGGAACAAAATTACCGAGGAGGTTCTACAGAGAAAAGAATGTCTTAGGAGCCCAAGGAGGTAGCTGGAGATCAAAGAGGATCCTTATCTTCACATAAAAGTCTCTCAGTGAGCGCAGGCAGGCAGGCAAGCAAGTGAAGACCACCTGAGGGAGAGAGAATAATTACATGGGTATCAAGTTATGCTGCTTCTCCTTTAAAATTATGGAAGTTACTAGAGTTCATGGGGATAAAAATTGTGAGAAAATTTTGCAAGCAGTCCTGATAACTCTTACTTAATGGGGAAATAAAACCACTTGTTTTTGGGGAGGCTTGAGTTACTGTGTCACTGGCACTGTAATTTTTACCTGAATGTTCACCTGTGATTCTATGAACAATGGTTGGAGTTGTGTTGCATGTGGAATTTAATAAAAGAGATAATCATAATTCCGTGAATCCTCTGCCAGGAGAAGCCCTATATAGTTCTTCAAAAATTAAAGCTTAGAATCCCAGGCTTGTGATAGATTGGAGTGCAAATATACAGCTTCTTCTATAACTATGACATCATTTAAACACAGGTAACACAATGCTCACAAGGAGTTAGTTCATTTTGAATCTTTTAGAGAGGTCACGCAGAGTATCAGTGCACCAGAATTTAGGTTTAAGGTGAATGGAAAAGTTTAACTTCTGGCTAATATTTAACTGGCCTGAGTTTGATCTTCTTTCACAATTCATCTTAAAAATGAGCAGTTCAGCTGAAGTGAAAGCATTTCAGTTTCTTCGAGTTTTCTAATTTTTTGGCTGGAAGAATTGTTTTATCTTTCTGGGGAAAAAAAAATCCATTTTCAGTTAAAAAGCCTACATCCTTTTTCTAAGAGGGATGAAAATCTGCACTGAGACAGCAAGAAAGGGCAGGCCTTGCTCTGTACTTTCTCTTTGTAGTGTTTAGTTTTCCAATTACTCTCAGTAAATCTGATTGTTTTTTAGATGAACAGTAATATTTCATAGGGAAATATGAAATTTTACATATCATTGGAAGTATTTTAAGATTGCTACCAAAATTGTCAGACCAGCTGGTGAGTTTAAAATGCCTTTGATTCCATTAGACCTTCTCAGTGGCATAGCTCTTAACAGCATATTATACAATAAGCTGCTTGTGCTGCAAATTAATCTGTGGGATGCAGGTATCAAACTGTGTGGAAGTCTATAGGATTGAGGACTAAGGATGCTGTGTTTTATATACACTAGTTCTGGCTTCCCAGCTATTGGGGTTTCAAATACATCTAGTAATTAAATCAGTGTGTGGTACTCATAACATTTGCTTTTTTAACCCCTGTTACTGCACAAATCTCTATTATAATAATTCAGTTGTTCTATAAATAGCTGTATCCTGTGGTTAAAACAGCAAATACAATGCCTGAACTAGGAATTTTTTTTCTGCCTTAAAAAAAGTGAAGATGAATTACTGACTTCAGGTTCCATCTAGTTGCTTAGATTTGCTCTGTAAATAAAAGTAATTAAGTTCTTTAGAATACTCTGCATCCTACATAAGCTTTAATTTCCTGAAAAAGACTTTATTATATTTTTCTGTGTTCTTCAGTGAGTTCTCTAGATGATTCATGAGATAGAACAAGGAAATGGTGAGAGTCAGTTTTCTTATATAAAAAGTAAATTAATGATAGAAAAAGTACAGATATGTGTAGCAGAATATGTTAGTGTGCCATGTGAGAAATGTCCATAATTCATCAGGAAATGTTATGACAGACTATACAGATACCGTTTTCAGTTGCACTGATAGATCCACAGGTAAACTTTGATTAAGAGTTTCCATGTACTGGGATAAAGCAACCGGGATTTGTAGACTCCTTGCCTGGAATGTGTGACAGAACTGAAAGCCACAAAGAGAATAAAACTTCTCCCCAGTGATTTCCTGGTCGTCCCTGTTGCATCACATATCATATTGTTTGAATTATACAATCTGGAGCAGGTTTTCTGAAATTGAATGTTTGCAGTTCAGTTAGAATCATGCCTGAGGTAGCTTAGGGATTCCCCTGCAAACATCCGTCTTGCTTGTCTTTCACTGCATCTGTTCAGATTAGGAAAATGTTACACTCATTTCAGTCTCTTACAGAATTTTTTTTTTGAGGTAGTAAAATCTCAGTTTAATTGGGTGTTTTAAGACACCATTTAGCTGCTGAGAAGTGTTTGGGTTCGTTGCAGGGCAGACTTGGTCTATCTTCTACAAGCTGCGGTAGAGGTCAGACTCGGATGGTACAAAGCAAAGTGCTTCACTTAGTTCCATAGGGCTTTCATCACTAAATCCCATACTGCCTACCTCCTGTCTCAGGTATTACAATCAAAGTATTAAAAAAAACCACAAAGGAAGTCAACACACTTGTTCTCCAAACCACCCCCCCCTTCTATCCTTACTGCAATCCTTTTGGTTTGTGCATTGGAAACATTCCTCTTAGTGCTGCTGTCTTCCCTGGTTCAAAAAGCTGTCAAAAGGCAGGAAGAAACTGGGTAGTTTCTTAATGACTCTTCTGAGGTTGCTGTATGTTGTGTACGTATACACACCCATACACAGCTTTTATCAGTGAATTCTTGCATGAATTTTCAATACCATGGTACCAGAGTACATGTTATCACAGCCATGTGTTCATGTCCTTATTTCCAAGCACTTTCTACCTTTGCTGTTTCTTGTCACAATATGTAGTTAGCAGTGGAAGATCAGCGAGACCAAGTGCTTTCTGTGCTCTCTTTCCTGTGCTTCCAGTTGCAATTCTACGTATTGGATGTTTTCTTACATCAGCTGTGATACAGAAACATCCAAGACTACTCTTTTGGTGGAAGGGGTGTGTTGTCAACTATAACTGCAGTACCAAGGAACTACCAAATAAGAGAAGTTCTTAGGGCAGTTCACGGATTGTAATTACTAAAAATAAAATGAGTCGTGTGGGTTTCTCATTTTTCACCTTGGGTATTGATGTACCTAGGATCATTTTTCCCTGAATAGATCGTAGAAAAAGAATGATTAGTCTGACTTGTTAACAAGATACAGAGAAGCCGCATTCTCCCTGGTGTGTCCTTGGTAATATTACTTACAAAAATGTCCAATATTAACTTTAGAACAGCCAAGGACAGGAAATCAATGGTTTGTTTAGGAAACCATCCTAAAAGTCTTTGCTCTAAAAATATCTGGATTAGTCAGTCTAATGGTAATTTTTTTTTCTATTGTGTTGTAGAGTTCACTGTCAAAATTTCCTTCCACTTTTTATATACTTCTTTAACTAGCTTTTTGATTGTTCTTCTAGCATCTCTTCCAACTGTTCTGTAATGTCTGTTTTCTGGTAGTAGAATTGTTCCTTGTGGATAATTTATGAACAGTTTCTTATGAATTTTAACACCGTGAAATACATTATTCTGGTACTGATTACACTGTCAATATTGCCTAACCACTCTGATTTGATTCCCTTGGTTGTATACACACAGACTGCAGTAATCTCACAGTGCAAAGATGAGTCAAGTCTTTTTCTCGTTGTCTGACGAAGATATTGGTTTCTCCTTTACAACTGGTCTGCTTGGCTATATTTTAAAGGAAGTATTTAGCTATAACCATGTGATTACTCAAGTTATACTCATTCATGTGCTTAAATATCTGCAGTATCCAGGCATTAGCTTTGCTCCCCTCTCCTCTGAAGAATAAAGCTTTGTAGTATTAGAAATACCATCCTTTCCCCCCTCCCTTCTCCCTTTAAGTTTGGGTTTAGTTTCTAGCTTTATTCTCTTCCACTTTTAGCCATAAATCTCTTCTCCCAGATTCTCCTTGACCCTCAGCATTTTTCATTTATGGGCTTTCTAGTTTCTCCTTGACTAATCATCTTGTATTTTTTTAATAGCCTGAAGAACTTTAACCAAAATGCCATTTTAAATCTCATTTTCTGTTTCCAGCATGCATTTTAGTAATCCTCTTTTCTTATACTACTTGCAATTAATGTATCCCATTAGTGTCCCAGACTATCAATGTGTCATTTGCTCAAAGGATTAATGTTGAAAAATATATTAGTACTAATACATAGTAAATGAAAGGGATTCCTCTTATGCCTCTGACTTCAGCATGCTCACTGGAAACAAGAATGCTGTTTTACCTGGAGTCCTAACTAGAATGAGCATAAAATACGAACAAGGACTGCTTCTTAACAGATGGATTCGCCAAGACATTAACTAAAAACAGTTTCCATAGCAGGCAATATTTTCCTGCAGTCTATTGAGAATCCTCTTGTGGTTGTGTGCTGTGTGCTTTATGGTGGCAGTCTTTGCCAAATCAGCCTGCAGAAGTAATGGTTAAGTAATTAGCGAAATACTGCACTGAATTAGCTTTATAGCTACAGTTTTGATAGGAAAGAAGAGTATAAGAATAGATTTCTGGTGGTTTTGGACCTCTTCACTTCTGACCAGGCCCTGACAGGAGTAAAACAAACCTTCAGAAGGATTATGCTCTATCACCTTGGAAAAATGCTTTCCTCTGGAGATGTCAAGGACCCAGTGTGCATCCTGGTGCATGTAGGTTTGAGTCAATTCTGTACCTTCTTAGCAACTATATTTCAAGATGTCAGAGTAATTTCTATTTCTTGGCCTCGACTGAATATATATGTATATACATGCACACGTTCTTAAGTGTCTTCTGTAGATCTCACAGGTATTTTGGATACCAGTGGAAAACAATAAATTGGCTTAATCCGTACTTGGGAGTGTTTTATCTGTGGCCATTACTGTTTTCCCAAACTGCAAGGGCAACATGCTATTTGGGAAACTGCTGTTTACTTGCAGGGCCAGCCAAAGACTGAAGTGTCAGGATTTTCACGACTCGGTGTTTTATATTTATGTTGCAGGAAGATCTCAGAATGGATATATTCCTTGTTAAGCCTTGGTACTGACAGAATAAGTGTCTTCTGTAACAGGAGCACGCCCTACTCCTGACATTGGCCTGAACTTTGCCAGAGTTTAAGTGGCATTTCACTGTCAATTTTTGGACTCTTGATCAATACTCGTGTGCAGTTTCAGTTTCATAATCTGTTGAGCTTGCAGTTGTTTATCAATAAAATTAGCTTGAACTGCATGAATTTTGGTAACAATCTGCTCCTTTTTGTACTTGTAGATTTTAGAAAGAGAAGCTTCCTAATTAAAATACAGACTTTATTTTAAAGCATTTGTTTCATTCCTGCATACCGTGGAAAAAGAGGATCCACAGGCTGCTCAGTCTTAATCCTTCTGAAGAAGATAGCTCAGAGGGGAATATCATCAAGATGTATAAATACATGATGGGAGTAAATAAAGAAAGTGCATCCAGGTTCCTCTTAGTTTTGTCCAGTGAGAGAAAAAGGGGAAATGGGCACTAACTGAAATACCAGAGTTTCATAAGAAAATCTTTCTTTTTTTTTTTAACTGTGAAAGTGATCACATATTGGAGCAAGTTGCCCAGCTGGTGTATTCTCCATCCTTGGAGATATTGAAAATAGGACTGTATGCAGTCTTGAGCAGCCTGTTGTGGCTGACCTTGGTTTGAGCAGGCAGTGTTAAAGCAGATGAGTAGATATGTCCAGCTACCCCTTCCAAGTTTGGCATTTCAGTACTTGTTCCTGGGATATGAAGAGGACATTTGAATTGGATTTTATCACTGATGAAACCTTAAAATGAATAAGCAGATGAAAAAGCATTAACAGAAACATTGGGAGTCAGGCTCCTGCTTTTGTGGTAACTGAGTTCATTGTGTCATGCCTGAGAGCCCTGGTGCATGAGGATGATTTTTTCTGTTGTTTCTGTTGCCTGCATGATCTCATTTATATTGGAAATCGGAAATAGTGTCTTCCTTTTGTCATATGTGTCTGTCCACAAGACTTTTAACATCAATTCTCAAAAACCAACCTAAATCCAATGGTCATAAATGGTCTGTTCAATGTCTTTATAAGGGATAAGTTGCTAACAGTTGATGCTATGGTGAATGTCAGGAACTATGTACCTATAACATTTTGAAGACTTTTGAAACTGTGTCCAAAAAGAGTTCAGTCAGGGTCTGAATTGTGTTTTTGCCTTACAACTTTATTCTTACATATGAGGATTCAGGATGGGCAGATAGGAAGCTTCAACCGTACGACCCATCATTAGAGATGATCTAATCCTGCAAGCTAGTTAAGGCAGCATGATTATTAGAGCTGGATGGAAAATGAAAAAAATGAAAATTAGGTAGTAAATCGGAAAAGTTAATTTAATTGTTTAAAATATTTATTGATGTTATTAATTGATGGTTGGATCTCTTCCAAGATGGTATTGTTGAAAAAAATTGTCATTTCTTCCTCTATTATGCAGAGGAAAGGAGATGTACTTTCTCATCACTAAATTAAAAAGTACCTGCATTGCGGAAGGAATTCAGAGGAAGCTTGAAGGGTACTCATTCTTCTAAAGTTCATACATGTCTTATGTTTGCATGCTTTCAAAGATGTTTGGCTTCAGCAGTACACTTGCAGAGTGTGACAGCATGGGAATTAATGTTTGCATTTCTGAGATTCAAAACTAAGGAGGTGCCACTTTTCACCTGCTAGCTAAACTGATAGGGCATGCAACAGGTCTATTCATTCTTTTCTGTTGGTTATCAAGGCTCGATACTTTGTCTTGTTTGCAAATGTTTATTGCAAAATTCTGAAATAAACTTGAAATGGTTAAGAGCCTTGCTCTTCAGTGCTATGATACGTAATAATATGCCATGATACCTTAGAAATGTGGAGCAGATTTGTGCCTGTTTGGATTTCATGGACAAATACCACTTTCCATATGTTGGGAATTTGGACTTTTCTTAGTATTCTAGAGGGAAATTGAGTAATTTCCAAGCTCTTCCAACCATCAGTCTTAAAATTCACTAGAGCGTGCAAATGTGGCATCTGGATCTTCTTCAGAACCAGAATGTGACACACTGCAGAAACGCAGAACGGTCTGGATAATATTGTTGAATATTTTTGTAGATGAGTTCTTCGTTTTGTTGGTCTTTTTCAGCTTGTTATTTTAAACAGAAATTTTTAGTGTGTTCATTTCTTATCTTGCAAAATGTCTTGCTGTATGAATTGACCCACATTCCTTAATAAGAAATAATTTTAAACCAACCTTAATGTGCAGCTTGATATAGATCTTACAGTTGACACTAATTATCTGATACAAAGATAGTGCTAAATTTATGATGCAAGCTGTTAACTGGGTGTTAAGGCAATGTCATTTAACATAGTTCAATTAATGTTTTGTTGACATTAGGAAGTAATTGAAACAATTTGGAGGTTACTCTTAATGGTCAGTTATTGTCTAGTCTTAGCTCATTGCTTGAATATGATTTGATATAATTTTCTGAAACCATAGAGTATCCTTAAGTCACTGTGATTGTTCTTGCAATTGTTATTTTGATTGCTATTGCTACTATTAATTTGTTCAATTAGGCTTTGATTTTTTTTTCCTTAGAAATGTGAAACAACACAGTTTTCATTTTGGACCTCTGTTGTTTTTTCATAATTTTTCCCTGCCTCCGTTCAACTGTCTTTTGGAAAATCTGTTTCGACTATAGACCTTTACGACTTGCATAGGGCCTAAATTCAACACAAATGTGCTGGCTTTCAAAAAATACTAATTGTCATTTTTGGCCTGTTGCTTTCTTTGCACAGCCTTGAGACTGTTTTTTGTACATCACTGCTATGTATATGCTCACAGGACGCTGCTGTCACATTCTGACTATTTCCACAATACCCGTTTTGGTTCTTTTTCTCTCTGCAGATGTAGTTAGGATTTGGATCTTGCAATGGAAGTTCTTCTACTTGTTCTGTGGTAATTGAAAGCCAGCACATCTTATCCCATTCACTAAATTGCAAAGCTAGTTCAAAGACCTTGCAGGACTTAAAAGTACCTGCAATCATTATTCTTCAGTGACAAGTTAAGAGTTCTTACTGACATCTTTTCAAATGTGTCTGGCAGTACAACCCTGGGGAGACTTCAGTCAGTGGCTTTCCTTTGAACAAGGTTCTCTCATGATTGATTTGAACACATCAGGGAAAAAAGAAAGAATGGGAATTGTGTCTAATTTTTTTTCTCCTGAGCGCTAGTAAATTAACAAAAAGAGGCATTATTTAGGAAAAAATGGTGAAATGTATGTACCTAACTCCAAAAGTGTAATCCTCGAAACCTGAAACTTGGTTATTGACTAACCCTGAAAGCACAAAATCTGAATAGGAGCTTCATTGAAAATTTCACTTATTTTTTTATTTCTGAGAAAACACATCTAACACACAGCTTTACTTTCTTGGAATATCTCAAAAAGACCGGAGAATTTTAATGCAAATCAAAGCTTATACTACTTACAGTCCTCATCAACTTGTGGTTGGTTGTTCTTGATTCTTTGCAACTATTAGTTGCTTACCTTGCATGCTTTTAGCTTACCTTACCTATGCTTTTAGGTTTATTACATACTTGAACAGGCACAAGCTGTGACAATATAGCTGCAAAATTAAGGAAAAATTAGATCATGAAGAATGAATTAACACCTCGTCATTCATTAACTCATTTTACATTTTAGCAAACAAAAGCAATACCACTCCCATATGTTTCAGCCCTATAAAGCTTATGCAGGCTTGTTCACATCAAAGATTTGGTGAGGTTTCATAGTTTCAGAATAGCTCCCAACCCAGCAAGAAGAGTCCTCCGCTGCGGAATGGTAGTGTGGGTTTTAACAAAAATTAAATTTTGATCTCAGTGCAGAAAAGAAAGGAGCTGTCCTTATTTCTAAAATGACATATGATATCCCTTTGCTTAATCCCTGGATGAAGTGTAGGAGATGGAAGCAAGTATGAGGCTGGGGACTCTGAGTGGAGGCAGGAGGGTGTTAACACCAAACTAGGATAAATAAGAGAATAAAGGTGGTATTACCTTTTTATTTTTTCTTTTATTTAATGCTTTTTAAAAATGACTATTGGGATTCTATTTTACGATCCCTGTTTCTGTAAACTGTATAGGAAGCCTGAATGTCTGACATGAGATTTTAGAGTACTTAATGCTTACACAGAAAAGCTACAAAATTTCATCTTCATGATGCCTAATTGATTTCTGGACCTTACTGCAAAGAGTTCTATAGTAAAAACACTCATTTCACTGACATACTGCCTTTTCTTAATTGAGATCAGAAAATCAAGTGCTTCCAGAAAGTGGGATGCTGCAAGCCTATATTAAATTTGTCATTTATTTCTAGTGTTATGTTAAAAGCTTGTATTGACCTTCTTTACAAGGACTGATATTTAAATGGAAAACTAAACAGTTAATGGCATTACTGAATTATCTAATATGAAAAGATAATGGTTTGTATTATCTGCAGTCTTGATTACAGGAAAAGTTCATCATTTTGTATCTATTTACGATAAGAAGCAAACTCCGTTTTTTTTT
Source organism: Rhagologus leucostigma (assembly GCA_013397725.1). Lineage (NCBI taxonomy): Eukaryota > Metazoa > Chordata > Aves > Passeriformes > Rhagologus > Rhagologus leucostigma. The sequence goes on from VZTD01004799.1 coordinate 4,213,291, forward strand.
TCTCCTCCATTTTTTCTGCTAAGTGAGAGGTGATATTTTTTTCCCCCGAAACTTTTTGATTGTCCTTTTTCTATCAGTCAGCACTGATCAGAATTATTTTATGGTAACCCTTGTATCAGCAGTTTCAAATGAGGTTTGTATCCTTCTGTGTTTCTTCCTTAGTACATGCAGTGGCAGAGAGAAAATACCTGACAGAGAATTTAGAATTCCAGGCAAAGTCATTACAGTACTTAGCAGAATTTTATTTGAAGGTATTAATCTAAACCAGAGGATTTGTTTGGTGTTCGCCTAGTAAGTTTGAGTCAGAATCAATGTTGCACCCCGATCTCCTCAGTCTGAGTGTATTACCTTTACTGCAATATTTTTTCTTCTCTTAAAATACGTGTGTACGTATATGTGTGTACAGACACACAGACACACACCCATGTGCACAGACATGTTTGCATTTGAACTACAATACAATTACCAAGACATTGGATCATAAAGGAAAAAAATAATTCCAACAGGTATATAGCTTTTGAACAAGAAACTAATGTGGAAAAAACAGATGCACAGAGCCTGACTGCTCAGGCTCACTCTATTTCATGACTTCTGTGGAAAAATTGCATGCCCGCTTAGTTGTTGTAGCTATACAAAAGCACAGCCACTGTTTGTGTAGCACAGAACATTTTCTAAATTTTGGGAGGGATGAGAACCAGAAGAAACGTAACTTCTGATGTCAGTTCATAAGTTACAACTATTACAACTGTCTTGTTTTGGTCTTAAATTTCCATTTTCAAAAACAAACAAAAAAAAGATTTTTGGTTGATTTGCAACGATTTATTTTCCATGTGCTGTTCATTTACCTTCAAAGTCTGTTCTCTCAGCTCTCTTAGATAAATGTTCCACTATAAATTGTTGTTATTTTGTTAGGTAGGCATAAATAAACAAGTCTATTCATTAAGTATTTTTATACCAAAATAATCTATAAAAAATGCTACATTTATTGCCTGTGGGCTTTTAACTTATTACTTTTCTCAGAACAGTTTAATGTCAGAGAAACCAACCAATAACATTTTAAAATGTTTATAGGATTATGTATAATGCTTATAATGTAGTAATGTGCTACTTACATTCCTGTAAAAGTTAAAAACTATAAACAATTTTTTAAGTTCTTGATATCCAGGCTGCTTGTAGATATAAATTCTTTCAGGTTTTGGTAAATATAGTTTGATCTTTCTCACAAATGTGGTGTAAATAGTTGTCAAGAGGGTTGAGAAGTTTCCATGTCCTGCTGCATTGTCACTGTAGACAGAACCTTCTCTACCGTCAGTTACTGAACATTTTGTGAAGATTTCCTGTACATTTTAGTACCTTCTGAAAGCTCCATTTAACAAATCAGATTCTTCCTTTCTCTAGCCCCTTTATTAGTAATCTAACAAAAATGCAGGATTATGTCATCTCCATGAATATTTTCAATTATGTCTGTCCAATACTCAGATCAAAAGTTGGCTGTGTGGGTTGTTAATGGTTTGCCCTAAAGGGGGAGGATCTGGATGAGCAATAGTAGCCATTCTACTAGATGCAGGAAAAGTGAACCAAATATAAACCTTTCCACCTTTACTCCTTTTTTTCCATTTTATGTTGGTGGGAACACGGTGTGATACATTGCTTCTGTTCTGAAACCTATGCAAACTTCTTGCTTGTACCTCTGGCAGCCACAGCCATAGTCTAAAGTGGTTTGATGCGAGCTGGATGGAGGGGAAAAGGAAGAAATGCTAGGAAGACGTGAGCACTCTCCCCTTTACAGGAAAAAGAGACCCAAACTCTCCTAGTATTCCAAAATTACCACAGACTTCAGTTACAGCAGTTACCCAAGTCCTTAGAAATCTGAATCTTGGCCGCTGTCTTACATTTTTGCAGATGTGATCAGGCATTAGTGTTGGTACTTCAGACGTCTGTGAACAATAACGCTGGCAAAATGCAAAAACCCCACCTTGATTCCATTACCTGAGTATATTTGAATAAAGATCATCTAATCTTGCAGTCTAGTTATAGCACAAAAATCTTAGAATCTGTACAGCATTAAAAATGCTGTTTTTCAGATATCAAAGTAAAGCTCGAGGCTAAAAGACCTCTGGCTTATTTCCAGTTTGCATCCATATGCCTTCCTGACTCTTACAATAAGAAACACTATATTCCTCCATCCCTGTGGCGCTCTTGTAATTTATTTACCTGGGGAAGCTCTGCTTTTAGATGCAGCATCTGGTTTTCAATGATTTCCTGCTCTTAGCCAGCTGAATTGACTGAACTACAAAGAGGTCAAATCTGTTGCCTGAGGTCACATATTGAATGAATGCCTGAGCTTGGATTTAAAGTGAGACCTGGAGTACTCCCTCTTGTTTCTTTGCTACTTGCAGTAAGTACTTATTTTAAAATGTCAGGTATATTTGGGAATAATCAATCTGTATTATACACAAGCAGGAAATTATAATGCCTAACCTGGTATTTGCCAAGTACATACATAGTTGTTGCAAATGTTATCTGTCAAAGCAGCTAGAAAGCAGGAAAATGGTAGAGTATTTCACAGTCACAAAATTTAAACATATATAAAGCAATAAAAAAAATACTGTTAACTGGTAAATGAGGAGACACTTTTTAAAACTCAGATGATTATTTATGTTAATGGGAAATTTAGCGCAATGCTATTTCCTATAACGTTATCCAAGTGAGAAGAAAATGTCTTCTTTTTTCTTGTTCTCAATAATAAATTATACTGTGTGTGTCTTTATAGAATCTGAATTAGAGGATCATGCACCTCTTTGTACCATTTCGCTGGTATTCTGCTTGAAAAATTCATTTTTTTTTTAGATTAATCGTCATGTAAGTTGTATATTAGAAGTTGTAGAAATTCAGTCTCTACATCACCGTATTGCAAAATTTTAGTTGTGATAAAGAATATGGAAAAATGAGTTTATCTCTATAGCTGAACGATATGAACACTTCTGTTATAAATATTTGTAAAGATCTTTTTCTGTTTCTTCTGTGAGCAAAGACCCCAAATGTGTGTATCTACAGAGATGTTTTATTCAGTTTGGAAAAAAAACGTTGATGCCATCAACAGGACTTTGAATGTCTCAAATCAAGCTAATTCTGAAATACTCTTTCAAACCAAGAACTGAGATAATTCTGACTGTTTTAATATTTTCTATTAAATAAGTACTGCCACAGTCCTGTGCAATTATAACTGCAGCTTCTAGATGGAAACAAGTCATCTGAAAAAGGACTCCCTTTTCTGGCTATTGTGAAGTTGGATAGTCATAAAGCACCTAGGAGAGTAGCTGAAATGACAATCCAGTCTAAATGGAGTAGTAATAATTATGCTCCCAGCTCCTGAAATGAACTTCAGTCGGTCAGGAATAGCACTTAACCATAATAGTTTAAACAGCTCCTGGGAATGTTAAGAAGTCCTCTCCATCATGAAGAGGCTGAAAGAGAAAAGAAGCTGGGTCAGTCAGGCAGAGAGACACAGTTCAATGAAAAATAGCAGAAAGCGTTGACAGGAATTATTTTGACCCATGGCACTTTTTTATTTCTTTTACTTTCTACAGATAATGAAAGGGACCCCTAGAAGAAATGTATGAGGAGTTTTATCTTCTCTTCTTGGCTGTAGAAATAGTGTCATGTTAGGAGGCTGTAGAAATAGTGTCATGTTAGGAGTCCTATAAATTCAGAAGCAGGCTGGAATGATTTAGGAAAGACCATATATTAGTGAAATCAGGAAGGGCTTTTTTTTTTTTTTTTTTGAAGAACCCACTGTCTTGTTCATGGAGTCTGGCAAGAAAACAAAATTGTTTCTGCAGGAGGCTCCCTGTTTTCTCCACAAAATGTCTCCAGGAAGGATAAGAGTACTCTCCTTTATTGTTATGTCCCAGGAGCACGTGAGTAGAGAGCAAGGAAGAGATCCTGAAAGGAGTATGAGATACAGCAAAGCAGAGAAGGGGAAAGCCAAGGCAGGAGCCTGGAGATGATGGCAAGAGGATCTGTGCAGCTGGTGAGACAGAATCCAACTGTTTCTCTGAGCTGGCACTTGGAATAAATAAGCATCAAATTTGGAGACTGTTCAGGCCATCTTTTATTTTATCCCATTATGCACGTGGAGGAAAGTGGTAAAGTTTTCCTGCTGCCCCTATGCACTGAGCCCACAGTCAGATTAAGTTTCTATTGAGGTTCTGCTAAAGGACTGTAGCATGAAATAAGCTGTTTCAGTCAGTAGCTAACTCCCTTGCATGGATTTAAAATAAAGAAAAGAATGAGTTTGAAAAAGTTAATGGCCAAGGTATTGATGGAATAATTAAACTAGTTAGGAATAGACTTCTACAGTTCTGTTATTATAGAGGGAAAAGCTTTATTTTTCTTGGTCTCAGTATTGTTTAGAAAACATGGGGTTTTTTTTTATTTGACACATCAAGAATGTGTAGAACCTTTTCACTTAATTTCAAGTAGGCTTCCTTATTATCACTCTATCGAAAATGCTTGAATTTACAGGAGGGCATTAAGTGAATAAGAGAGCTAGTGCTTAAGTAGAAAATATTCAGCTTGGCAGATCTAAAGAACTATTAGGTCATTCATGAGAGGAATAAGTGTTTTCCCTGAATCTTCATTTGGACATAACTTGGAAATATTTGCATCCTCTATACATCATTATGTTTCAACTCTGCTATCCGGCAAAGACAGGAGATACTTAGTTTTATCTCTTGTATGGATAAAGCTGGAAGTGACATAGGCATAATAAAAAGCAAGGAGCAGAACAAATAAATGATTACTGTTAATTTAAAATGAGAGTCACGTTACAAAAAAAAGATGTTATTATGATACTTCAAACATGTTTCAAAGCTAATGTTTTAAGTGTATATGAATATTGCATTGTTTTGAAGTTGCAATTAATAATTAATTACAAAACATTTTCTGCCTATACACTGGGACAACTAACTAATAATCTATAAAGTGGTGTTGACTTCAACTAGGCCTAGACTTGGACCCTTTTAAAAATTAGACTTTCAGCAAATACAGTGTATAGATTAAAATACATTCTTTTTCCTTATAGTCTTTATTGGCATTTTTTTTTAAAGCTACTTTTGAGGGTGCATTTCGCAATTGCTGCTTTTTTAAGTTTGCTGCAGGTTTCAGACTCATTCAACAAGTTTTCTATACAAAGTTTACTTAGAAAGAAATCTCTCCCTTTGCTACTTCAAATACACAAACCCCATACACTGTATAGATGCTCTGGAGGAACTCCAGGAATGGTTGGATGTAATTCCTCGTAGCGAACGTGCGCTTTATGAGCAATGCTTGCACGGGAGCACCAAGCTCTTGCTGGGCAGTGATGTACTTCTTAAATGAAGTACAGGGGACAACAGTGCAGGCTGCAAAATATACTTGAAAAATAGAAACAGATTTGTTAGCATTCTGCTATCATGGCTATAATGACAGCAAGTATCAATTAATTTTTGGTTATGTTAGTGAAAACTAGTCCTGTAACTTAGAGCATAACCAAGCTCTAAGGAACTCCCGAGACCTGCTCTTTTTTAGTGTTATGATCTGTCCTGCATTAGTCATACCTCATCTGAAAACCTTTTATGATGTTTGCTATGAAGTGTAAGTGGTCCTAGAAGTGTCTAATACTGCTTTCCTCTGAAGAGCCAGAGGAAAGCTTCTGGATTTTTCCTGCAGTACAGTGTTGCTTTGGTAGATTTCCATCTATTTGTTAGCCAGCACATGGCACCATCTGAAACATTCCTTTTGTCATAAAATGCACAGCTGTGATTAAAAGCTCTGTGCTGGAGGAGTAAAAATATTTCACTGTCCTGCATAATACTAGGAAATAGAAGATTTATATATTTCCTTTCCATTTTCTGCTTTTTGGAGCTTTATTCTTATCTCTTTATCTTCTCACTTTAGTGTGTAATTGAACTTCTTAGATACAACAGTGCATACCAATACCTTGTTCCTTCTTCACTCTCTCACGCTCTGCTTCTGAGAGCTATTTTCACTGGTGTTTTCCTTGCAGTACACTAGATATTGTAATGCTGTGCTTTCAATAGTCAAAAATTTATTCTTCAAGCTACTACAAGGCTAAACTTGTGTTCCAAGCTTTGTATGTATATCTGGCTTGAAGGAAGCAGGTTGGTTTATGGAATTATTTATTTATTCATCAATTACTAGTTATTTATGTGGTTCCAGCAGGTGGATTTAAGGACAATTTATCATTGTTTGATATGCATAGAGCTGAAGAAAAGTCTTTGCTTCAGAGAACTTAACCTTTAGGATCCCCATGATATCTATCTGCAAAGTGTGCATTCTTATTCTAGCTTCTAATTCTGTTAAATTTTGCATTTGTTTTCTCATATATAAAGCACTGTTTTGGAAACAGGTCCCCTATACACAGGTTAGCAGTATCAGAGACTTACTGCATTGTGATTTATTTTTTTTCCTAGTTACTTGAAACCACTCACTTCATTTAAATTTCCATCAATTCAAAATTTTCTCTTTCCCTTGAGCACACTTTTTCCATATTTTTCGTTCAAAGTACTATTAATACTTCCTGATTATTCAGCAGAAAACTAAAAATGTCTCTTGAGCTACTCAGCCTGATTTAATTGGTGTTGGTGTATGGCAAGCTAAATTCAGATCTCCATTTATCAAACCCCAAGTCTCTCCTCCCCTCTAAAAGTGAGCTGTGCTCAGGTGAAAAAAAATCATGAGACAAAAAGTCTGAGACTGTGCATAAAAGATTTTGTAACATTCACAAGGTCACTGCAGCGCAGGAATTTAAGGAAAGTTGGTGCTTGTATCTTTGCTCCCCCCCACTTCAGTGCTTCTCTAAGTCCCTAGACTCTTATTCCTGACAGCTTTCCAGGTTTCTCCGAATTGGTTTGAAGTCATATTTTTACTTTGTTCTTTGTTTCTCCATTTTTTACTTACACAAGAACAAAGGAAAAAGGGTGGGGGAGTGCATAAGAATATAAAATATTCTTTTCTTGTGTATCAAAGACAAGCAGTGTATTCAGAGGGTCAAAGTTCCTCTCTTTCCTGAAGAATTTCAATTTCTAGGCCCCTTGGGGGATGTGCAGTTGAGTAACTGTCACCTTAAAACATTTGTTTTCTGTTGAAATTTAACATGCTTTCCCAGTTACCTTTGAACACCCCCTTGCCTTCTTCTAACGCCTCTAAATTCTACCTGATAAGCTTTTCTTACTTTGGACTTCTCAAAATTCAGGACAGTTGAATCTTTTAATTTCAATTCATTTACGTGCTTAAGATCGCCTAATTGGTCACAGTTTCAGAACTTGGACATTTTTATTTCAGTTCTATGCTGTTACCACCCCACATGCTGCTGGGTCTCTTGGTTTATTTTTCTCAAAGTGAATAGAAGAGGGAAAAGGCCCTCAGATCAAAGCCTAAGAGAATTAGGATTGTCCAACCTGGAGAAGAGAAGGCTGTGGGGTGACCTAATTGCAGCCTTCTTGTATCTGAAGGAGCTTACAAGGACGATGGAAGAAGACTATTTAGGGCATGTAGTGACAGGACAAGGTGGCATGGCTTCAAACTAAAGAGATTAGGTTTAGATTAGATGTTAGGTCTTTACTATGAGGGTGGTGAGGCACTGGCACAGGTTGTCCAGAGAAGCTGTGGCTGCCTCATCTCTGGAAGTGTTCAAGGCCTGGTTGGATGGGGCTCTGAGCAATCTGGTCTAGTGGAAGGTGTCCCTGCCCACAGCAGGGGGGTTGGAACTAGATGCTCTTGAAAGGTTCCTTCCAACCCAGGCCATTCTACGATGCTGTAATAAAGTAATTCCTCTGTGGTCTTCTCAGCTGTATACCTGTGTAAGTCACCATTAAAACGGCTCAAGAGTGTAGGACAAAGGTAAAGTTTGGGTAAGCCTTTTAGCCATATGCAGTTATATGGAGTAGAGAGTCATCTGTTATGGATGCTGAATGCCACCATGGTTTCACCAAAAATAAACATTTTCAATTTTTGATACAATTTTTTTTTAGATGACTAAATATTTGGAAAGCATGCCATTTGTTTTGGGGTGTGAGAGTGTTATTTGTACACTGCTAAACTGCTTCATTTGAAGTTTGTAAGATCAAAAATGCTGACATGAATAACGGAGAAGTCAAACTAACTCCTAACAGGTTGAGTCCAGGAGGAAGAAATAAATAAGAAAAAATCTTTCTAGCGAAATCTCATAAGCAGAACCCCTGGAGTGGGTTGGGGGAATATTTCCAGTTTCCACTTATATTATGCTGTTTATTTATAGATGGGAGTGTGGTATATGTTTCTCTCTGAAAATTTCAGGCCTGGCTGTTGTTTATGTAGTGAAGAGTTTGATGGCAGGAAGGGGGAGACACAGGAGTAGCACTCCTGCACATTTAAACAATCTATCTCGTGAATAATGCTTAGTTATGGCAAAGACACACCAGGATTAAAAAAAAAAAAAAAAAATCCTTGCAATGCCTGTATGTACAATAGAGGGAAGACAGAAAATACAAAAAGGATAGAAATGATTCCTGGTATAATTAGAGTCTGCACTGAAGTCTGCACAAAAGGTGAATCAGGCCCTGAGCTTGGAAATCAACATGCTGTTCAGATTTCTGGGAGACCGTGGAAAATAACAGAAATGATTACTGGGGTAATATGTAGACCTGAAGGTAATTCTTAAGAGCTTCAGCTCATTAAGCCCATTTGTAGGAAGATTCTGGTATGGGAACACTGTCTTGAACTGAGTTACACAAATCAGAGATTTGTCCCAGTAACCAGTGTTTTGGTTAAAGTCATAGGATTGGAGATGAGTGGGTGAGCTTAGCTGATTGGAACACTTTCTCACTCACATGCTGTGCTTGGTCTGTACGCCCAGGTTGGGTCTGCTCTACAGATGCCATATGGGATGCTGTACTGTCAGGCTCTTGAGTGGGACAGGTACATCCCCCACCAGTAAAATGCTACTGAGGTGCTCAGGGACCAACCGGCTCCAAGGGACCAGAAGAAGAGGAGATTTGACTGAAGGTTATAATTTCTGACTATGATCCCCGTGCATGATACAAACAGTATTCAGGGTAACTTGAGAATGCTGATGGGGAGGAATAGCTGTACCAAGGGATGCTTTGTCAGCAGCTTTGAAAATGCCAACACCACCAAAATTGCACCTATTTGCCTTTTTAGGTACTTAAGCACGGTTTAGAAAACCATCATCACATATGTGCGCTTTGTAGAGCAGTTGTGAATATTCCTGCATAGATCAGAGACCGTCTCGAATAGAGCATCTTACAGAGAAAGCCCTTATGTCATTTGAAGATCTAATTTGGGGATCTGTGGTAGTACTGGCTGGGGCTGGCAGGCGGTGGGGGCGGAGTTCAGTAAGAGGTGGTGTTAAGTCATCAACTTAGTACTCATGATTCCTAAGACAGTAAAAGTTACAAGCTCTAATTCTAAAGATAGTAAAAGAACAAAAAAGAAAACAACATTTAGGTCAATTAATAGAATTCTGTTCACATCAGAGTAGAAAGCCTAATTAACTGAGTGTTTTATGTCATTTGCAAACATCATCATACAGACTCTGCTCAATCGTACATCTGTTTTGTCAGTGCCAAGGGAATACTCAGGGCTCAGCTGATCTCCATCTCTGGAGTGCTCCTATGCAGTAATCTTCTGTGTTACTTTTAATTAATAATCATTAAAGAGTTCTTTCACCTTAAATACTTTGACTTGCAGGCTAAGACATCCTGACTGACACCTCTAGCCTTTGCCTATCTGCTCCCTTTCAGGGCAGTGAGGAGGGGATGCACTTGCCAGTGCCTGGGGCAGAGTATAGGAGAGAGGCTGAATTTCCAAGGCTCTGTTCTCTGCTCTGCTGCTGCCTCCTGCTTTTGGGTACTTGATCTCCAAAGGAGTCCCTCTTCACAGCCTCATTTGGATCTATAAACAATATAATAAAAGCCTGATATGCTTTTAAAAAAGTTCGATTATGTAGGGAGAGCCAGTCCTTGCTGCCTACAGGCTAGATACTGACTTTAAATACAGCCCCAAGCAAGTGAAACACTGCTCATAAATAGCCTCAAGAAGCACTGACCTCAAAACACACCTACACAACACAATCCTCCCGGTTACTTTCTATTCTGAAGGACAGTACCTCAGTGTTGCCTTATAGCAGTGATATATGACTGCTTTCTATTGCCTTGTTTTCAGCCATTTTGCTCCTTTATGTTACAGTGCTATCTGTTCCATGCCCATCAATTCTTACATTACAAAACAAAGAAGTGCATGTAATGTCCTGCTGATCCCGGGCTATTTCATTACTGCTTATGCACATCAGCTGTGCTCAGCTGCAGTGCTGGAGTTCAGAGTTTACAGTAAAATTCTTCATAAAAAGAACAGACAAAAAGAGCAGAATGATCTGGGTTTGTTTAAAGTCGCTTGAAGAAGCTTGCCCTCTCAGTAGCAACCCCACCTTGGCTTTGTCTATGACCTGATGCTTGCACTGATACTGAATTAACAGTATTAATTTTCTTACTGCAGGCAAGGTCATAGTGATCAAGTGACTTAAATAGGTTTAAAGTCCTGGGTACACTGACTCCTCATGCCTAATTTTTATTCTAGGCAATTTCTTCTAGATGTCAAATACTCATGAAAAATCAATAGTCAAACTCTCACTGTAGATGATTTGATATTTTTAGGAACATAGATGAATCTGTTAGGTGCATTTTAAGAAATTTTCTGAAGAGGTTACTGGGACATCACTCACTCCCCAGTTCACAATTATTGATATAGCTATGGTTGAGGACAACATTTTAGTTTTAGGACCAAAAAAATTTTAAAGAGTGAAAGAACTAGTAAAAAATGTGGGGATACTCTCAATGCAGAACCTTCTCTGGCAACATGAAATAAAGTTATATCTCTATTAATACAGAAACTCACGGCACTTGAAGGGACCTGCAATACAACACTTGGTTTGTTTGCGGGGCTCCTCAGTTGCTGAGAGTGCCCAGTAATGTCTGCAGCAAAAATGGCTTGCACATATGGCTCCATTCATGAACTTTGTCCTTAGAGTAACACTGATTAGAGATCTCATTTTACTGATTAAATAAGGCTTAAATATTTAAATTGCTCCTCTCTTGCAGATAATCCAGTCAATCCAGAAATTTCATTAAATGTGTGTGGTTTTACTATAATTTAATTACAAGCAAAAATTTATGTTTTGAAAAGTTAGAAAAGGAGGCAATTCTTCACAAAGGGTCCAGTTCATTTTCAGGTACTGTTTTACAAATATTATTGTTGAAGGGATGGACACATGTGCAATCTGTCAGAGGCCAAGTGGGATGTGTATTTGTTTCTGATACTATAGTCATTTAGATGGTTCTGCTCTGTCAATACTGTATGGTAAAATACATCTTAATTTAACTTCTTGGAGCTGGTTTGTCTGCTCACACTTAGAGTATTTTACAGGATATAAGTATCTGAGAAGTTTAAGAAAGATGTATTATAAGCTTATCTAAAATAGCTTTGGGCATGTTGGTGTAAGACAAGGAAAGAAGTGCAAAAGAATCAGTGAGTGATGAGTAGAGAAGAATGTTTCCATCCATTCAAGTGAATTGTCACTGCATTCCTTCTTCACTCTCTATTCATCAGCCACAAAAAAAAAGGCAGGAAAGACTTAAAACACTGCTTTGCTGTGCTGTAATTGATTCAGCTGTATTATCCATCTTATATGGCTCACTTGTTATCACTGTGGTAAATCCATGAAGGTGGCTTGCAAAGAAGAAACTGTTGTTTCTGCATGGAAAAGAGTTACGGGCCAAATGGGCAAGTAAGGAATAGGCATCATTTAATATATTGGCACAGTGAACAGTGCAATAGGAGAGAGCAAATATGTTGAGTTAGGAAAAAGATTTGAAAACGAGAATAACTTTTGCACTTTATATACCTGGAAAAGGGGAGCAATGGTGTGAATTCAAGTCGCGTGGCACTTAAAACAGCTGGGACTGGGAAAACAGCACAGTGGAAACTGCAGTTAATTTGAAGTCTATGGAGATAAGTTAAAAGAAAGTTAGAGTTGTATCCAGAAAGTTTTGACAGTAAAAATGTGAGTTTTAGATATATACCAAATACGGTCATGTTCTGGATGCCTGAGGGGAGTGGGTCAGGGATATCAAAGGTCCTTGCACTCAGATGGCAGGAAAGGCAGTGAAGTTATCAGAAATGCAAGGGTAAATACAGTAGATGGAGTGTAAGAGGAAATATAAATATTTCAAATAAGACTAGACTGGTTATACTGACAGTGAAGTGCCACCAAGATTTTGTTTGTGAGACAGCTGAAATGCAGAATAGGAGAAAGTAATTGGAAAAGTAATTCTTCAAGTGGCCACCTATAAAGAATGCAGGAAGGTAAGTATGAGGTGCCTTAGACTAACACTTCGTGATACTGTTTGAAGTTACACCTTCAGTCTCTGAGTTTTTCACTTCTGTCCAAGAGTGAAAGTCTTCTCATGGGTTGTGTTCACTATGAGCCAACATGGTCAAAATTAATCACTGGACTAAATATGCATGCGGATCAAAGACTGCAGATAGTGTACACTCAGTAGTGTGTAAACTATAATGCTAATAGTAAAATACACATATTAGGGACGTTTTCCCCACTTACGTCACAAGCCCCAAGAAAACTAAACTGCTCCCAAAAGCCACCAGGCACAGCATTGCATTGGTATTCAAAGAAGGAGGTGCTTTGAAGAAATCACATAGTTCAGCAAGATTTTGTCTAGATTCTTGCTCAAATAAGTTTAATTCCAAATCACAGTTCATTCCTATGGTATAGAGCATGATTTCTTTTTCTGAGTTTGGTGACCCTTACTCCCTTGTAGTATATATTTTGCTTGCAGTCTTTAAACTTCCTTAATTTGTCACAGATTTTGCCATTATACTGCCATACTGACTATCTTTCCTCCTAAAATGCATGAACCATTTAATTATTTTCCTAGGTGGTGGTGAATAGGGAAACTAAATGGGTTAATGTGTTGAACTTTAGCTGGGTGACTGAACCTCAAAAAGAACCTCAACTAGTCTCATCAACTGGTTCGGTTAGACCAGCATGAAACCATTGACTTAATCAAGAAACAATTGCACCGAGGTGTGAGTTTCTTTTTTGGTTTTTTTTCCAATTTTTTTTAGTGCTAGTATTATGGTATTCAAGACACTATGAATTCATACAACTTTAGGGAGAAAGCAAAAAATCTTTCCTGCTGAAAAATCTGATAATCTCTTATGTCTGAAGCTGTAAGTCTGCTGGTGGTCACTGCAGGTTGCTTCACGAAGTGTGACCCAACACGCTACAATAATGAATCCACCCTAATTGGAACTTGATGATCCTTGAGGGGGAAAAATGGGTGCAGTGTATTCTTTAGTTCTTATTTCTAACCTTTTGGGCTCCTTGCAGACGATGAGAATTGAAGTATTGTTGCCATGTTTTTCAGTACAGAATCTGTAAATTAATCTGATGTTCAAAACTAAAGCACTTGTCCTGGTAAGCCATACTTTTCAAAATAACATCTTGCAGCTGTTTTTGATGATGTTGCCTAGACTGGAAGTAGAGATGTGTGATGGTTTTGGCTGGGGTAGAGGTAACCTTCTTTGCATTGGCTGGTATGGGGCTGTGTTTTGGGTTTGTGCTGAACAGAGTTGATAACATAGAGATGTTTTTGTTATTGCTGAGCAAGGGTTGCACAGAGCCAAGGCCTTTTCTGCTTTCCATTCTGCCATGCTGGTGAGGGAGGCTGGGGGTGCTTGGGTGGCTGGAAGAAGACACAGCTGGGACAGGTGACCCAAACTGACCACAAGGATATTCCAGACCATATGGCATCATGCTCAGCATATAAACTGGGGGGAAGAAGGAGGAAGAGGGGGTACATTTGGAGTGATGATGTTTGTCTTCCCAAGTTACTGTTACCTGTGATGGGGCCCTGCTATTCTGGAGATGGCCGAACACTGGCCTGCCATGAGAAGCAGTGAATTAATTCTTTGTTTTGTTTTGCTTGTGTGCTCGGCTTTTGATTTCCCTATTTAACTGTTTTCCTCTCAGTCCATGAGTTCTCTGGCTTTTACCCTTCCGATTCTCTCCCTGATCCTGCTTGTGGGGAGTGAGCGAGTGGCTGTGTGGTGCTTGGCTGCTGCCTGGGGTTACAGATGACAAACACCATACACCTTGAAACCAAATTATTTGTGGAATGTCTGGCATAAAGAATACAGGAAGTTAGCTAAAAAGAGCTTAACATTTTAAATAAAAATATTTTTTGCAAAATAAATTCTAGCAGTTCTTCCAAGCCTGAATCAACCCCCAAGCATTTAACATCTGCAGTGTAATCTTCCTCCCCTTTAAATTCTGTTGATCTTCCCAAAGTGCAGTGCAAAACACTGATAGGTTAAAAATGGGCCCATGTCCTAAACAGAAAGTAATAAAGGGAAGAAAGTAATGCCTCAGGTTTTATGAAGAGCAACATGAAATGCCTGATCAACAAGCTAAGAACTGGAAAAATTGTTTGAAGCAGAGGAAGAACAACAGAGGAGATATGAAAAAGGCAGGGAATGCAGGTAGAAACTTTAGTTTGTGTACCACTGAAATTGATACTTTATTTGGATGCCTATTATTTTGGTTTTTCTTGGGCAAAAATAAAGTGGTGCTGGCCAGGAGCTTGGCTTTTTACATGTTAGAGGTCATAAAAGATATACTGAATGTCATTTAGGATCTTCACTTGTCTTAAACTCCATTTTCATTATTATCTTCTTCTAAAAGGTTTCTATCAACTTTACAGTATTTTAAACATTGCAACAAAATGATGAATGGTGTTTTAAATGAAAAATTTGTGATGATGGTATGTAATGTAATAAATCTTGTTTTGTAAGTTTATGCTTAGAGGGTTATATCCATGCAAGTTGCTATACAAGCACTAACCTTTGAAAGAATTGTCAGGTTATTTTAATTTTCTCACAGGTATCCTAGAAACAAAATCGTTTGATTATCACAGGTAAAAAAAATTTCTCTATGTGAGGTTTCTTCAAAGTTTTTCACGTAGAAGAGGGAGAACTCTTCATAAAAAGCACCTTGTTGCATCATCTGTGAAACTGATCAAGTTTGGTTTCTGAAAATAGGGAGAAAGCTGAAGATACCATATGAATAGGTTTTGGGCAGTGTTGTGGTGGTGTTCTTTGTTTGTGGCTGAGATTTTTTCTGATTTTTTTTTTTTTTTTAGTAAATATTTCCTATGATTTGTAAGTTTTCTGGAAGATGTTATCATGGCCCACAATATTCCATAGCTAAGTAGTACTGAATGTTTGCCTTGAGGCTGGGACAGAGTATTGTCTAAAGCCAAACTTTTTAAGAATGAAAGAAAATAAGTGGTAATTAGATTCTAAAGATTGCATACTAAACCCAAACTTTTTCTCAGACAATGCTAAGATCTGTCTATTTGTTATAAAATATTATCTTGCTTATTGCTTTTAGTTGTTTCGGCAGCACGTGAATCCAGAGTGTAATTAGATATTGGACACATCATTTTTTCATTGTTATTAAAAGGATATGTGTGAATGTGTTTGGTAATTCTGTAGTGTATAAAATCCAGATTTCTTACTGTCATGGGAAGCGTCATGCTTTTGCTTCATAACCAGACAGTATATGTTTTCAATAAAAATTTATTTAGGAAAGTACAACACATTCATCCTTGATATTTAAGCAAATTCACATTGCAGAATGATTAATTGCATTCAGCCTTTTCATCCACCTCTAATTTTTCAGGGGACATAATTGGATGCAAATTGGCCAGTGTTAATCATTAGATACCACTAATTAAAAACAGAAGCTGTAGGTAATGGTATGATTATTGGTAGAAATAAATGAAGCAGATCAGGTAACACTTTTCTTCAGGGACTCATGACTTGTGCCTGAGCCTCATTAAATTCCAACATGTGAAGGTGCCCTGCTGGTAGAGGCTGCAGGAGAGCTGTATTTATAAATAACTTAAAAGTAACATAGGAGGGCAGTGCCTGAAAAAGGAGGTGTGGAACATTCCTGTGGCTCAAGGACTTAGCAGTTTAATGAATTAGAAACTTTAAAAAAGCAATTTAATTAGGTGAAAACTGGTTTTGCATAACAAAAAGTCAGTTGAAAAGGAAACTAAGGGCATTTATTTTCTGACAGTGTTTCTGAAGCATACTGAAATGCCATGTTCTGAAAATTCAGTGGGTATTTTTCGTATCCAAAGAATTAATTTCATACTTTGCCTTTTAAAACTGGCTGTGATGTTAGATGACCTGTATACTGACTGAAGTTAGGCTTGCTGAAAAAACTGTGATCACTCATTCAAATCGATAACAGTGTTTTGTGCGGGGATTCAGATGAGATAATTTCCTCATGAAGAATCTTCTGACTTAGCTTTTAAATTACTTTTAAAATACATTGATGACCAATGAACCCTTTCATTCCAGTGCTTTGGTTTTTTTCCCATCATAATCACCAAAGTTCATCAGGAATAAATGGCAGTAATAACTCCCTTTAAGGGATTCATACAGTGATGGAAAACACCACTTACATGATTCAAAATGCTGATACCAAATAAAAGATACTAATATTAGGTACTGCACGCTGTTCAGTCTTATGGACAGAATTAGCGAACTAGAGATTTTTGGGGGGGGAAAAGAGCCAATAATGAAAACATTTTAATTTTTCACCATTCCTTCCAGTTCGCCACTGATGCAATGTTCAGCAGTGATGTAGGCAGTGACTGGGAGCTGTTTTCTGGATGAATGACTTCTGTCCAGCAGCTTTGCTCTGGCACTGGTCTTTTCTGTCTGCCAGCTGGAGTGAAGGACCTGCACAGATGGTAATGCCCCAGCTCTTTGGAGGCAGAGACTGAGGCTGGAGCTGTAACAACCAGAATTAAGACCTAAGCTTAGAGCTGTGCATACCACAATTTTACAATTGCACCACATTTCATCTTTTTGATAATGGCTGCTCTTATATATACTTAGAGTTGCAACTACTACTGTGAAATCAACATCATATCACCACTCGTTCATAAACATAAATGATGGCTTCAGCATAAAAAGTTATACTGAAAATAGATGGTTTAAATTTGATTGTTACTGTTTTAATGGCATAAATTTTATTATACCCAGTGACTTTAAGATCTACACAAATAACTTTCTTTTTCAGGGCCATATTCTTGTGTCTGAAAGAAGTATTTTATATTGCAGGATGCTCATCAGATCTGAACAAATACTGGGTTAGTTCTAGAAGTACCAAAGCCAAAAAGAATATAAATGTAAGTAGTTTCTAGGACTAGTACCAAACCACAAAAGGTTATTTTTACACTGCATAACTGCTGGATTCACAAAATAAAGGCCATCAGAAACACAACTCTCTGCATACTACTACATCTGATCTCAAAACAGTTGGACTGTTTGATAATGGAAGTCCAGTTAAGCTTAGACCTTGCTTCTAATACATGAAGTTCATCAAAAGTGATTTAAATTTTACTAAGCTGTATGGATAGATATTTCTTATGAGTGTGAAGCCTAATGAATACATTATCACGTATTTTTAAGAGATAATACTGTCCTCTGAAATAGTAGAGCAGATAGACTGAAAACTCTGTTTTTCAATTTGAATCCAAAGTCTAAATGTTCATCTAAGGATGGTCTGAAAGGAAGAGTATGTATTCTGTGGAGCACTAATAGAAAAATTGGAAAGTATGTATGAATAGATGTATCAGATGAGTGAAGGATAAGATACTTGTCTACTGAAATATTGTGAATTAAGTGTTCTTATTTCAATTGCATCTTCCATCTGGGTTTTCATGGTTACAAGAAATACAGTGTTATTTGTTGGCAGCTATCTTGAGAATGGTCTGGGAGTTACCCTGAATCACAAGTTAGTACAAATCAAGAGTATCACGTGAACATTTGGAAGGGCTGTGCCTAGGTAAGGTTTTAGCTGCATGGGGATGATATCCTGTTTTGGCCTCAGCTCTGTGCAAGAGATGGACTGATTAAGGAGAGCTGAGTAAAATGAGTAAAAACGAGCAGAGGTTGGGAAAATATCACTGGCCTAGAAAGATTTGTAAAAGAAGAGAGAACAGTTGAGGGTCTTCGAGTCTTCAGGTGCTTATAGGGTTGTGATAAAGAAAAAGTAGATGATATATGGACTATGGATTAGAAAACTGATAAAGTAGTTGACTTGCACCTCACAAGGATGTTTAGATGACAGCAAAACCCTTTTTCAAATGAGAAGTTAAAATAGACTGTTCTGCGCTGGAGATCTTTTGGAGCAGGTTGCACCTTTAAGGGATGACATAGCTATAACTAAATCTGTTTTAAGGCAAGAGGCTAGATTAGGTCAGACTGAAAGTGTGGCTATTGATAGTCTCTATAACATCGAGAAGTAGTTCTCAAAAAAAATGGCTGTATAACACAGAATCTCTATGGAACATGTTAAAAAGCAGGTACACAAATATGCTGTATGAATCAGGAAGTTTAAAAATGAGGGAAGCCAAAAGTCATCAACATTCAGAATATAGTACAATATTAATTCTGTTGTAGTAAGAAGATACAGACTCCACCCGCCACCAAAAAGAAGCCCGTATTTGGAATACATAACTTATTTCTAATTTGATTTTTGGAAGTCTATTTAACACTTTAAAATAATTTCTCTATAAATGCATACATTTTTAATTAACATGTAGAGTATGGAATTTTAAAAAGTATGCAGAAATTCTAAGCTCTGCATGGGCCAACCAACCAGTACCATAGTGAAAAATATGGCTATACTTTACATTTATTAGCATTTCCTGTTCATTCCTTCTATATATGTGCAAATAACTGTACTGGTGTAGATGAGGTGCTTGGTGATATGGTTTAGTAGTGAACGTGGTGGTGCTGGGTTGATGGTTGGACTGGAGGATCTTAGAGGTCTTTTCCAACCTTAATGATTCTACGATCCCATGATATTAATCTTGCAAATGTATGAGTTACGAGATGTTAATTGATTCCCACTACCGTAATATTTATCTAATACATCTGTATACTAAATACATTACAATTCCAGAGCCTCATGCTCTTGAGGTATCTTGGGGATCCAGGGTGTGACTGTAGGCTTGGGGTAGCATGGGGTGTGTGAACGGGGTGGTCACAGCAGGGGTTTGTGTGAGATGGTGGTCTGCCACCCCAATAAAGCTGTTTCTCCTGCTTGGACTTGTGTTGCGGTGTTTAGGTTCCTGCAGTGGCATGGCAAGCCACAGCCTTCCAGGAGAGCGCAGAAGGGGGTCTCTTGGGGATAGCAGCTTATGCCGCATCCCGTAGCCTCTTCCAGGCTGCCCCTGGCATGCTCCGGCTGGCTGAAGCTCCACAACACGGTGACGATAAAGGAGGCGAGAAGGCTCCCCGCATGGAGGCTCCTAGAAGCCTAGAGCCAGCACATGTGCTGGCTCCCCAAGGTAGAGAGCCAGCACATGGCATGGTTCCCCCACGCAGAGGCTGGTGCCCAAAGGCACAGCAGAGCAGAGAGACAGAGCACATGCCATGCAGCCTAGGTTTATCCTGGGAAGAGTGGGGCGGAGAGAGCACATGGACCAATGGTCTCAGAGCACAGGGGTGGTACATGGGGGGAGTTGGGGTAAAGGAACAAATAGGAAAAGCCTGAGGGCGTGGTTAGGACTAGGGGCGGGGAAGGGGGGACCCACCTGGAAAGGGCAGGCAATTTAGTAAGAACAGGAGTGGAAAAATACAACACCACAGGCTTGGTGCTTCCAGGGGTGTCTGGAGGAAAGAGTGGCGCCTTGGTGGTGTGCACTTTGCCTTGGGGAGAAGGTGGCCAGACTGTGTGGAAGGATATCTGCCAGAGTTACCATTTTAGAAACACAGATATACTGTGTTTGCTATGTTTGTATCAAATTGTGGGGGACATCTTGTTGGCAGATACCCCTGTTTCTTACCCAAATGTACTCTTGGCAGCTTCTGCTTTTTGTACTGTAGTTGTCTTTAGATGCTGTGAGATGAAGAGCTGACAAATAGTCCTTCGAACCAGGCTGTGTGTGCTGTCTTGTCTCAAAGAACATTTGACCCAGTCACAAGCATATTTTCCTTTCCGGGGCTTCACGAGTAGAAAGAAAATTTACTTCAGCTTTTGCTCTGAGATGAGTCCCATCAATCAGGAGTGTTGTAGTAGCCCAGAGGATGGGTCCTCTGCCTGCCTCTAGCTTGTTCCAGTGGTCAGTGCAGTAGAACCCACGAGGAGAAAGGCTCTCATTCCAGGGTTGATCACTCTAAGGGGTCTATCCCCCGAGTTCAACCATTCAGGGCAGCTCAACATTCAGGGACAACTACGCCAAGTGACACCGGAGTGGCACTACCTACTCTAAGCCATAATGGACACACCTTCCAATATTTTTCACTTTCAGTACAGAGCAAGTGCTGATGCAAATGCTGTGCAAATGGCAACTGTGACTTGATGTTCTTCTTTGCACTGGGCTTCACCCAGCTGTCTTTCCCCCATACTGCTGTGTAAATGAGCAACTTAGAGTTCTATTAGCCTGCCATAGTGAATAGACATGTTACAGCAATGCAAAAGATGTGTAGAGCATGATCTGGCCATGAGGCCTGCTAGTAGATTTTGCCCCAGAAAATATGTCAAAGTAGCAAGGAACCATTAACACACAAAAGAGCAGAAAACTCTATCCTTTTCGTTCCTCCCAGCAAACCTGTCTGTTGAACCCTGCCCATAAGCAGACTTCTCTGCCTATGAAGAAAACCAGTTTTAAATTTTCATTACAAGTTAAAGATGGTAAGTAAAAATGCACTGTTGAAGTGAATACTGATGAGTTCTTGAACATGCAAACTCAATACTGTCAATGCAACAAAACATAACAAAGCTGTTAGTGTGTTTTATATCTACATGGTCAGTGTACCAGCTGCCACTTTTTTTTAGACTGCCACTGACAGTCTAGAGTTAAACAGACTAATGAGTCAATCCATCATCGTTAGAAATCAATGGAAAGGCTTCCATTGGCTTAGTGAATAACTTCATCAGCTGTCATCACAGCAAATGCTCTTGACCTGTGCATTCAGAAGAGCTAAATAATGAGCACATTCTGCGGTTGCCGTTGACCCCTTCAAGCACATCTGGGCTGTTCCCATTGTACAAAAGACTTACCAAGTGGAGAATGTAGAGTCAGGATACCTCTCTGAAATACTGCCAGTCTGCACATATCAAGCTGAGGAAGGCAAGTAGTAGTTCCTTTTGTTGTAAGGTCATCAAAAAGGTAGACAAAGTCATGTGTTTGGTTTTCCCAAGGAGGAACCTGGGTAAATCCCACGCTGATTGTATGAAGTTTCATAAACCTACTTTGCCTGCAGTTGTTCTGGATTGCATAGCACTGCTGAACAAGCGCTAGAGTCACCCAATTCATATTTCAGATCTCGGTTGCTTCTATGACATATGACTCTCTCCAATTAAAAAAAAATGCATTAATTAATACTTATTTTTACTAGATGATAATCCTACATTGTTTTTCTGTAACTGTGAAGAACATTATTCTGGGTTTAATGGGTGATGACCAGTATTCCCTAAAGCTTATTTGAAGTGGTTTTCTAGAATGGACTGCCAATTTCATGTTTTCTGTGCCTTTGCTCTGAGTAAGGCAGTATTCTCTTTCTCAAAGGTCAGAAGCTTGTATCATCCCGAGTGCTCAGCATCTTTGAGTTTTTCTGAAGAAAACTGCAGTGGCACTGTCGGTGGCATGAAACACTTAACACTGCTTGGATGTGATGAATGGCTTTATGCACCCTGTCATTTTTGCATGAAAATCATTAGGATGTGTTAAAATGTCAGCATCATAAAGGGCCTACCTTGTCTTATTATGACCTAAGAGTTGTTGCATGTTCTTCAGTAGCGGGTCTGATTGAATTTTTCATGCACTCAACAGAGACTTTATTTACATTTTGTGAATTGTTCGAAGAATTCAGTTTTTTGAACTCATATGATTAATGCCTCAGTCTCAGAATTTCAAATGTGTTAGACACAAGAGGGGAAAGAAGGATGGTGCCAGTCTTACGTCACACATAATTTTTTCCTCTTCTCCTTCCTCCTTCCACTTTCATCAGGACTCATCTTTGTCACAAACTGCACTGACTTTTTCTGACATTGTAATGGCTCAAGTCAAAAGAAAGAGCGGGAGCAAAAGAGCTGTGGAAAAGCACTAAAGCCCTGAAGTGGCCAGGAGCTGAGATCCTGCTATGTGAATCCTGCAGGTCCTACTTTCAGTTGGCTCTTTGCGTTATTCCTCTCTCCACCTAAACCAAGGAGAGGGAGGGAGAAAGAAGGGAGTAGGGTTCTTTCCATATTCTTGTTTTTAACATATTTGTAGTTGTATAATGTGACTGGTATGAATGTTAAGTGTCGATGGAGTTAAACCTGAAAACATATATTAAAAGAGGAAAAAATGTGGGGCAATAGAATGTAAGTATCAAAATACATCTTGCTGTAAATGCAGCTAACACTTCAATGTTAATAGTCTACCACGTAACTTGAACTGACTCAAAATGACAGATTACTGATGATTAGGTTAAAATCAAGTTAAGTTTAAAGGCTTGGATCTTTTGATAAATTTTTTTTCTGCAAATGATAATCTCAATATTGCACAATCTATAGCCCTTCCAATTTTGTAAAAATGTCATGCTTTTGAAGTGCAAATAGTGATGGTTTCTTTGCTTTATCCACAGTAATTAAAACAGGGCTTCTTTGCCCTGCTGCATGTGTATGTCCTCTATTTTATCTTTCAGCAAATCTATTTTACTGCAATAGCCTTGTAATTGAGAATCTGTGCTTATCTACCCCATGCCCTTCTTTCTTCTTTTTTTGAAGATTGTAGTATTTAATGTTTGAGGTTGCTTCAGAAAGCTGAAATTTGTATCTGTGGATAAATACAAGTGAGTTTTCCAGCTTTAAAAAAAGCAGCTTTTTGAACTATAGTAAACACTCGTAACATTAAATTTACGTCCTTATTAAATACCCAATATATGCAGTTTTAATCAGCAGAAAGTGGTACCCCAGGTGTCCTGTTCTGATTTCCAGTAAATTGCTGTTTAAACTCCTGTAGATTTCATACTTTTGGCAGATACAATATGGGGTGAAATATTTCATGAGATTAAGAGAATTTATTTATTTTTTCTGTTGTTTATATTTTTAAACAAATCTCCCTTTCTTTTATACGTCAGCAAAATTGAGCTAGTTGTATCTAATTTCAGACACGAACCAGTATGGTCTATTTTCCATACAAATTTAATCCAGTGTAGTGTATATTATCCATTACTCAGAATAGCATAACAGAAAAAGCCATCAAAGATTTCCATTATGAATAAAATAGCTGCTAGATAAGATAAATATTCAAGACAGATGATAGCGGAAATTAAAATTTTATAATTGGCCTTCTACAATTAAATTCTAAATTGAGAAAGGTTTTCTTCCCATTCCATCTATTTTTCATAGACACCATTTATTACATCTTTGTGTAACTCATAGAGGGGAAAATTCATTAAAGGTTTTTTTTTTTTAAGGATTATTATGATGCAAATTGCTGCTTGTAGTGTGTGGTGCACAATGCTGCTAAGAAAGAAGTTAATCAGAAGAAGAATGGACAGCTCAGTGGACTATAAATGAGAGAAGATGCCTTTTACTTGTAAGGAAGGCCAGTTTAAAACTCGCTATGTGTTGGTGATCTCATTTATTTTCCAATAAAGACAAAAATCACCATATCTGACAAAAATGATCACTGTTCATGATAGCAGTTTATTTTCCTCATTAATTCCTTGTAGGTAGCATAGATTAATTAGTAATACCAAATAAACATTACATGACATGTCCTGTGTAGTCAGAAAGTACCTTTGCTCTTCGAACATGTAAAAAGCAAACAAATAGGGAAACAAGAGCTTCCCAGCTCGTGTTCAAAGAGGAATGCTAGTGATTACATAAACCCTAAAGAGAAGACACTATGTTTTACTTAGCATGTTGTTTCTTGTTGTGTTTTTAAGGGCTCAGTGTCTTTCCTTCTTAGGTCCTGTAGGTGCACAGAGCACAAATGACCTTTCTAATGACCTTTTATAGTTTTGTGCTTCTTGGTGGCAATTTTAGGGTTAAGCATATCATGGGCATGCAAAAATCCTTGGAAGAAACGTGAGTGGAAGAATAATTAATACTGAAAGCAGTAAATTGAGAGGCACTTCTCACATTTGGAATGGAGGCAGTCTTTAAAGGCAGGGGCACATGATGGAGAGGACAGATGCGCACTGGAAAGGAATACAAGAAAACTGGGGCCAGGGGGAATATAAAAGGAGAAAAGTGAAGTTTCACCATACTGATCTACTGGAAATGATACTAGAAGACTGGATTACTAGGTATCCCTGAACTGTGGACAAGAAATGCCAAATACCTGATCCAGTCCTAGAGCTATGAATCCATCTTGCTTTTTGATTTTCTAGAAATTCAAATCAATTTTTGATTTTCTAGAAATTCAAATTTTCAGTTTTGCATTTTTCTGCCTCCACCTCATCCATTACCTTCATCTCTCTCAGATGGGGAAATATGGACTATGTATCAGAAAGCACCAGCCACAGAAAAATATTGCAACTGTTGTTTGATGGAATGAAATAAGGCAGTAAGTACTGAATAAATAAATCAAAAAGTAGCTGGGAGTTAGATATCCTAAAAGAGCTGTCTGAATTTTGATGCTCTCTTTGCATACTGTTTTGCCTGTGTTTGTCTGAGAACGTAGGTGCTTTAATGCAAAGGTAAACGAAAACAGGGATTGTCAAGTTCTAACAGGCAAAGGGAGCTTGTAATGTAACTTACACTGTCTTTTCTCAACAGTAACTCTTGCATAATTTATTGTTCCCTTTATTGTTTCCAGAAAAGAAAAAACTTGCATACTCCTATCATACTGGATGTGTATGTTTACTGAAAAAATCTGTACATCAATACTAATTAGTCATCTTTACGTACAGGCTAACTTACAAGACACTACATTTCCTTTTCATCGTGATGGTGTTCCTGCTGTCATTAAGGAAAAGTCTCTTAATGAGATGTGAACACCCCAGAGTGCTGGCCTACAGTGTTTTTGAGCGATGGCTCAGAGAATTACTGTGTGATATCCCCAGAGTACGGAAGGCAGTGAGGAATTCACTCCGCAGCTGGGGATGTTGTGAGCCCTGCTGTCACTCTGCTGGCTCTCGTGGGCCTGCTTCTGCTGCGGCACTTACATTTCTGATACTAATTAAGACATGGTCTTATATATATGGGATTATACTATAAATGTTACATAGTCTTAATGTATTTGTGGTTCACTGGAAGACCATTTGCAAGAACATAGATTAGCAAAACAGAATTTTGCTGTGTTGGTTTTACAGTTCTTATTCTGCTCTGGATTTTGATGTACACAGGACATAATTTCTTGGGATAAATTTTGAGATAGTACAAATACAGATTTAGCTGAAAAAGCAGAGACCTTTTCTCCTCACTAAGAATTATTCTTAGGAGTGATATCACTGATATAAAAATGCAAGACTTTTTTGTTATTGTTTGTTTTTAAAAGTAGCAAAAAGCACTATCCTAGTTTAATAAACCTTATGAAAGTCCTGTTTTGAACGTGCATCAAAAATTAATGCATTTACAGGTATTTAAAGTACACAGGTTTAAGTATCCATTAAAAAAAGAAAAAAGTTTTATCAATCAGCTCTCTTAAAGACAGCCAAAGAGGTTTACTGACACATAGGGAAAGAAGTCCTCAGTTCTAGAACCATTAGGGAAACTCTCTGCTTAATGTTGACTGTTCTGGAAAGCTGTTAAAGATATTGAAAAGAAGTTTATCTTGGAAACCACTCTGTGATAGCAAATATAGCAGTGCAATTTTGAATATGTAAAGGTATCTATGATTAATAATTTACATTATTTTGATATGTATCCTACTCTTTTTGTTTCCAGTGCAGTCTTACTGGTAGTGACAAGAAAGGAGTTAGATATCAAGAAAAGTAGCTAATTTAGACATTGCCAAACTCTGAAAAAAATAGAGGAAGAGTTATACTATTACAAGGAGAATGTAAGTTATTCATTAACAGTTTTAAAATTTTCTTTCTCACTGCAAAATTGACTTGAAAGGGTAATAAAATACAAGAGCTTACTGAATTTTGTCTTGAGTACAATCATCTAGGCTTATTGTCAAAAACTTTTAAGTGCTAGACAGGTGATGACTTGGCTGGAATAATCTGCAAATCCATGCTTGAGTGAACCCAGGAGACCAAGGAATCAAAATAGTGAACCAGGTGTGTTAACGATGGCAGGCCATTAAAGAGCAACACATTTATTAGATGTCAGTTTTGGGCCATCCGAATAAGATGCTGAAGGTTAAAACTACATTGAGGGTTAGGCTCATGCTGTGAATACATAAGCCATAAATAAGTCTGTCCTGGCAGTGGTTGTCTGGTATGTCATAAAAGTGAATGACTGGCCCTGAGGAGCAAAGCAGGGAGCTTGCAGAACTATGTGAGGCCCTGCCTTTGCAGCTGTGCAGCACTACTGGAGCAACTCACCTGGTAGGGGTGAATAATCTGTGGATACTATAGCTCGTTGGGTTGGTGTTCTTTGTCCTTTGGGAGGAAGAGGCATGGTAATGTATAAATTGCTTAGGAATTTATATTTTATTTCATCTAATCCATTGCAAAATGTGGGCTGAGTTAGAATGGTAGGAAGCGTTGCTAATAGACAGTGGCTAAAACATGGCTAAAATACTTATTTCTCATTACTTCCATCAAGTGACAACAGTGCATTGTCCATCCCTGCTCATTTCTAAAATTTTTAAGTAAAAATTACTCTGCGTTCTTGCTCTCTGAATGATGACTGAGTTTCAACCATCATTTTTAGGCTTCTAAGCCAGTGAAACAGAAACTTCTAAACGGGTCTGAATGACTCAATAGTATTATGTGTGCAACTTACAAATCACCTTCAAAATGTGAATGGGATACAAGAACTGTTGGATACTGCTTTTTTAATGACTCTTTTCTTCCTGAATAGCACCTTCCACAATTAGATTGCTCCCTGGTTAGTATATTGACATAACACTTTTATATGCTTAAAGCTGAGAACAGCTAATATGTATAACAGCATTCATTTAATCATTTAACTAAATAATTATATCCCCAAGAAACAGCCTGATATGATGACATGCCAAAGACGACAGAAAGAACTTTTAAAATCTGCAGTGATTTAATTAAATAAACACCTTTAATATTTGCATATAGAGATTATATTATTTGTAATTAACTTTCCAAATAATTTATTTTGCAGCCTTTCAATTTCCTCCGTATCATTCTGCCTCATTGATAAATTCAGTCACATTTGACAGCCAGAATCTGGCGTTTAAATATGACCACAGTAGACAGAACAATCATTCTTTAAAGGACTTATCCTGAATGACATATTAAAAAAAATCTTAAAATCAGTGCCAACAGCCACTTTTGCCTATAGCAGTCATAGATCTGGCCATTTTGAGGCCAAACACACTTTATTATTATTTACTGTATTCTGATTAATTTTATCCACAGCTTAAGGAGAACTAAACTCTCTGGATGCCTTCTCGTAAGAAGTAGTATCCAGGAAACCTTACAGACAAGAGAAAAATTTATCTTTTTAGTGTTAACAGTAAGTGAAGGTGTAAATTCTTTTAAGTTACTTTAACTTTATAGCAAAGACCACATACAATCTTATTTTTTTATCATCACTCCATCTCACTACCTAAATTCTTCTCTGCCTCCAACTGAGTTGTTGATCTTTTCTTCTGGCTTTCCTGATAAATATAAAGGAATTTTACTATGTGACTCTTCTACTTTTAGCATCTCTGTTCACTCAACCTCTTCTCAAGCATGGAAAATGATGTGTGCTTCTTATGAGTAGATTTCAGTAAAAGCCCAGTAAAAGTTGCTTGAAAAGTTATAGTACAGCGAGAATTGAATCTCTCTTTATCAAATTGCCTTTATGCTGCTTCATCCAGGTATGTCCATCATAATTTTTCCTACAACTTGACTTCATGACATGACCTAGTTCTCTGTTGTCAGTCCACTTCCAATAAGCAAGGATGGGTGAAAGAGAATTGCATATGAAAATAGACAGGGGAGGGGCATACAGCAAAGTGGAAGATGCTCTGGAATCAGTGTTTCTCCCTTTCACCCTCATTACACACCAGCTTGCTACTGAAATTATAAAAATTGGATGTTATTTTTTTTCTGATTAATGTTTCTTCTTGCCTGAATAGCCTTATGGCCATGTGTGCCGGTTTGGCCAAAATCTAGTAATATAGCCCCTGAGAGAAAACCAGGTTGCAACCATCCTTCTCCCCCACAGGGTTCGGGAAAAAAGGAAATTTTTCCTCGAAGGAAAGTGAAAGAGATAAAAACTACTTATTTTAACAAACACACAGGAAAAGGATAATGATGCTGAATAATGAATTAAAACCCCCGCTATTGAGAGAAACCTGGGAAGATTTCAGAGTCCTTCTGTAGGTGTGGTCTCTCTCCTCCTCGGAGCTGGTGGGTGAGGGCGTGGGCCCACCCCCGGGCCTCGGGGAGAAAATTCTCCTGATGTGTTCTGATGTTGTTGAAACAGTTCAGAAGAGAAGAAGGGAAAAAAAACCCCAAAGTCCCAGGAAACAAAATTCAGCTCTCCGTCTCACGCCAAGAGGGAAAAAAAAAAACCAGCTGGCTGAAGAAAAAGCAAGCAGGGTGCTCCCTTTGTGCCTTCCGCAGTCAGAAAAACACTGAGGAGTATATCTCTGTGTCCTTGAGAAGCTGCTTTGGAAAGTTCATCTCGGTTTTTTTTTTTCCAAGCTCAGTTTAAAGGCACAGAAAAGGCACAATACTACTTTTTGGGCATAGAGCATGATAGGGGATACACATGATAGAGTCACCCCAAGACACCATGTAAACTTCATATTCAGTGTTCCTAAAATGTTGATGTTAAATGTTGAGAAATACATTCTTCCAGGAGTAAATGTAGAATGCAGAGGAGAACCAGTTAAACACAGTCTTTAATATCTGGACTCAAGGTGCGAGTTCTACACCAAAAGTCAAGTCATGGTTTAGACCAGACATACATTTTCATTACTTAATCAAAGAATAAGCAAGTATATGGCTAGTATGGATGCCTGGATGCTTTTGCCAGCAACTGTTCTCTCGAGAACTCTTACTCCTTTTCATCACAATTGTTACTCTCCAGTTAAATAGAATATAGGGTCCTGGTGGGCTGTTGTGAGTGATCCGTCCCTATTATATGGGTTCTATTTTCGCTTAGTTGTGGTTTTAGGCACAACACTGCTGTTGACATCTTGGCTACCTTTTTTGTGTGGGATTGAGCCACAGAGTGGTTACTATATATTAATATTATTAGAGGTAGTTCTCATTTCCATTTGCTTAGAAGTCTTAACACTTTTTTCTGAACTTTTAACTTAACATTGTAGTATTTTTCTATTCTGCATCTCTACCCAAAGGTATATTCATTTTCTCTAGGTGTATCTGATAGCAATACCATCCAAACATTGCTAGGTGTGCTGACATGCTTTTTTAGATGTAGGTCCACTGATTTTACTGACATTAAAAAGAAGTAGAAAAAGTTAAGCTGTTTTGACTGCCTAATGGAAAAGTATTGGTATACAGGCTGCAGAAAAGCTTTCTGCTAACAAACAAATAAATAGCCTAATTGAATTGGGGGAAATAGCCATGATTTAAAGGTTCGGTTTCACTGAAGTACCATAAGTCTTTTGGAAGTGATGGAGCAATCTTGTGAAACCTAAATCTTATCGGTGATGGCTTCTATTCAGATATTTAGTGTGTGAAATACTCATCTTGTCAGAATCATGATGGATTCTATGATTTTTATGTGGAATGTTGCTGTAAGGAGCTGTATTTTTTGACTGTCAGGTGAAAGTGTGGTATATATGCAAACTGATTTTGTAAAGCAACATCTGTTTGCTTTTTAGGGCCTTATTCTGGTAAAAGTCTCTGCAAAGTCATAAAAAGAGATTAATTCAGGGTAAAGCTCATTCCTTTTAATATAGCCTAAAGGCAATAACCAAGCTTTTCTAAATGGAAAGAAATTCACTTGGAATAGTTATGGTAAGTGAAACATCCTGATGTGGATGAACATGTTGGATATGGCAAAACAGACTTGGCCAGGTTAAAATTGTACTGATACAAATATTTACATCAAACCGTGATCCAAGCTTTCTTATATTTTTTTTTTTTAGAAAATTCAGACACGTTTTACTCTGTATCTTGAAATTTCTTATATTTCTAAGCAAACACACTGGAGATGGATGTGCTTATTGGACAACTCTTTGGGGCTTTAATTTTAATTAATTAATTAATTTTTAATTAATTAATTTTTAATTTTTGTTGAGAGTCTTCTGAACTTGCACAAGCTCCTTGGTATGTCCGTATTCAGTTGATGCTCACAGATACACTGAATAACAAGTTAAGTTTTGAATTACTGTAATTTCCAGTACTTTGTCAAACTATGAAGCAAATGTTTTAGATTTAAATGTAGGCAAAGAATGAAGGGTATGATCGAGATGCCAGTGAAGTCAGTGGCATTTTTTTTTATTTAGGGAGGCAATTTTCAATTAACTCAGGCCATCCATAAAAAAACAGATGTAAAAGTTAAATGGGAACTGGTACTTTCAGGTATTGATATCTTGCTCTCTCTGAATCCCATGTCAATGAATGCCAGTACAGTTCCCAAGTACTTGAATGATTAGCTATTTTACCATTGTTTATCACTCTGGTGTAACTATTTCTCACGTTTTCCATACAATAACGTGGTAATGAAAAATAATTCCTCATGTGGGCCATATGCGAATAACTGTAACATAAAGTCATACTAAAACAGTCCTGTTAAATTAAAATTACAGTTACATTACCATACATCAGCTATTATGCCTTTGTAGCAAATGGGAAACCAGCTCTATTATTGCATATACTCTACTTTTTGTTGATGATAGTAGTAAAATGCATTCAGAACCATATGAACCTCTGACTTCAAGCTTAAGGCACGTGACCAGTATATACCAACCTGCTGCTTTCTAGAAATTAAGTGTGTGGCAAATCCCTGGAGTGTTTCACATCTACCATTTCCTTTGACAGTCTTTCACAGGACTTTACTGATTAATTGTCAGACTGAGTATGCTTGAACTAAGTCATTAATTTTGTCTGAAAAGGTATCATTCCAGAGCACTTTCTCTAGCAAGATGATATTGCCTGCATTATTAAATACTTTCTCTAGTGCCTGTCATACGTAACCCTCTGCTCCCTAAGCACAGATCCCTTCTATTTACCTGCCATTCACGGATAGAGGCAATAAACTAAGCCGCGATTTTGTACGTCAGGTGTCCTTTGATGAAACAATTTGTTTTTGTGAATCTAAACGAGCAGTAAATTATGAAATTTGGATACTTTTGAAGGTTTTTATTGTGTTAAAAGTGCTTATACTCAACTTTTTGTATGCTAATTTTTGCGTAATTTAACCAGAGTTCCCCATTTTCCCTGAAGGAACTCCCAGGCCTCTTAACAGTGGCCTGACAATGATGGAGTAAGTAGGAAAAATGGAGACATACTGAAGAGAAAGGGAGTTAAAATATACTTCTTTTTGCTATAAAAATCATACCATATTAAAGACTTTTGGCAAATAGTTTATTTTAATTTTAATTTAAGTATAAATAAAGATTTTGTTCTATTGGCATGCACAACTACCTTAATTTATCCGGTGTGATCTTACATGAAGTAATAAACTGCTGAGGCTTTTTTTATGCACCTGCCAACAGACTAATATAAAGTCTTACATTCAATAGAAGGAATAAGGATCCTGGGCCTTATTCATTTAGGGAGTGTTCCCTGCACAATGGTTTGCCTGAAACAATCCATATTATTTACTGGACACTGTAAAGAAGTACAGGACATATAGTCTTGGCATATTTAACACTTTATAAGTGCAGTGTGTATGATTTTAATCCCCTAATTATGAATATCAGATCCTGAGGGAAGAAGACTTCAGTTTCTAAAAACAAAGAGAGCTTTAGTTTGCAAGATAATGTACTTTTCAGGGCTAAATGTCTTTTTAGTAACTGAACATGTTCATGGAGCACATAGATCTGAATTAAGACCTCTCCTTCAGTTTTCTGCAGGGAGAAAGACTTCCTCTCAGTTAGAAAGACTTCTGTGGAAATCAGGCACAAATGGGTTGAATGTCTGTGAGGTAACCCTACTCAATTACAGCTACAAATTATTTTGTACAGTTTTTACATTGCTGTCAGTAAAACTTGAAAAATATTACTTATTTTGCCTTCTTTAAAGTAGGCATGGATTGCCCAGATTTGATTGAAAGTGTAGACTGGGCAGAAAAATCAAGCAGTGTGATGGCTGAGTAGACAGGGATCCACCTTGGCTTTTAAATTCTAGGTTGTTTGCAGTGTTGGCTTTTGGAAGCACCCCTCCACTACTTTAAATGTATAAATGGCAGACATTGAAAACTGGTGCTACTGGCAGAGCAAGGAACACAAAATCTCTTGACAACAAAAGTGAACTTTCTTTAGAGCAGAAGTAGCCCTTAAAAAGGTCCTAAAATTGTGCCATGAATGTAACAATTCTTTAAATGTGATGAATAATTAAAAATAGCCAGTAACATATTCATCTAGACTACCTGGGAAATAGTAAGGGACATTTCATAAAAATGGAGATGCTTATAAGTAAGGGACATCACATGAAGACAGCAGAAGGTGGACTCCAAATAAGAGGAGTGGGTTGAGGAGGGGTTTAGTTGATAGACAAACAGAGGAGCTCTTGCCAAAGATAGAGAGAGCTGAAGAGCCACATGGAGTTAAACTGGTCCCAATTTACCTTTGAGTTTAGTTAACCTGTAAATGAAGATTATGTGTATCTGTCTGTCTCAGTTTGAGACAAGCTTAGGAGGAAAATGCTCTGGAATGAACATCTCCCCCAAAGACAGGTTTTCGGCACTTCCTCCCCCACTGATGCGAAAGGAATTTCTTGGATGAAAGTGAAAAAAACTATTTATTTAACAAACAAAGTGCCTGCAAGGCACAGGGAAAAATGAGTAACTGTTAAGTACTGAACCTCCTTGCTGTGGAGAAAGCTGGTGGTTTCAGAGTTCTTTTCTGTAGCTGGCTCGGCCCCTCCCGAGGTCTGAGGCCAGGATGTGGCATCCCCGCAGCCTCCTTGCCGGTCCACAGGGTCCCATGATCTGGTTCTTGGATCACAGCTAGGCTGAACAGTTTCAGAAAGAAGCCACAGGAATCACCAGAGAAAGAAGCTGGCTAAAAGCAGGAATTTACTCTCTCGGCTCTGCAGCGGTGAGAACGCGGGAGAGTGTGTGTGAGTCCTTGAACACAAACCACGCTGAAGAATTCGCCTGGCTTCCCCCCCTCTTCCATCAGACCCAGCTTAAAGCTGCGGGACCCGTTTCTGAGCATGAAGCAGACAATAGGGGAATACAGTATTGTCATAAAATCACCCCAAGACACTGTCTCAGTAAGTCTGTGAGTTAAAATTTTCAGAAGCTGTGAGGTTGCTTTGCAAATAGACTTATCTGGTTCTGCTACACATTCACTTTTGGCCACTGTTCAATAGTATATTGGGCTAA
This sequence comes from Rhagologus leucostigma, assembly GCA_013397725.1. Lineage (NCBI taxonomy): Eukaryota > Metazoa > Chordata > Aves > Passeriformes > Rhagologus > Rhagologus leucostigma. The sequence goes on from VZTD01004799.1 coordinate 4,247,057, forward strand.
ATGGGCTTCTACTGCAAGCCTCTGGCTTGTATGTGCTTAACTGACTCAATTAATTCAGTGAGGAGAAAAAGAAGTTAAGTTTTATGAGTTAGTCATGGTGAAAAATATAACAAGATTAACCCATATTTAATTATATCTTTTGAAGGAAGATTTTTTCTTAGAAAAAGGGAAGATGGAACACTAAAGCTTAACAAGCTGTTTGGTGTATTGTGTGCTGTAACATGCGCGCATTATATGACCACATAACTACACAGAATATTTTTTGACCCATAGTCTTAGTATTTTACAGAAATTAGTTAGAAAACTGCAGCTGAATTTGAGATTGCTCCGACACTATTACCAGGTTAAAACGAGGCACATGTTCGACCTTGAGATGTGTATTTCATACTTTTTTTTTATTATTTTAATATTTTTTCTAAAGAGGTAAAGATCAGAAAAGAAAGGTTATCATGTGGGAGGTTCATGACATGGGCAATTGGAAGGCACAGCCAGCAGTGGTAGAGCATTCTTTAAAACCTAAACAGTTTTCCACTTGCAACACACATTGATTTACAAGCACAGGCACAAAAAGTAGGATGATTGAGGAATTTATTCTCATTCATTGTACCCTGTAGGCAAATGTCTTCAATATTTAACCAAGAGATCGATGAAAGCAAATTGTTCACTGACAACCAGCTAGTTACTTTCCTTCAGGTGAAATACTGCTCTAAGTACTCTACCATTATGAGGACAGTTCTCTCTCTTTATTTTCCATTACTTACTGCATTTCTTTTCCTCCATATTTTTATTACCTCTCCTTCAAGAGTCTCCTTACAAGATAAAACTGGAATTATGTGGAACCAGCTAGTTGCTACTGAGTCATATATCAGTCAAGCTCCAGTAGGGAGCTGCATGTTTCAGTTTCGTGTATGCTGATAACTGTAATTTCAAAATGAAGTATAGAGCCCGGAGTATTTCAGGAGGATCTGTGTGCAGTCTCCCCATCTGGGCAGTGCCATTCCACTTGCAACACCATTTTATCCTTTGTTGGGCTAAGAATTTTCCAGGTATCACTACTAGCCAGTACTGGAGGGGGCACAGCCCCTGTGAAAATGATGTCAGCGTTTCCAAGGAGGTAATAGTACTTTCTCAGTGCCATAAGGTCAAGTCTGATGTTCTGTATGATTTTTTCCACGGACTGCGGGTAGTGATGAGAGACTCCTCTCTTGTCATATCCTCTCCTTGCTGTGGGAAGTGTGACAGTAGTTGTGAAATTCTTTAAATAGCTACCAAGCTGGGACACAGTACATTTCAAAAGTTGCTGTATACCTTAGAAACTAACCATCTTTTCATCTTTTGAGCCCTTGTGGCTTGGAAGGTGGCAACACCTTGTCAGTTTACAGAACTCTACATGAAAATTATTTGGGCAGTTATTTTTTCTGAGGATCATAGATAAGGAGCTTTTGATCCTTTTTAGCCATATTTATTAAATCCTAAATTAAACACCAGTAAACCTGAAGAAGCTGACCCATGTGGTAGACAATCAGCTTACAATATCACACCAATATTTAGAATATCCACAAGCTCTTATCTCTAGCATTCTTCATATTGCTTTTGTCAAGAAATGTCCTCATTTGTATTAGGCCAGTTCTCATATGCCAATTGCTGGTCCCAGATCCTGAAAAATCATTCTTCTCAAGGAGTAAACTGGCATTTTCCACTTATCGTCAGCAGTTACTCCTCCAGGTGTAAACAAGGAAAGAACAGAGAAGCAGCTTCAAATCAAGAAAAAATATATTTAAATATAAGATGCATCTGACTGCTCTCTATATGCCCTGTCCTAGAAGCTTTTCTGTTTTCTGGGATCCTATAGTGCTTTGTTCTCTACAAACACAAAACCAAAACGTATTTCCCGTAGCATGCTCTTTGTTATTATATGCCATTGTATGCTCTGAAAATCACTTTATAAAAGACTTTTCAAAAAATCTATAATCATTACTTGTCCAAGTATGATCCTTGCTTAGTTAATAGAACTCCAAGTGCTCTAATGAAAATTGAGTTCTCAAAATTTTTATAGGGAATTTTTGGGGGAAGTTCTTTATTTTCAGATAATTTTCTTGCTTTTAAGAAATATGATTTCAGAGAAAGTGTTGTTACCAGAACTGGTAACATTAATTCAGAAGCAAGAATTAATAGTGGAAAAAAATAATATTGTGCTGCTTAAGAAACTTACTATATGGGCTCTGAAGACATGCCTGTAAATAGAGGAGGATACTAGAAAAGTACTTTTTATATTAAACATTTATTTTCAGACTTCATTATGCATTGCAAGTATTTTCCCCCCTTAAATTAAAGATTACACTTTTATTTATTTTAATAGCTCGGTGCTCAACCCTGTTGATTATTTATCAAATACAGTCATAATAGCAGAGTAAAATAGACTTGGTCAAACAGATCTTTAAGGCAAGATATAAATCAACATGGCAATTTTGACAGCAAGAAAATTACAGCAGTTCAAATACACTGAGGTTTTGTCCCTATGTCCTGTGCATGTTGTTCAGTTCTCAGTCTGTCTTTGATGGAAATTTGTAATCAGTGTCACTATCTGGAATGCCTATACCTACTAATAACAATGTAAGAAGGGTGGGTTTGGATGAGGTCAGATGTTCATCTAGTCTGGCACCCTGTCTTTGTAGCAAATGCTTAGGGAAGGAGAGCAACAACAGTGGTACTTCCCCTCGCATGTTCATCCAATTTCTTGTTCTAGTAGCTTAAGTACTTAGAATCATGGAATGGTTTGGGTTGAGAGGGACTTTAAAGGCCACCTGGTTCCAATAGTTCCATAGGCAGGGATGCCGTCCAGCAGACCTGGTTGCTCAGAGTCCCATCCAACCTGGCCTGGAACACTCCAGGGATGAGGCATCCACAACTTCTGTGGGCAGCATGTTCCTGTGCCTTAATATCCTCTGAGCAAAGAATTTCTTCCTAACATCTAATCTGAATCTCTCTTCTTAATTTTAAAACCAGTCACCCTTGTCCTATCACTATCTGCTTGTGTAAAAAGTTGCTCTTCCTCTGCTTTCCAAGCCCCTTTTAGGTACTATAAGGCTGCTCTAAGGTCGCCCTGGATTCTTTTCTTCAGGCTGAACAATCACAGCTCTCTCAGCCTTCTTCGTAGGAGAGGTGTTCCAGCTCTCTGACCATCTTCATGGCCTCCCACTGGACTCATTTTAACAGGTCCATGTTTTTCTTGGCTGAAAACTCCAGGCCTGTATGCAGCACTCCAGGTGGGGTGTCCGAAGGGCAGAGTAGAGGCGGAGAATCATCCCTCTGGATCTGCTGGCCATTCCTCTTTTAATATAGCCTGAACTAAAATCTATTTTATGATTCTGGATGCACTGTACTGTTAGTTTCTCTATATTCTCAGCTGGATATTTACGTGCAATTTTATAATTTCTCATATAGACCAGGAAGATTACGTAGAATAGATATACATCATATAGTTCTCCTCATAAACCTCTACTCCAGGTATCCAGGTATTTTTGTTCCTGTGATTGTGTCACTGAAATCCATCAATTAAATACAATTTCACAAAGTGGATTTTCCTATTTTATGAAGCTGTAACTCCACAACATTGTGTTCCATATCTATTTGCTATAAAAAGGTAAATTAAGCATTACTCACCTTCCAGATTCTCTGCTCTCAATTTAAATACACCTAACTTTGTTACATTAAAAGGATCATCTACGCATACCTTTCAAGTTAAGTCTTCCCATTTGTGTTCATTTCCCCCTTATTCCTATTAGTGTTGTATTGTCATGACATAGTTCCAATCAGTTGTCTCCAGGCTGTTAGTCTGAACACTAGACAGAATGTATATTTGACAGCAACCAATTGGGCTGGTAATCCATGATTTGTTGATAGCAATAGACGCAGGGCATTAGGGGATTGTAAATTAAGTGCTGATGTAGCAGTAATTACAGGCTCAGCAGCATTGCCAGAGTTAAGGGCTGAAGTTTGCTTTAAAGTCTGTTTCAGTGGTTCATGTATTCAGCTAGGGTAATTTGCAGTCGAATGAAACCTGACATGGAACTCATAAACCCAAATACAGATTTTCTTCTGAAAAGGGTTCAGACAAGAACTAAGAACACAGCAATCATTAGAGAAGAAGTTCATTCTGCCAGATATGGTTAGGTAATTGTCACCCCAAGACAGTAATTAATCAAACATAAGAATTTTCAGCTTCCAAGAGTTTATTTTTTGAATGATTTACATCTTTGTTTTTAAAATATATTATCACTGGAACGGTATTTGTTACTATTTTATGAAGCTGTCAAACAACAGTCACTTCCCATATATCAATGAAATGTGGTGCTGTGTTGCAGGATGGTGTGAGACCACAACCAGATGAACAGTTAAACTTGGAAATTAGTTCTGGGTCCTCATATGAATACCTCTAAGTGATTACTCCTAATAATATTCTTCACTCTTTTCAGGTGACACTGAATCTTGGTCTCCTAAAGGATCATAGTAGGTGAAAGCAAAAGAGGGAAATAGCAGAACCTATAAAAATTCAAATGGATATTAAATGAAGTTTTCAACAGTGTTGTGGCTGTATTTCTTAGAATATCAGATTACTTTGTGGGCCTTCACTCACTTCATTTGGAGCTTTCTCTGTATTCCAAATTCAGAGGTTGAAGAAGAGGTTTCTGGCCAATCAGCACAGCAAACGGATTGTAATTACCCCAGTCCCCAAAGGTAATAACATTTTCCGTCAAGTGACAGGTCTGCATAGCCTTGGTGGTAACCAAGGTCACTGGAAAAACTGTAATCTTATTAAAACTTCTGGAGTTCAACAGTAAGTTCTGCTCAGTTCAGATTTGCCTTTGGTGTATTTATCTTCCAGTACTGCGTGCCTGTGCTTACTATCATCTATTTTTTTTTCAGAAATAATAAAAGAACAGATTAGGTATTTGGTATTGAATATTAATGTCACTTTATGAGATGTGATGTAGTGTCATCCTCTGGATTATGGTTTCTCTTTTCAAGATATCTTAGTTATATTTGTGTTGTTCATTTTACAGGTGTGTTATTGAATTTCTAGGGACAGATAGAATTACAGAACCGTAGAATGGTTTGGGTTGGAAGGGACTTTACAGATCATCTAGTTCCAACTCCCCTGACATGGGCAGGGACACCTTTTACTAGACAGGCTGCTCAGAGCTCCGTCTAACCTGGCCTTGAACACTTCCAGGGGTGGGGCATCCAAAACTTCTCTAGGCATACAATATTCTACTTTAGTAGTGAACCATGCTAAAGCCGAATAGAACAAACTAGCAATAATTTCTCCTTGGGCTCAGACCTCTTTAGTTGCAATCTCAAGGTTCCTGTCTTGTTGGCATTCACCATGATGGGATTTGCTTCTCGGAGGTTGTAACATGAAATAGAAAGTGTTATAGGCAGTATTACTATTATCGTTTGTTGACATGAGCAGCACAACATTCAGGCTTGTTTCAATTATAAGGAGAAATTGGATGTGTTTCCTTGATGTCACTTTATTTATAGAATCTGTTTTCCTAAATATGGGATGTGTTAAATAGAGGCATCTTGTGTGCATAACCTCAAGACTTTTTCCACTAGCTTGTGATACAGAACACTCTTACTGTTGGTTCTGAGGTTGCATTGATGATATTAAGCACTTTATGGAAGCTCAGGTTTCATTGGTCTTGAAATGCTCTGCCCCAGTACACTGCCACATGAAAGGAGTTTTATTTAGATAGACAAACTTGAATTCTGTGAATGCAACAACTACCTTTGTGGCACATCTTGTTAATAACTTTTCTTGATCAGCTATACCAAGCTAAGTACTCAACTATGAACGTGGTTCTCTCCACGTACTAATTGACAAAGACCCAGTAACCTCTGCCTTCATTTCAGCTGGGATAGAGTTCATTTTCTTCTCAGTAGCTGGTACAGCACTTTGGTTTGGGTTCGGTATGAGAATAATGTCAATAACACACTGATGCTTTGGCTGGTGCTTAGCAGTGCTTGCCTCCAGTCAAGGACTTTTCAGTGTGTAGTGCTCTGCCAGTGAGGAGGTGAACAAGAAGCTGGAAGGGAGCATAGCTGGGATAGCTGACCTAAAAAGGCCAGAGGGATCCCATACCATAAAATGTCACGCCCAGTGTAAACTGGAGGAGTCACCTGAAATGGGTCTGACTTGAGGCACGGCTGGTCATCTGTCAGTGGGTGATGAGCAATTGTATTGTGCATCACTTGCTCTTGTTAGCTTTTATCTCCCTCTCTCCTTCTTATTTTTATTACAATTATTGTTATTTTTATTACTATTATTATATTTTACTTTGTTTCAATTATTAAACTGTTCTTATGTCAACCCACAGGTTTTACTTTTTTTTTCCTGATTCTCCTCTCCATCCCACTGGGAGGCAGGGGAGAGTGGGCAAGCAGTCATGTGGTAGTTAGTTGCTGGCTTTCATGCTGAAAGTCTGTAAAAATAATAGAGCCTGTTTGACACTCCTTTCGCCCTGTCTTATTCTCTACTCCCTCCCTCTCCATTAGTGTGCATTTCTGTGTGCTTTTCTCTCTTTCACTTAAGTGTATTCTGTCTTAAATGGAAAATACTGTATAGTGCTGAGGGTTGTTTGAATTCTTGATGGAAATAGTATATAATTTTTGATATTTTCAACCTGAAGGAAATAAGGGGGAGTGCTGGTGAAAAATTGTTATTTATACTCAGTATTTTTTTTCTATAAATTAAATGAAGAATAGGTGGGATAGGTATTACTGCTGCTAGTTTTAAGTGGGCTATTCAAGCTAAAAATCATAATTTCTGTCAGAATGGAAGAGGGGAAAAAAATAGGTGTGGGAATTCCCAAACGCTCTCAAGGCTGCTGTTTTTTCAGAACCTGTTTCAGAATCTGAAACTTGATGAGATCTGTGTTGTGGGTTAACCCCACTGGTTAACCACTGTTCATGAGACCTGCACTCAGGTGGTTTTGGTTCTCTTCTGGACCAGGATTGTAGAACTGGAGATCTTGCGAAAATCAGCACCCTTCAGAAACATGGGTTGCTTGGGATTTTATATTTAGCACAGTAGTGCAAGAATTCCATACTCTGAGCACCATTCAGTGTGGGTCCCTGCTTTGCTATGGCTGTCCTTGGGAAGACTGCATAAATCTCTTGTAAAGGGTATTTGTGGTGCACCTAAGGGAACTTGACAGCTTTCCTTTCCAGAGCATATAAATAAACTACAACCAATTTGACTGTAGAAAGGTGTTCACTCTTCAGAGATGTGTAACTCACGTGCCTTCTTGATCTAATTGATAAATGGTATGAGATACTTTCCTTGTCGTATTTTCAGGTAAAAAGGAATGAATGAGCAGAGTTTTTCAAAATGAAAATCCTTGAATTTGGTCTTTGTTTCTTCTCAAGTTCCCATTTAGCTTTGAAAGATCTTCCTTGACATTGTGGTTTACTTTATGTCAATCAGTTACATATGTTACAAAAAGTTTGATTTCTCTTGGCTGTGTTGCTGTGAGAATTCTTCTTGTTACTGTGTCCTTTTATGTGTTACATGAAGTACTTTGTAAATTACACTTCATGTTCTTCCCACCATGTGGACAGCTTCTAGACTCTGTTATCTGACGCCTGATTGTGTTCAATCAATAAAGTTGAAGCAAATATGATATTATCAGAAAATCTTTGTTAATTTATTGTTTTCACTTAGGATTATGACTCTTTACACTGCATGAACTAGATTTAGACAACAAAGGAAACTGTGCTTAAAAGCTGCTAGACTGTTACTGTATGTTACTGGTTTTGAGTGGGGAAGGAGAAGAAACAAAGCCCCCATATCCTCCAAAGCTTGAAAAATACTAAAATCTCTTGGTTCTTTGTCTGTATGACATTAGTCTTTGTTGGTGATATAAGCTTTTCAGATTTCTGCACTCAATTTCGTGGCTGTTTAATGCAAGCCAGGATTTAAATGTGCCCTGTGGAATAACAGGACTTGTCTAAAAGGGAGAATTGCTGAAAAAGTAAAAAGAAATATATTCCTCTACATAATTTAAGTGCTCTCTTTATCCTATTTTTCGAGCACGTGCCCGACACGCACAGCAGAGAACTGCCCATGCTGGCTTCAGGAATGGAAGCAATGACATGGATGTAGCTATGCTCCTTTTAGGTTGAGCTGGTTCATAGCTCTTTGTTATGTCATGTGCATGTACATACAGCTTTGCTGGAGATAGCTGCAGGCTGGCTGGCTGTGTGCTGCTGAAGGGTGTAGATATGCTCTTTGCATGTTTGTCAGTAAAAGAGTATATAATCTTTCTTATATTAGATTAGGTTTGTTTGCAGTAGGGAATTCTCACAGAGCATGTTGTGTATTCTGTGTTTCACACAGGTTAGTGTGCAGTGTAGTCTGTCTGTGTGGGCAAATTGGCAGCCTTCAGGATAGAGACTCTGTGTCCCTCACTGCGTCTCCAGACTAGCTGAAGGCATTTCTGGGACCAGAAGCTAGAAAAATGTTAGATTTTAAATTCACAGCACCTCCCACTAGAGTGCTGCAGCTGTTGAACAGTTAAGAAACATTTGTATGGTGGCAGGAGAGTATCTTATTCCTCTGTTTATTTAGGATCCGTGCAAAAAATGATTTCTTGTGTTCATTGTGTGTTAATGACACTGCACAAACCCTACTTTATGATGCTCTTGGGTGCAATAACTTAGCTGGATGCTTGAATACAATTTAAATATGCAAAAAGAAGGGACTAATGGAGTATCCTCAAGGAATAGCTAATACCTTCTTTTATAATTATGTTATACTATCTAAATTTGAGAAGATTTGTGTTTGTCACAACCATTATGTTGTTGAAAAGCAGCATTTTAGATTTAGGTATAAAAGGACCTCAGTATTTTCTCTGTGGAAATATGTTATTTATATTTGGTTTTGGGTTGGTTTTTTTTTTTTTCTTTAAATCTGTAATCTACCACCAATTCAAATGCCTCCTGACAGTGGGCTCTGAGAGTGTTTTTAGTAGGTACTGCTTCTTTGCTTAGAAGAACCCTACGGACAAAATAAAAATATAAGCCTAAGCACATTTAGAGAGAAAAGGAAAAATGCGGAAATAAATAGCAGTATTTTATATCCAAGAGGAAGAAAAGTGCTTAGCCTGGGAACTTGGAGTAGTCTATAGATTTGATCTGAGCTCAAGGGGTGACTGCCTAGAAAAACCCGCTTCATGTCACCTTTCCTGCTCTCCGTCTGCCAAACTTCACCTGCCAGGAGTGAAATGTCTTGAGTGCTCTGTTGAGTGTGCAAATGGATGATCTTGTGGAGGGGTAGGTCTTTTTCTGGGGCTCCGTCCCCTTACTCTGCTAGGATAAAGGTTCAGGTAATTCCTTCAGGCTTGTTAGTGCCAGTAGTATTCCATCTTTTCAACAACAGCTAACTTCTGCCATTTCTCCTTATTAAATTCTCACTACAGGACTTCAGTTTGGGAGTTCCGAGCCTTGCCTATCAATGCAAAGCTTAATGTGAGTCATTGTGTTCAGAGGAAGAGAACCAGTACTGTGTAGGAATATTAAGTGTTGGTCTCTATGGTGGGCACTCCTTTCTCTTCTGTGCAGTTTAAGTGGCCAGATTTTGGGGACTCACAAAGAGTAACCCAAATCATTTGCAGATGAATATGTTTCTAACCTCTGTAAGATGTTTACCTAGAATACCAGCTGCACAGAAGTACCAAGAACTCTGGAAAACTCTTTGTTTCCTAAAGATTAACTGCATCCTTATAAACAAAGCTTGTTCATCTTTTCCTGAAAGAATACATGGCCTGCAACATCTAGAACATGCACTTTCTGTCAAAGAGAAATGAACCAAATGTGTGTGTTGTGGCCCCAAGGGGTAACTGCTGCCCTGAAGGAATTTCCTTATTTTTTTATTAATTTAAATGCAGTTTATTTTGACCTCTCCCTAAGTGCTTTCACAGAAACTCCTATTTATATGCAGTGAAAGCTAGTGGTTTTTCTGATATTTTCAATCAATGTGATTGTCAGCTACTAGTTAAATAATGGACTTGGACATAATTACATTTTTTCATCTACAATCTGCTGGGCTTGTTTCTATTGCTCTCCTGTCTACTTTTATTCATTACAGGAAATTTAAATACTCTATTTAGTGTGAGTATAATACTCATTTCCTTTGTATCTGTAAAAGCAGTCATCTTAAAGAAGTCATTAGGTTTCATGTTAACCTTTAATGTGGTGTGTGTATATGATGAACTATTCTGATACATCTGAAGTCTGCATATGATATTTCTATGTTGCCAGTCCTGTCACTGACTAGCAATGTAGCAGTGCATTTACAGTTTCAGAGCAACATCTCAGTTTTTTTAGGTTTTGTGGATTCTTCTTGTGAAGTAGTTTTGGTCTTGCAGTGCTGTATTGGTTGTTCTAGATTCTTTTTCAACTAGTATCAAATATGACAGCACTCCAGTTTGGAGTTCCAGTCCCACTGTTTACTAATACTGCTAAACTGAACTTTCGAGCACTGCAATACCTCTTTTTCTTTTCCTCTTTGAAGAGCTGGAGGCATGAGACATTTATGACTTACTTTGCAGTACCTTATCCTTCCAGCCCTCACTGGGCACTCTGGAACATGAGCCGGTGTAATGAACTGCAGCAAGAGCATCTGTGACTCAATAGACAATCTGCTTGATAAATGTTTATTGATTTAAATTACAGATTATACACATGCATGAGATAGTGAAATAAATTAGAGCTGGTTATGCATCTGTCTACACTGAAGAGGAGGGGGAGACAGTGATCTCTTCTCTGTGGTGAGCAGTGACAGGACCTAAGGGAATGGCCTGAAGCTGTGTCAGGGGAAGTTGAAGTTGGATATTAGGAGAAGGTTCTTCACACAGAGGGTGGCTGGGCAGTTGCATAGCTTACACACCCCACTCGGGGTTGGGGGTGTTGCTATCAGCCACCTCAAAGTGGCATGGATACACTTCAGGGTTTTGCCCAAGGACGAAGATGTGGCCAATTCAGATTTCTTTGTGCTGCCAGAACTGTCCAAATGGAGTTGACTGTGGTTTTAGTTTTTCTTAATGAGTATAACCAAGAGCCAGCAGGCTTTGGGGGTGGGAGATGAGGGATGGGTGAGAGGCTACAGTGAGATACTTGATGTGGTTCTGTCTGATCATGTTTCTCACTACTGCACGTGTTGTCCAGGTGAGACTACTGGTGAGCTTGAGCAGTGAGCTGGGTAAAAGCTGGTCAAACTGAAGTGTAACCATGTCAACTCCCATCCCCGTTCTTTTATGTTTAGATCATGTGAAGTTTTACGTTTTACTAAAAAATAAAGCTGGATCAATTTCGCTGTCTGATTTACCAGGCATTGGCACAGGCTGTTGGTGGGGAAGCTGGAGTATGTGGGAAAATAGCATGCATGTGAAAAAAGAAGAAAGGGCAATGACTGACTTTATGGTGTTGGGTGTATTCTCAGTGTTTTAATAGAGCTTCTTACTTGTCCTGATGCTCCATCTGCTTTCCCTTTTTACAGGTGAGAATCTCAATAACTTGTCATAAGTATTTTACATTTGTATTTATGTAAATTTGGTTTATCATATAGTCTTGCACTGACTGCAGTCTGAAGAAGTTTCTCTTCAATCCTCATAAAATACATTGCTCACTCTGTATTTTTGATCTGAATCTCTTGCTTGTGGCTATATTGACTTACTGAATGGTTTATTTCATTTAGCATATCAAGATGATTATTATGTTGGCAAAAGGGAAGGTTAATGGTCCCTGATTAGTTGGAGAACTATTGTATCTCTTACTAATTATGCTGTCTGACTGCTGAGTTTTGGAAATGTCAGCTGCCTTCCGTGAATCTTCCATTCATAATGGTAAATACTAATAGCAGTTACTTCAGAAGGGTGTTGCATGGCTAAATTCATGTTTGTAAATTATTCTGAAACCCTAAGATGCCAAATTGCCTGATGCAACAATTAATGTTGCTAATATTAAGTATCCTCCAATTTCCGTATTACATATTCATGTCCTTTAACAAGGGAACAAAGCAGAATGTCATGCTCATTGATGTTTTTAAGTTCTTCATTGGAGCTAATGTCTTATTAATAGCCTGGAAAAACTTCTTTGCAAATATGAGATTTATCTCTTTTTCCTGCTACTTTTGAAGTCTAAAAACTCTAAAAAAACAGCTATTACTTCTTCATAAACAGTTTCTGGGATGATTTTGCAGATTTACTCATGTATTATCTTGGGGTACTCCAAGAGATACTATTTCATGAATATGTAGAGCATGTTTGCTATCTTCTTTTTTATGCTGTAGATTCATGGCAAATTCCTAGTTTATTCAGCAAGTGGCTTTCTCTGCTATATTCTCTCTATACAACAAATGCTTGTTTCTTTGGCAACTCAGACTTCATTATTGATATGAAATCAATCTGCAGTGCAGCATTATTATGCTTTGAAAGCATTAAAGGATATTTTCAGTTCTTCTGTTGTATTACAATGAATACTGGATTTGTTTTTAATAATTTTCTGACACCAGGTTTCTCTCTGTCATTCGTGATTTTGCTTGCCACACCATAGATAATTTTCTGTTCAGTTAGCTCCCTCCCTCCTTCTTTATAAATATATATGCTAAGTCATTTTTCCACAGAGATCTTAAGAACTATGGACAGTTTTGACAGTTTTCCTTTTTTACACTCTCTTATATATAACTTTTTTACACTCTCTTCTATGTATCTTTTTTACACTCTCTTCGGTTCTCATGGCCACATTATACTGATATATATTTCAGTTTCCTTCTCACTGTCATTTTCTCACTGAAGATTTTCTTATGAAGTTGGAAACGAAATATCACAGAAAGGCATTTTTAGTTTGAAATTAGATGTAATCTAGGAAAGAATGAGACAATCTTGCAGCTGAGATAAAGCAGGACTTAGAAGAATCTGTGTATTACTACAGATAGTAGTATGAGTGGCAGAAATGTCTACATGAAATAAGAAACCCTTTAAAGTAAGCTTAACAAATTCAGTGGGCAGGAGTGTCATTAAGAAGCTTGGAAGGGAAAATAAACAGAAATTTATACAGAGTTCAAAATATTCAAGGAATTGAAATGGGAATGTAAACTACACACAGTAGTTTTTGAGGAAAATACTGGTGGTCATGAAAAAAAATTCTTGTCTAAAATTTTATTCATTAGTCTGCTGTAGAGAAGACCAGATATGTTATAAAGTGATAAAAAAACCCCGAGGTCATTATGAAAATTGGATTTTAAATAGTAGTAGAAATTGTCTTGTTTTGAGATCAGTAAAATATAATGATTGAAGAATCTGGAGTTCTGCTACAATGGATATTTGCTTCCATGCTTATTTGGCACACTTATTTCTAGGTAGATTCCTAAAAATTAATTCCATGAGTAGTGCTGAAAAAATGCCACCTGAGATATTGAGAAAGTACCAAAAGCAATTGCTGCTCAAGTGTATGGGAAAATTAAAGATGGTACTGTTTACAAAGGCATCAAGAAGAGAGCAGTACCTAAAGAATTATATGGTTTGAATACAAATATCTTCTAACATCATTAAATTACAACATAACATGATTTCCAGTATGAAAGACTGAAAGTTTTTATATATTTTTGTAACAGAAATTGTTTCATAAAACAGACTACCTGGGTTAGCAATCTTCCGAAAGCAAGAGTGGAATGAAAATTTCTACAGATACCATGCTTTAAAAAACAAATGAAGAATAGCACAAAAATGGAAAAAGAAATGTTAACTTGTTGGATGTAGGCAGAAAAAAAACCCCAACCCAGCAATATTGATCTTGACTGCAGAACGTCAGTTTTTAATATGATGCTGCAAGCAGTAATAAAACTCAAGTTGCAGGCAGCTCACTTTTCCTTCCATGTGACAGTGTAATTCTACTGGGTGATTTCCTGTGGTTTTATTGGCAGGGTTTGTGGGTGTGATCATGGGGGCATGTTTGAAAGTAGGTGCCTCCTGCCAGCCATGAATCTCATGCTATGCCTTCTAAGTGTAAAAAGGAAAAGTTAAGATCATTACCTCACACAGTGAAGTGGACTTCCACATTGCACACTGAATCACTTTTGAATGGCCCAGTGACTCCAGAAGTGAACTTTCTGCTTTCTATAACCTGATCACCTGCCTTTTCAGCAGTCTTCTGGGATAAGTGCAAAGGACTTTTGTACAAAGGAAATTTCTGTTGAATCTAGTCCTCCTCTGTCCCAGGTAAATGCATCATTTAATTCCTTTCATTAATGTTTTTATTTTAACTTTTTCTGTTGCTTGTATACTGTTTCACCCCTGTTATACGCTTGTTACTTCAAGAACAAGAATGGCCAAACTGTCCATTCTCTTGTATGTCATAGCAGGAGGGAATGTTCAGGATGCAGCATGTGCGCACTGTGTGCTGTTCAGAATGTAGAGGGGAAGTTTGGCTCATGCACTTCTGCACTGGAACCTCAAGACAAAATCAGTCAGGAAGTCTAAACTGTTCTAAATGATATAGATGCTCAACATGGCTACATTAATACTATTTTCAGCTACAAAGAGTCCGCTGTTCATTTTGAGACATTTTTCATTTCACCATTAACCTCTTTCTTCTGTATTTCATTTCTCATTTTCCCTTTTATTATTTATTCATAGCCTTTATATTTCTATGATTAGCACAGGCTACAACATTGTCTTTCTTTTTATCTTGCTCATTTTTAGTACAGCAGTGAAATCCACACTGATTAGACTGTAGCAAATTCTTCATCCTGTAGTAGTTTGCATAGCCCTTAAGGCAGATTATTCCCTTTTTTACAAGTCGCTTATTCAGTCTTTTCCTGTATAGTGCATATAGACACAGATAATTTAGATGCCATGCATCCATTTGAGTGAGACACATCTTCTGAAAACAAGCTTTTCAAATAATCCAAATTCCTTATGGTAAGGTGAGGATCTTTCCCCCACCTCCCTTTTCTATTAGTGTAACTTAATTTCTTTCTGTTCTCATTATTCTCTCGGTTTTGTCTTTACTTCAGTATTTCAGTTTCACTAGTTCCCATCTATTAAATGTTAGTAGAATTCATGGATTTAAACAAAATTTAAACAAAGTTTAAACAAAATTCTATATACTACATTCTCCTCCCGTTTCACATCATGGCCACTCAGTTAGTTGAGCAAAATTTACTTAAAAACTCCAGTGTAAGCATATGTTGTTCCAAAAGCAAACCCGTTGGTTGGCATTAAAATTCCAAGTTAGCTTCTGTGAAATAATAAGGTAAAATGTAAAACCTCTGTAAGAAGTACTATATATAGCAACATTACAGTAAAAAATCTGAGGAGCCTCATAATATCAAATGAGATGAAAGTGGTGAGAACCATTAGAATGAAGATAAAGAACATTAAGACTAGTAAAAAAAAATTAGATACTTTCAATCAAAGATGCTTGCTAGTGTGCCCACCAAAAGTACTGATTGTTCCAACCCTTTCCTGGAGCAGACATTGCTTATCTCCAGGTCTGATAGCCTATGATGAGGATATCTGGCTTCTGAGAAGGCTGTGTTGTGAACTTAGCTAAACTCAAGTCCACAATAAAGCCTGCCCATATGCAGCTTTCTCCCAAGTTCACAGATGTTTTGCAAATATTCTTCTCCCCTACCCACACAGTCAGGAAAGAGAATTCTAGATTTCTCATTTCCTCCAAGTTAGGCCTGCACCATTTGTAGGAACTTTTCATGCTGTTGTTGGAACTTGGTATCAAGGCAGTATGTCAAAATTAATCAATATTCATATACATGATATACCCATGTAGAACGGAACAATTCCTTAGAAAAGTAAAATTATTTAAAGATGGTTTTTAACCCAAGAAAAATCTCTGTGTGCTTATCTCTTCCATAGATAGCTGTGGACTATTGCAAATTCCCAGCTTTTGGTATAAGTGATGGTGAAATACAGAAGTTGTAGGAAATAAGCAAATAAAATAAACTAGAATGGGTCAGAGGTAGAGGGGTACTCTGGATCTTGCAGTGTTGCGGGTACTTGCTTTGATGAGCATATCTGCTGAATCAGTTTGCTTTTGGAGGTTTTTTTCTTTGTGGAATACACAATTTGCAAAGGTAGGTATGTAGGTGAAAATTCC
The DNA here is from genome assembly GCA_013397725.1 of Rhagologus leucostigma. Classification (NCBI taxonomy): domain Eukaryota; kingdom Metazoa; phylum Chordata; class Aves; order Passeriformes; genus Rhagologus; species Rhagologus leucostigma. The sequence continues at coordinate 4,263,233 of VZTD01004799.1, forward strand.
AGACCATAAACTGTTGATGGGCCCCTGCATTGCTTAATCATTTTTTAGCTTGCTAAGTCTTTGTCATCTGCCCCGAAGTGAGGACTCTACCAAGTCTGATCTGGAAGAGACAAGTGCCCTAAAGCAGCTCAACCTCTCCTTCAGTGAGAAGGGAATGATTTGCATAAAAGTAACTTCTGCTTGACTGGAGGGAATTTACTTGCAATTAATTTATCCCCAGATCTTCCAAGGCAAAACTTACAGAAAGATCTGAGACATACTGGATAGTGATGAATTATTTTATTGAAAACCTTTCTAAAACTAATTTATTTATTTATTTATATATTTAGTTATTTAGGAACAAGGTATTTGAGGATGAGTAGTAGTATACTTGAAAATCATCATATTAATTTACCTTTTCTTTCAGTTTAAAGTGGCCAACTAAGACCATTGCTAGGTCAGATGCTTGTTCCTGCATGGCATTAGAATGTTGAATATCAGATATAAGTGTTAGCAGTTTTTCTCAAGAAAAAATATTCTTCTTTCTGTGTGGAAACCGTTGGAATTTATTCTGATTTTCTGTTTTTTGTGTGTTTCACTAACCTCTGTGTCTGTCTTGTACTGTTTTATGGAAACTAGTGTTAAGAAATACACACATATCATCCAGATGCTTCCAATCTGCTGTTACCAGAGCACCCCCTGATGTCACTAATTTGCTGAAAAATGATTTTTAGAGAAAGGAAATGAGACCACAAGTACAGAATTATATTAGAGAGAAACTGGAGCTTTATGAAGTGTACTGATGAGTGCTTTAACGGGGAAGGTGGTTTTCCAGGTATGTGCCAGGTATGTGAACCAGTTTTCACTATAGAAAAAGGATTTCTGAAATTTTGCTGTTAAATGATAATAGAAAATAAGTAGTTACTTCTTCAAATACCAGCATACTGTTTCCTTGCACAGCTATAGCCTGGTAGAGATCATATTCATCTGAGACATGTAGGTGCTGGGCTTTGCTTTGATGAATACTGAAGTGTTTTGCACAAAATGGAGCACCTTTGACGGCACAGACTGAAAAATACTCTAAAGCTTTTAAATAGTATTCCATATGTTCTTCTCTTCCTAAAGTGTATGCTCACCCAAGAATTGCAATGAAAAAATGGTCTTTTTAATATTCTTGGTGTTGCTGAATCAGCCAGCAATGCTACCATTGAGTAGGTATCTACTGTGTCAAGCTCTGAAAGAAAAGGTAACTCCTGCCTTGGGAACTAACTTTTGCTAGGTTTAAAAAAAATCAGTTTTATGAAACTAAACAATACAGTATCCTAGGGAGTATCACTCAGTATTGGGAATAGCTAGAGGCTTAAATAAGATGAGAGAATAGACTATATACACATATATATTAAACAGGCTGACTTCAGCTTGAAGTACTCTGTCATGTGCCTGTGATTCGTGCAATTAGTCTTGAACATGTTGAACTTCTTTCAACCTTTCTGAATTTCTGAGTGAGGTTTGGCAGATTAATGAGAAATACCTTATCTTAATGGCTTTGTTCTCCTTGCCAATACCCAGTGCTACTTCTCTTTGCCTATTGACACCTCTTATCATAATGCTGTTTATAAAGGTACTGCAACCTTTCAAAAGTTGTAATGGTTCTATTTTTTTTTTCTCCATGTCTGATTAAACCTCAAAATCATTGCTAGGAAGATTTTATCAAAATATTTATTCTTATTTTTTCTATTAAAAATTATAAAATGTAAGTTCTGAGACCTCAGATTTTATCTGATTTTATTTGGCTTTCTTCTATGGAATACTTAAGTTTTTTTTGAAACCTGCACTAATAGTAAAATGACATTTAAGTAGTACAAAGATTTTGACCTTCAGTGAATGGTCTTCTGAATAAATGAGAAAATATATGAGTGGATGAAAAGATAAATGCAGTGCAATTTTCCTGCTTTGTGCGTAGTCTTCAGAGGATAATATCTGGTATTGGTGGCTAGACTAATTTAGTATTATGAAAATTTTATTTCCTGGCAAATATGTATGACTCTGTGAGGGTGATGCCTACCTAATTTAAAGGAGCAGATTCTCTACTAAAATGTAGGATATTCAAGTTTGAAGACTTTTCCTGTAGAATAAGTAAGGAAAAAAGCTTATCTTTTTTTGCCATTCCCGAGTTCTAAATTATGGATGTCCTATCTCGATTTTTGACCAGTTGTTTTTCAGACATCATTTCCTTGTTGCTGAAGCACTGTGCATATTTTTTTTCTGCTAACAGAAGTAGTCTCTAAGAAGACTTTCAGATATATATTGAGGTGCCATACACGTAAACAGGCAATCAAAATATCACTTTACGCACGTATAGTATTGCTGTCATTCTGTGCCGTTAAAATTTTGAAATGTAAACAAGATGTAGATGTATGACTAGGTCACTACAGAACTTTAAAGGATATGTCAAATTATGATAATATTTTCATCCATTAAAAATAAAGTGAATTTCAAATGCTTAGCAAAACTCCCATTATGAGTCAGTCATTCTAAATAAACTCTATTAGTTCAAAATAATTTAAAATGAAACAAGCTGAAAGTGTGTCTGGGTTTTGCATAATGATTTGCAGCACATTGTTAACACTTGAATTATTTTCATTCTTCTATACTGATGAGTTTTTAACCATTTAACTTGGGAAAGGGAGTTTAATGATATAGCTGCATGCTATATAATAGCTCTTAATAACTGCCTGGTCTATCTTACTGCAGTTCTTGGGAGGTATCTGCCAGGAATTTTACCTGAAGGAGTGCTTCATTGTCAGGCCCAATCTCCCTCTTTCTTTCTAGTGCCCAGAGACAAAAAAAAAAGAGAAATATGTACTACAGGAGTGGTACCAGCAGAAAATGAACAAGCATCGACAAGTTACATGCAATTACAAAGAGATTTTACAGCTTAATAAATGAGATGGCTCTAAAAAGCCTCATAAACTGTGCTTGAGATGTATGCCTTATACTACAGAAAAGTTATGTGAGGTATTTATAATTGCTCTTGTTATCAAAATCACGTGGTTAATAGATCCTTACAGTTCACAAAAATATTTCCATTAGTGTACCACCTTTGACATTCATACAAAGTTTGCTAATTCTTGCTTAGTAGTGGCAGCAAAGACCTTGTTTTGCATTGTCACTGTATCTAGTTAGAAAAAAATCCTGGTTATATGTATATTTACAGATGAAAAAACATTTTTTTTGTGAATTGGCAACTTAACACCCACCTGATGCATGATAATACTCTTTCACAATGACAGTGTTATGACATTTCTTTCTCTTTGATCATGCACAAACTTTACACTTCTCCCTAAAAACACTCATCATTTTGACTGGTGCATGGAAAATAAAGAATAAAAGTAATTCAGAAGGTTATAAGACCTGTTAAAGCACTAGGTATGAAATGGCTGTCACACTTCACTTTCACAACTTCAGACATAATTATTGGGTCTTAATAGTTGACAGGTTAGGGTCAATTTTTACAGTCTAAATGTTAAGAGTGGATGATTGCAGCAATAAATACCTGTCACCAACAGCTTTCAAGCAATAAAAAAAAAATCCACTCGTATCTGGTCAGAGTGATAAAAGCACATGAAAGTTCACCAATTAAATGACTTCAAAAGGATTTGTCAGGTTAGAGCTGCTGGACTTCACTATTTATCTCTTTTGAATAATATTTGTAGCTACAAATTATGAACTATTGTCAGAGAGAATCAAATAAGAGATGAGGAGAAAAGCAAGTATGTTCGAGATGAGGAGAAAAGCAAGTATGAGTTTATTATCTGCATTTTATTCGGCTACCTGTTTTTATGAATAGTGTATGTGGGACTTGGTAATAAAGTATCTGATCTTGTGCTGATGAGGCAAGAAAAAGTGTTCAGCGGTAGGTTATAAGCCCAGCTCTCATGTCATCAGCAAACATGTTTAGGATACTAACATTTTAATGTATTGCAACTTAAATGTTATTACTTTAGAATATATTTCTTTTGGCTTCTATTGCCTTTCAGCTTTGGTACTAGAGATACAAAAGACAAATAGTATCTGACACCTTGATTAACACTTAGGTAAGGCACAATAAAGCTTCCCAAGTTCCTAAACAGACAGTAAGTCTGACAGCTGCTTTTTTCACTTTGCCATTTGGCTTAGTTCGTGGTGCAAAGGTGGGAGGGAGGGATGAGGTACCATTACCAGGGGTGAGTAAGAGCCAACCTGCTGTATGACAGGATGTTTCTGGCCCTGGATCATCTCAGTGTTTAGGTCTAGGCTTTTTAGTGCAACATGTGGCCAAATTAGAGGCCAGTGACTGCCACTTCCCTCACACTCTTCCCTGCTCTGTCTTTCTTGCTCAGGATCTGCACTATGGCATACATCCTCCATGCTCATTCTTGACTTCTAATATGCCATCCCTCTCTGCCAGACTTTCGCTGGGCTGGAGACACGCCTCTGCTCTCTGCCCAGACCAATGAAGCCAGAGCTCAGCCTCACTTGAACATACCTGCTGCTGGGAGGAGCCTTATTTCCAGTTTCCTCTGCCACTTTTTCAAGGATTTAATTTACGATATGGCCTTGAAGTTAACTCTGTTCTACAGGAGTGGTACAGATCCATAAGCCCTGCTGTGGTTTCCCTACCTGACTGTTGCTATTTTGGGCTCCTGTTGTCTCCTACCCCTCTACAAAAAGAACTTCTATAAATAGATATAACAATCCCAAGAAAAAAAACCCAACAGTAGAAAGTTTCACAAGGCTTCTGTCAGAGCTTTCCTACAGGTTGCTTGCTCAGCATTTGGCTCATATAAACCACCACTACCTTCTCACCAGACGGGAATAAAAATGTTTTACTTCCCTGCTTGCAACAGTTCTCTCATATTAAAAGCCCCTTCAATTTTCGGCAGCAGGTTTAACTTTACTAGGCCATACAAGGTACCTATGCCAGACCATTGTTCCCAGCTCAGTGCTACCATCCTTTTTAGTTGCTCTTTTGGATCTTCAAAGGATGCAATCTTATTTGTGTTTCCTAACCAAAATCACTTGGGGCCCATAACCGAAGAGCTGCTGAGAGACCATTCACTCAGAGATAAGACACAGTGTTTCATCTGTTCAGCAAGCTGAACTGTATGTCTCCCACACCCAGAGACCTGAGAGTTTTGATCTGCTCTGTGCCTCAAACACGTCCTGAGCCGTTTCAAACCTTTCTTTTAAAAATCAAACAGCTTTTCTTTCTGCTAGAATTTTTTTCCTGACAAACATTTCCAAACTTTTTTCCATAGCACTCTCTTCCCTTCAAAAGAAACTACTTGCCCCTCCTGTTTTCAAAGTGAGCAGGGTACACTGGCTGTGCCACTATGACTTGGATCTGAGCTCTTGCCCAAAGATTTCAGTTAAAATACTCTTCCATGCTTTGCATGCTACAAGAGTCCAGCCTGGGCAACTTTGGAAAAATGCTCTCAAAAGCCATGTTAATCATAATACAGATCAAAGCTCGTACACAAATGGGCAGGGAGTGCAAACCTTGTGTTAGAAATAGTCAGCTGCCCAGGGCACATCACCTGATCATTTATAGAGGCATACACCTGCAGAAATATATTAACTGGTGTCAGTCTAGTCCAAGTGGAAATTTTTCTGCTATTACAGATTTTATGAATGTTGCTTTCCAATGTTTCATCACATTTACAAATAACTGTTCGCTTGCTGTCTTCTTCTAGTACTGTGCTTTGAACTGTTTATGCATTTGATTTATACAACTTATATTGCTTTTGCGTTGTTTATACTGTGCTTTATACTCGTTGTTACAGAGTTCTTAGGCTATGTGCACTGCCTCACATCTCAGCAGATTTTGGGGTTACAGCAATAAAAAGACTGCAAATGTATTTTTAGATTAGTGCTAGAGTTGAAAAGACTGACTACTTGATGAGGTGTGTTTGAGTTAAACACAAAAAGATTTTCACATCCCCTATAATCAAAACAATATTGAAAACTTTCCCAAGTCATGAATTTATCTAAAAGAAGCCCCCAACATTATCCCCTCCAAACTGTACTGTCTTGAACTGGTCTTGAAAAAGGCCCAAATCTTAAGGGTTCCCCTCCTGACTGAGGGTGGTTTTTTGAAACCCTGATCTATATTCAAACCACTTCCCTTTCAGACAAGACTTAGGAGTTGAAGGCAGGGAAGATTAAGCAGCACTCCCACAGCAGCATCCCAGTACTTCAGGTTCTCCTAAGAATCAGGGTCTGCTCACCAGCACCCTCCCCACCTCCCCAGAAAAACTGCTCCTTCTCTACAGGCTGCCATCTTCCATGACTGGAGGACAGCCCAAGGCCTTTCTTTGGCTGCCAATCTGGAGTTATTCTCTTATCAATGATACTCAAAAGCAGTGCACAGAGAAAACTGCTGTTGCATTAAAGGTATCAAAATTTAGCAGAAAATAAACCCCATTGCATTGATCCATCTGCTCCTCAGAGATCAAGGAGGCTAGAAGGTTTCACAAAAGGAATCTTTTTCTGTTAATCTAGGAAGTTTTGTTTAAACGAAAGAAATGTTACTTTGGGATGGCAGCTCCATGTTTCTGGATTTAACATGTCAAATAATGAAAATGTGAACCAATCAGAGAAACAAAACAGAACTGAGATTCATATGAACATGAATACTCAGTTTGAGCAAAGGACAACACAGGAAACTGGGAAAAAGGGAAGCTAGACAATGAAGGGGATGTAAAGGTGCTGGTTTCTTCTGTGTGATGAATTTCAAGTACAGAAAACCAGGTGTGCTTCTGTGCCAAAAGAAGAATTAAAGTTTGCAAGTTACCCACAAGTGCTATTGCTTTCCACTACAGTAAATGAGTCCTGAGCCTTGAAATTTATGCACAGGCTGAGAGAAGATCTGTGCCCACAGGTTGCTCACTCTCTCATGGGATGAGAGACTTCAGGGTTTTAGCACAGCATAACTGAAGTGAAAGATTTACACTTAGACCCGTAAGATCTTGGGAAGAAACTGAAAAAAAAGCACTGCTTACCCAGGTGTTTCAGTCAATTAACATGGTGGTTAAGATATCCTGAAGGTGAGAAGACAGGTTGAAATCTCAACTTTCTTGGTTAGTGTTCTAAAAAGCAAAATATCATACATATGTAGATTGTGCATTTCCCTTCTTACATTGTGGTACTGTTTATGTCAGTATTGCTCTGTTTATATCTTCTGTTTTCCAGGGTTTTTCTATTTAGTCATGAACAGGATTTGATCCTACTCAGTTTTGTCTTACGTGTGCTTCACTTCTGTAGTTAGATTAGGTTTGTTGAAGAGTGAGTAGCTACTGTGATGTTTGTTCTGTTTTTCTCACTCAGCAGTCTCCAGCTCTGTTACTGTTCTGTTCTTTGCATATTTGGAGTATTTCTGTTACTTAGGGCTTATTTTCTCTTGATGGATAACTTGGATTAAAGTTATACATGGCATATGCAGGACAACCAGGGGATCAGGCCCTGCCAACATGGGTTTACAAAGGGCAGATCCTGGTTGATCTGCCTGATCAATGACCAAGTGACCTGCTTAGTAGATAAGGGAAAGGCTGCTGTTGTCTTCAGTAATGCATTTGACACTGTCTCCCATAGCATTCTCCTGGAGAAATTGATGGCTCACGCCTTGGACGGGTACACTGTTCACTTGGTGAAAAGCTGTCCAGGCCCAGCGAGTGGTGGTGAATGGAACTAAATCCAGTTGGCTGCCAGTTACTTGTAGGGTTTCCCAGGACTCAGTATTCGGGTTTGTCCTGTTTAACATCTTTACTGATGATTTGGATGAGGGGATCAAGTGCACCCTCAGTCTGATTGCAGACAACACTAAGCTGGGCAGGAGTGTTGATTTGCTGGAGGGCCAGAAGGCTCTGCAGAGAGATCTGGAAAGGCTGGATTGATGCGCTGAGGACAACTGCAAAAGGTTCAACAAGGTCAAGTGCCAGGTCGTGGCCTTGGGTCACAATAACACCATGCAGTGCTACAGGCTGGGGGCAAAGTGGCTGGAAAGTGGCCAAATGGAAAAGACGCTGGTAGTAAGTGTCTGAGCCAGCTGTGTCCGGGTGGCAAAGAAGGCCAATGGCATCCTGGCTTGGATCAGCAATAGCGTGGCCAGTAGAATTAGGGCAGTAGAACTTGGCAGTGGTGAGGCTGCACCTTGAATCCTGTGTTCAGTTCTGGGCCCCTTACTACAGGAAAGACATTGAGGTGCTGGAGTCTGTCCAGAGAAGGGCAATGGAGCTGGTGAAGGATTTAGAAAACATTTCCTCTAAGGTGCTATTGAGGGACCTGGGGTTGTTTAGCTTGCAGAAGAGGAGGGTCAGGGGGGATATTGTTGCTCAAAACAACTGCCTTGAGGAAGTTGTAGCAAGGTGGGGGTGGTCTCTTCTGCCATGTCTCAAGAGAAAGGATGAGAGGAAATGGCCTTAAGTTGCACCAGAAAAGGTTGAGATCAAATATCAGAAAAAAAAAGTGTTCACTGAAAGAGTGGTTTGGTGCTGGAAAAAATTGCCCGGAGAGGTGGTAGAATCACTGTCTCTGGAAGTGTTCAAATTCGTCTGGATGTGGCACTTGAGGATATGATATAGGGGTGATTATGGTGGTGTTGGGTTGATGGATGGGCTAGATGATCTTGCAGGTCTCTTCTAGTCTTGATGATTCTGTGAAAAGGATTTGGATAATTATCCTAGAATAACAGTGCTTATGAACTACAGAATTGCCACAGTGGTTTATCTCAAACTATTTTCAAAATGCATCATGTTAAACCAGACATGGCACTTCTGTCATGGACCAAGAGTATTCACAGATGAATTTTTTAGGGACTGTTGTTTTGGAAAAAACTATTTTTGAGTAAGTATTTCTGAGAAGCTCACATGTAGAAAGGTTTTTCTGCTGATGTTCTCCAAAATTCACTCATAACTCACAACATTTAGTGTAGCAGCAATCTGGAAGCAGAGGTGAAAAGAACCACAAATCTCTTTTTTGATGTGCCATGTGGGTTGTTTTTGCTGCAAGCAGTTTAGCTGTTCCTTTATAGCCATTAAAAGTTTATTAAAATGCATGAGGGACATCCATTATAAACCAGGAAAAAGTCCATTAATATTACATATCAAATAAGAGTTATATCTACACATTCCATCCCCCAAACCCCTAAACATCTAAAAAAAGCATATTTAAATGTAGATATTTAGAAATGTCAGAAGAATATTTTTAAACCTTTCTGAGTAATTGATTAAACTATTAAAAAGTGGATCAATAATGAGATCTTCTGCCTAGAAATCTGATGAGTTCCAAACAATGCTGGCATAGCTCCAGGACATCATGATGCAGCTGACATTTCCTGACCTTGCATACTTTGAAGGCAAATCATATGGTCTTCCCACAGTAGTTCTGGGAAGAATGAAAATAACCAATAAATATTTGAAGGTTAATGACAACAAGGAAGAAAAATCCTTTAGAAAAAACCACAGTGGTTCAAATAAGGTTAAGGGGAAATGTAGATGTACTATGACAAGCAAATTCTTGTTCCTAAATTACTCAGCTATATAGTTAGATACAAAATAATTTCTCAAGAGAAGTAGGGGTATAACTTTCTTCCTGGGATCTTTTTATGCTGGTCTATGTGCAGATATATTTGCATGCAGCAGTAATATACTATTGACAGAGAGTGGATTGTTTGTCTAGTTTACCCATGAGGTCTTCTTGTTTCAGTTACATACTGTGAAACTGATGTAGAGTGAGTTTCACGGGTGTATAGAATACAAAGAAGTGAACAAGCATAAACTGGTGTTATAAAATAATATCCCTTCCTGACTGCAGCTTTAAAGATGTTATTGCTTTCTTTGTAGTCAGCTCTAGCTGTGTTTTAGGATTTTAGCCCCGTAGGAGACTTTTTACTGCAGGATCCTCTCAAAATTAGGTATTTCTTTTCCAAGGTATGTGCAGTGTTAGTACATCTGTGTAATTCTTGCAGTGCAGCTCAGCAGGCTTTTGCCAAGTAGTAGCTTTCAAGATAACTCCCTATTGGTCTCCTCTGGAAGCAATTGATTAGTAGCTTGGCTTTAAACAGAATATTTCTCAAAAATATTTTCTCCTTAAATAGGCTTTTTATAGTTTGTAACCATTTTCATTCTCCTGTAAATTATAAGACATATATCTTTGGAGGAAAATTATTCTCATTCTGTACTAGGCATTTAATATGTGCTGATCTCAGCCAGCAGAGCCATGTCTATGAAACATGCCAGGTGGGTAAGCTGCATTACAATTAAAGAGGAGTCATCATTTGTTTGTATTTATTCACTCATGTCTCAAAATTGGAATCATAAAAGACTAAGAGGGAATAAATTAGATATAAAAAATATTCATCTTTATGACAGCTTCTGAAATTTTACTGCAGAACTTAATCCTTCCTTGCAGAAGGAGCCCAATTTTCACAGCACCCTCAGTATTGCAGAACAGTATTTCATGTGGTATTCTCTATCTAGAAGCTATGAGTGCAATTTTCAGTGTAGATATGGATCTGCTACTGCAGAGTTTACCTGCTAGGTCAGGAAATGTTATTAACAACTTTGTCCATTGAAAAAGCAGAAAACTTTAACAGAACAACAAGACCCGTAATATTAATCACCAAAAGTCTCCTCTATTTTTGAAAATGCTCTGGTTTCTTCTACATGTGAAATTAGAGAAGCAGACATTGAGAACATGTGCAGAACAACTTAATCTTACATTTGCAGTACATTGGAAATTTTTGGGATACAACACATAAACTCTGCTTGCAAATTAGGTCCCAATCACTTTTTTTGCTAATTTTTTAAGATACTTTTACACATATAACAGCCAGAAGGAAAAGAACTAGCCAATGTACAAAATTCCTGACATTTTTTTTGCTACTGTTACATATGTGAGTGGTGTCCTATTTCAGTAATCAGTTTATCAAACAGTGTTGTTTGGTTTTAAATCAAGAAAAAAAAGACACCTTGTTCATGAAGAATTGTATAGTTTCTATATTCATATTTAGAAAGTGTACTAAGTGTGCTCTAGTAGATTTAACATGTCCAACAGTTTCTGTGGTGTAGTATTATTACAGAGAGGGGAAGAACCCAAATATAGTCTTCTGTGAAAACTGTAGAACATTTAGACTGCAAACTATTTTGTAGTGATTGTAATGTCTGTATTAATGGAACCAAGAGACATCTTTTCAGTAAAGATTGAAGTCCTTCAGCTGCAACAAAAATGCAGTTTCGACTTGCCATAGTTTAGGTGGAAAGGGAACACGCAGTTTGGGGCATATAGCTAGGGAATACTCATCATAAAAACTGTCTGCTCTGGAAATCTAGTACACATATGTTACACATCCTCATCCATTCTTTCACAATCCTGGCTTTTTTTCTTCAAGCTCAGTTTAAAGGCACAGAAAAGGCACAATATTACTTTTTGGGCATAGAGCATGATAGGGGATACACATGATAGAGTCACCCCAAGACATTAAGGTTTGACAAGCCAAAAGAGCCTGAAAATGGGCTTCACAGAGTGTTTCAACGCATGTAGACTGGAAACACTTGTGTGTGGAAATCTGCTTAGCATTAACATGTGTCTGAACTGTTGAATTATACAAGCAGAAACTTTTCTTTAAACTCAGATTTAAATCCCAAAACTAGTTCTCTCTAGAATAATACATAAACTGTAATGTTATCTCAGTTTTCCATGGGCTTTAGGAAGAAGTAGTGGCAACTGGTCATCTGCTCCAAATTCATATGCATTTAATCAAAACCTCTCTATACTGGTAACAACAAAGAAAGTCTTTGTTAACTCCACACTTTGTACATTTCTATAGCTATTGCCACAATATGTCTAGTGAAAACACGTACTTAACTGCAGAGAGTTTTGGAAATTTCCACAGCATTTTTTTTGGAGTTTCAGGCTTGTTTCTATATGTCTGAATTTTAAATTTTCCTGTCCTATGGCTTTTAAATTAACTGTAAAAACATGCATTAATAAATCCTTGTTTTTTCCCGTCTAGATAAGTAAAACTGATTCAAACTTGTTTATTCTAGAAGTCCAAAGTATTTCTGATTAAATTTTAAGTTCTGTACTTCACATATTGCTTTATTTACAACACACTTTTCAGTTTAACTGTCAGGCACCATGCATCCTGGCAAAAAAACCAAAAACATTTTAAAATAGGATTATGTATGTTAAAAAGCATTAAATGTTAGTTAAATTATAACCCAAAGGCTAAATATTTGTGTCTGTGAACGTGTAACAGAGTTAATCTGGCAATGAGTAGTTTTGAAAATCTATGCTATGTACCTAATTCCTGATGATTTTCAATAGGAGTCAGTCTCTCGTGCTCTGCAGATGTTGTAAAATTATTTAAAGAATGTATCTGAATTTGTAATGGAGTATCATTGATTCACAAGGATGTTGCAGTCAGCTTGAAAAATCAGCTAATCACTCACTGAGAGTCTGTGGCACAGAATTAATATTTAGACAGTATAGGCACCTAAGTTTTAAGACTTGGGCATTACTAGATAGAATTGATCACTAAAATGTATTAAAATTCAGGGTAGCGTGAAGACTGATAACCTGTAATACTTTCCTCTTTTGCCTGCTTTTATATCACAGTTTTACTAGCCCTGTAGTTTGAATAGATAAAGCAACATTCTTTAGCATCCTTCCAAAATCCGAATTCAGTTTTTTCTACTGAGATGTGGTTTGATGATGATTAATTTTTTCATAGTGTCATTAATTTCGTTAAATCTTCTTCCACTTCTGGATGAGAAATAGCATTGGTAATAAAAAAAAAGACTGCATGAAAATCGTTATCATGGAAGTATGCAAAGGGAAAATAGAACATGTACGTAGGCTGAAGAAATGCTGTAGAATGGTATATCTGAGGATAGGGAGAACATATTAGAAATGTGATGACTGAAATAAAATAGTAGTTAATCATTGTGTTAATAATGTTAATGAATAAAAATTATTTCTCAGCAAAATGTTTCAAACATTGTGGAAGTATAAGGCACTTTTTTTGGTCAAAAAGTCAAAGTCTTTTTTAATCAAAAGTGCTGTAGAAAAAATAAAGTTTCCGAACTAGGAAATATTTGTGTAGCTCTTAGAGGTGAAAGGGAAAATTGAAATAATCAGGAATGCCTTTGGAATATGCACACCTTTGGAAGGGCCACATTGGCTAGTGAGTAGTATTGTCAATTATGTGTTGGGAAGGGCTTGTTCCTAGGTTTACTCTGGAGTGAGGAAGTACAAATGAAGTCTTCTGCAGGCATTTTCTGACATACGCATCTGATGTAGTGTTGGTGATGGGCCAAGCACTTTTCCTGGAGTATTTTTAGGGAGGAGCAACTGGGAAGCAACAGTGGTGGTCAGATATTTTAGAGAAAGGGAGCTGATTTTGTGGTTTTAGCCCGTGAAAAAACTATTTTATCATCAGAAGCTATTCTTCATCAACTGGATAAAGGCAATTCATCAGTTGGGATAATTCTTATACTACAGATGAGATAGTTGTAAAAGAGTAGGAAACAAATATTTGCTCTGTTGTATTTTTTCATAAGTAACATGGCCTTCATAACTTTGTATATCGTGTGATATAGTGAAATTAATTTCCAGTGAAACCATTAATTTCAAGGCTCTCTTTTAGCCTGTTTTGGTTTTGTTTATCCTGACTCATTAGTAGTCAGCTTTTAATAATGAGTTTTTTATCAGGATAGTACAGGTTTATTCTTCAGTACTCCTTCGGGGTGAAACAGAGCTGCTTAAACTAGCTTTTTGGTGCCAAAAGGGGTCAGTACTTGCTCTGATAAAAAGAAGCTAGACCAAGCATCTTACTATTGCTTCCTTGCCTGGATGTTCTTTTCTAGTATTATTTGCTTTGTTTCATCTTAGTAGTAACAATTATGTCTTGGTCTACCTGGACAAAAAAATACAATCAGATGAAGTACCAACTGCAGACACAAAGTCCACCTGAATTTTATGCTAAATCCTGCAGAATTTTGAAAACAAAAGTTGCAGATCAAGCACCTCAACATTTCTCATCAGTCACCTCAATCTTCAGAGAAGATTATTTTAACCTGGAAGCCGTATGAAACACTATACCATATTTATAACAATAGTTTCTAACACAAAGGGAAGGAAATTAGAAAAAAAACTTTCTGTATGTATCCTTTGACATATTTCTCTGGGTCCACCAGGTCTGTGCTATCATGCAAACAAACCAAAATCACACAACCCGTCCAAGCCAATCCTATCCCAGTTTTTATGAATTGTTGCAATTTGTTCTTTGGTAAAGAAACAATTCAATGCCAACTAAATTTTTTTTGTTTGGCAGGCCTCTGTCTTCAAACTTTCGGTATCTGTAGTGTTATTTTTTTCTCAAAATATTCTCTAAAAATGAGTATAAACAAAATAAACCCTCAAGCAATTAAAGAAATCTCAGCTTTTAGTTGACAATCTTGCATTAATTCCAGAGCTCTAGCTGCTGCAACTGACAGTTTCCACTGGAATCTCCACTTCATTAAATAATGTAAATTTCTAGCTTTTCTGGTGAAAATATAATCTAATTGCAAGGAGAGAAAACTGATACCCAAAGTGGTTATCTCCCTGCTAATTCTGTATGTTACATTTTGGTAAAGAAAAAGGGATTAAGAGAGTTTTGATTCACATTCTTGAATAGCTGGCAGTGTTTAATAACAGAGCATGGCACGTGAACAGTCTTCCATATTTCTGTATGCATTCTGCTAAAAGTTTTTGCAATGGAATATTTTTCCAGATGAAATTGCTGCCTAGCCAAAACCAAGTTTGTGGGTGGAATTGCGCTTACTTTCACTGACTGGAAGTTTGCCTGATTTCCTTACTTGATTTGGGTTTATCAGCAAATCATCAATATTAATTAATTTCCTCTTTTTTGAATAGTTTCTAATCGTACTCTAATTTAATACTTTTCTTTCATCTTGGACATTTGTAGCATCCAGGCAGAGACCGTCTCTGGCCGAAACAATGTACAAAAACACATAGCTATATTTGTACTTGGTACCCATGGGGTAACACTTTTAAGCTATTTAAAATATCAAACAACTTTAAGACGTATTTGTGATGTGTAAGGAAGTCCTTATTTTCTTGTTTCACTCTCAGTCTGCAATAAAGCATATATCAAAGAAGAGGAAAGCAATTTATAACTCAGTTAAAAGCAAGCTGTATGTCTCATATGTTTCAGTAGGAATTGACAAGATACCTGAATTAATCACACAGTCATAGAATGGTTTGTGTTGGAAGGAAGGGCATGGATTATGACAGCACAGTCATGTACATGACTCAAAGAACAGAAGGCTGAGTGTAGCACAAAAGATTAATACGACATTTCTCCCCTTTAAAAGAACTGTGGGTCTTCAGAATAATGTCATCTCAGCCTAAGAGGTCAGGAGATAAATTCACTGTATACTGTTTTTAATACTTGTTTATGTTGAAGTAGATTCATAGAGCTGTCTTAGTATGTTTTAACTTTTATGTCTACTAAACAGATTTTCTGAAATAAATACCTATGATTGAATTACCTTGTATTTAAACGTAACATAGCAGAAAAAAGGATGTAGCCTTCTGTTGCAGAATTACATCACAAGACTGATTATCCTCTGAGCTAGATAATGATGTAATAAGATTAATTTTAATATTGAGAATTGAGATATTTAACCGCTGCTGTTTACAAGAGGATCAAGAATGTTATTACAACTGCTAGAGGTCTGAGCCAGAATTTCTTGTAAGTAATGTAGCCAGTCTCCAGCAACCCCTGAAAGATGCTGAATTCCCATTTCTGTGACATATTTTACCTCAGGGGAACTGTGATATGTTCTCACACTTTCATCTAATGAGATAAACAAAACTGAAAAAGTAACCAAATCTTAACTCCCACCCACATCTTCTCCCCCTTCCCTGGCTTTTGATCTGTTTTCTACTACTGCTAATTTTTCTTATATATCTGGGGCAAAATGTAGAATCAAGCAATGTATTTGAGGAGGAACTAGAATATATATCTTTGAGTTAGAGGTTTAACAAACTTGAATAATTTTTTAAAGGCTAAGTTTCAGTTTAGAAATTTTAAACTTGGGAAATTCTGTCTAGGCTCATGGAAAAAAATACTCTCCTATGTTGTCATATTAGTTTTTCACTTAATTAGACATGTTAAGACTGTGGTGGTTAGTGAGATATCTGAGATATATTCCAAGTGCCAGAAATACAAATTGCATTGTAGTCTGTCTGTAGCTGCTGACAATGAGATACTATTTTCTGTCCCCTATTGAGTGTGTGTGTAAGTAGGAAGAGGGAGGAGAGGAAATCTGGCCGACTTCTGTTAGGCTATACTTTCTCTGCTTTTATAACAAGCACATTAATACCCATGTTCCCAAAAGTGCTCTCAGCATTCCCACAGGCAGCTGCCCGCCACTGCCTATTTCTGTAGTAGCTCTCCTTTGTCCTACTTGGCGCCTGTTCCTGAACCTGCACACCTCCAGTGCCAAGCCATCCCTACTGTTAGTTGAAACCTCACAATTAAGTGTTTTGTTGCAGCAGCACAGCTGGAAGTCTGACCTCAGCTATTAATGACAGCTCACTTACCGGAAGTGTTTCTTGAAACAAAGGTGGCAAAAACATTATAGGAATGCTTGATTGAAATAATTTTTTGTAATTTAATCACTCCCTCACTATGAAATAATGTATTTGCTTGTTTTTAATATTTTCATTGTGGAGAGGGTTCGATAGCTTAAATATTGAAGTGCATCCAAATATATTCTATATACATGTATATATCAACATGTATCAATAGGCAAATATACTTCATTTAAAACTTTGTGTTTAAAACTAGTAAAGCACAAATACATGAGAATATTTTTATTGAAAATTAATTTAATTATTATAAGACCAGTACAATAACTATACTAATAGATATTTGACATAGGAAAAAATTTGCTTACCCAGAAATTGTGTATAGTTCTTTGACTGTGTTCTTGCATTTCATTGTCACCTTTCATCTGGAAAATAGTTTTCATCACAATGTATAATTGCCATTTTTCCTGGCTTTGCTCCATGGTTGTGTAAACCATAAGCAACAATTGAGCAGGGGTTTTTCCAAGGGTCTCTGCAGAGGATTTGTCTTGCCAGTGCTGAATGTTTCAGATTATGATGAATTTTCACACTTCCAGGGGTTGGTTGGGGAGCTTTATGTTAATATTTTTGCCACACCATGTTTTACCTAGCCTGCAGGAATGAATGTACGAATGTTTATATATACATGGATATATATATAAAAAGCCATTATTGAACCCTTGTTATATCAAAACTGCTTCATAGATTTTTACATGTTTTGATGAGAAAGTTTCTGTGACCGAAAGCATAGATAGTGAGCCATTACATAATAACTTGTAAACTGGGAGTAAATGTACCTGCCTGGGAAATGGAAGAGAGAGATTCAGGTCCTTGCTCTGCCGAAATGAAAGCAAAGATGTAAACCTGAATCTCTGCTTGACGGGAGCTTCTTCTCTCAGTGAATGCCGAGAGGTAGGCGAATCCAGTTCTTTTCTAAGCTTACTTCACAAAGTAGGCTGACTTTTTACCCTTCTAGTACTCCAGTGCATCACTGTCTCAATCAGAGTGAACAGAACAGAGTGGAACATTGTGAGCAGAGGGGCTTGCATCACACTCAGTGGAACCTGTGTAATTCCCTCAGACTGGAAGAGCAGGTGCATCACACTGCACTGACCACCATAGGCCACTTCCAGGTGAGACATCAGCTCATGCACTGCCAGCATGGGCAACTCCACATCCTGATTCCCTGAGCAATATGGACATCTTCAGTTTCTGGCCTTGAACTGGCAGAAGCGGGTGCCGGAATGTGGATTTCCCACTGTATTATTGCAGCCTTTTCTGAATAATTGACTGTTTAGGTAAGAATCAAGGGAGAGAAGGAGAGTTCTTGATCAAGATAAAGAATGTGTGCCTTAATTACTTTATTCTTCATGCTGATAAGATACTGCAGGATGTTTTAAGGCAATAAGATTGTGTGACTGAGCATTGGAAAATTTCAGAATAGAAGACTTGTAAAGACAATAGTAATAATTCAGTTAAATAAAGGAAATACTTTTTTCCTTCCAATAATACTGTGAGAATGTAGCAGACAAACTTCTTTTCAGTTCCAACATATTCAGGACTAGGATTTGGCTTCTCATGGACTGCATGGATAAGAATTTGTTGTCAAATAAATTGCTTAAGTAGCTGTTTTGTCAGTTTTGTCTGTGAAGTAGCTGGAGCAGTAAAGCAAAGCACTTCGGGCATGTACAGAATGTGAATAAAGATTAAAAAAAATCTTTAGGGAAGAAGAGAAGGCTGAAGCAAGAAGCAAGAAAATCCTGATTATTTATTATATATCAACTTTACTAGCACTTCACTGGAATATGACAAAAGAAGATGATAACTGAAATGATTTTTTAAAGTGTAAATTTACAGTAAGAAGAATTAAATTAATATAGAAAGGAACTAAATGACCACTGTGTTGTATTGAATTGTCTATATGTATTAAAGCTGATTTTTGTGATGCACTTTCTTTTGCCAAATGATTGTATACTCACATACAATGATTCCTATGCTTAGAAAGTTATATTAACTGTTTTATTTACTGTTTAATTAGTGCTATTAACCAGGCTTTCCTGTTTTTCATTGTGATTTTATTGTCCTTAAGCCAAGATCTTAGGTCCTTACAATTATATTTTAAAAGGAGCTTGGAATATACATTTTTACTAGCTAAGCTTTAACTGATGCAATGGAAAGGGTAACAGCCAAAATTCCTGTTGATTCACTAGAAAGAAGGATCCAGTCTTTAAAATCAAAGTAAAGAATTCAATAAAAATACCTGAGCAGGCTCAGAATTATTTATGTTCAGAGCAATGATGAATTATATATGAAATGAAGTAATTTGATTCACATCAGGTATTTTATTTACAGTACCGTTCTCAAAAATAAATACTTTTGCTTTAGAAAGCAGAGTAGATAGTTTTGGTTTGCATGGAGTTAAACTCACAGCTACTACAGATAATGAGAAATTTACAGCTAACTTTGATAACAAGTAAGGTGAAGAGAACTTGGAAATTCCTCTTATTTCAGGCCAAAAATCATTAATGCCAAAGTGAATGAATTGTGTCAGATAAAGATGGAATAGTTTAAGAAACTAAGTTCTGTTTTCCCATTCTGTGCTTCTGCCTGATTCCATGAACACTGAGTTTCTAAGAAGACTGTCAGAGCACTAAATCTTATCTAATCTTAAGAAAGACTTTAAAAAACCCCACCAAGTCTCTGATGGCAAAGTGGAGATAGATTTTAAAGCGGGTTTTGAGCTACTTGTATTTTTGCAGAGATTTAAAACAAAAATATTAGTATTTGTCTTTTCAAGCATCACAGACAGTGAAAATCTGAATATTTATCAATTCTCTTTTTCAACATTTTTATTTCTATCTCGACCTACCTTGTGGCTCCCTGTTGTCTTGAATCAATGTTTTTCAGAATTGCGGCTTCTGTCAGTCACTCCAATGCTTCAGTCTCTGGGTATCCTGGTATGTAACAGTGGGAAGCTGACATAGAAATGGCCAAAGCAGAGAGGAAGTCTGGTCTGCATTTTCAAAGATAACTTAAAAAATAAATCATTGTTATGAGAAAATGAATATTCTCTTAAAAGCGGGGCTCATTTTTACCTAGACCTTTCTGGTACTTATCCTTGAGTCATAAAAATAGTAAGCATTAGAAAAATGGAGTAAGTAAACATTATGACTGTCAAAATACGATGCATTTAGATGAAGAATCTTTAGAGGAGTAGATGGTATTACTTTATGTACTGAAATTGATGATATAGCCTTGTCAAATTACCATGAAGGGTTTATTTACATTCGGCTTATTTCCTAGGCAGCATAGCTGCCTTTCTAGTACAGACAAAGCTTATTGAAATCTTTGTCATGGGTTTTTTAATGTTGTAGAATTGCACAATCAAAAACAGTTATATTTTCAGCAGCCCATTGTTCATTTTGCATTAAAAAAGACAATCAGCAAAAAACCTCTCAATATGATATAAATCCCTTTAAAGGTTCAAGGAAAGAGGCTCCTATTTATTCCTTTACATAAACATGCACTGCAGGAAGAGACTTAAATTGTGCTCACTACTTCTCAGGGCAGAGGAAAAAATTAGTAAACTCACTAAAATTACCCAATGTTTTTGGGAAGAAAGCAAAAACTTGTGACCCTCTTTCCTAATTCTGATTTTTTCCTAATTACGAATCATTCTCTCATACACTCAGACTTTTTTTTAAATCAGGGAAGTGATTTTTTCATCTATTGCAAAAATGGATGTTCAGTACTGGCTTGATTACAACTTAGTTTTGAAAATCAACTTATTTAATTATCTACATATTCCCATTGATCATGGCTTGCTGGCCATTTTCTTGCATGAGGAAACTTGTGTCATGTCAGGGTTTTTATCAGAGGACCCTCCTATGAATAATAGCATTAGGTAGAGGTGAAAAGGCATACAGCAATAAAAGGGGAAATAATATGGATTTTATAGGCCATAAGCCTTTTGTGTTTATCTTGGTGAGCGTGGGAAAGGTGAGAGGTGTTGCAAAAAAGCCCTTGACCTCCTTATGAGAATAGGGAAAAAAAATGGGGGTGAATTTATAAAACTGGATCATAAGTGAGAATTGGCTTGGAGAGCTTCCGTTAAGTAAATTAGATGGCGGTGAAAATTCAATGCATTCAGTCTTCTGCATGAGAATAACTGGCTGAAGCACAGGAAAACGATTTAGTCTGGGATAGCTGGGCTTTTTTGGCTAGATTATTTTTGCAATGTAATCTTTATCTCATTTTACAGTCAATAGTCTGGGAAATTCTTATAGATCAAAGTTGGGGAACTTTCAAGAGCAGGTAGCTTTTGGGCATAAATTTTGCTAATTTGAAAAGA
This sequence comes from Rhagologus leucostigma, assembly GCA_013397725.1. Lineage (NCBI taxonomy): Eukaryota > Metazoa > Chordata > Aves > Passeriformes > Rhagologus > Rhagologus leucostigma. The sequence continues at coordinate 4,284,243 of VZTD01004799.1, forward strand.
GAAGAAGGAAAAGCTTGGGGCAAAGCAAGAATATTAAGTTATTACAAATTCTCATTTTAATTTGCAGCAAATTGAAACAAAATTTTACATTTACTATGATGCAAGTACTATGTTTAACAAATACCAGTGAGATTCCAGATCATGATAGATACTTATGCTAAGAATGATGACTATGAAACCCCAAACAGAGTAAATCATGTTCTTAAATAGTTTTATTTGATCAATAAGAAATCATTATGATCTGCATAACCATATGAATACATGTGAATTGCTTATGTTATGTTCACTTCTAATAATAAAAATAATCCTATAAGAGGACAAGCAATTTCCTGAAAAAAGGAGATTCTTTCCTACATTATTTAATGAAGCTGGGATCTGTGGACTACTAGGCAGCAGCCACTGCTGTTTTCTGCTTTGTCACTGTGGTGACATATTCTCCTTGAGGTACTGTTTTTGAGACTCCAGCAATTTTTTCCCAAGGTTTAAATGAGAGTCAGCTATTTAACCCTGTTTATAGGAAGAAATTTATCTTATAATAATTGATATAGGCCTGAACTTATTTTAAAAAGGAAGTGCAATCAAATTACAAATTAAAAATTGTGTCCCATTATTAGTGCTAATATAGTTCTCTTCTGTGCAATGAGAGATATAGAGGTGAAAATATTGGAATAAATACTTCAGTGAGGTCTTTGTAGGAGCTTGAATGTATTTTCTGAGACAGAATCTCATTCTTGAAGTGAGGGCAATTTTTTTTAGAAGGTAATGTATGGTGGGTTGACCCCAGCCAGCGACCACACAGCTGCCTGCTCATCTACCCCATCCACACCTACCCCAGCAGGACAAGGGAAAGTCTAGGAAGAGCAAAACTCATGAAACCCAGGAGCTGAGATAAGGGCAGTTTAAGTGAAGGAAAAAGGGGGAAAAACCCAACAAGTGATGCAAAGGCAGTCATTTACCACCTTCCACAAGCAGAGTGATACCCAGCCAGTCCCTGAGAGATGGCCACTTTTGAAAGCCAACTTGCCTTTCCTTTTCTTCTCCCACTACCCCAGTTCCACTGCTGATCATGACATTATGTTTTATGGGATATCCCTTTCACCACTTTGGGTCAGCTAGCTCGGCTGTGTCCCCTCACAACCTTTTGCCTTCTTCCAGCCTTCTTGCTACTGCTGCAATGCCTTGAAAACTGCTACTGGTTCTAGTATAATAAATGTTGTTTTTGTGTTTTCCTCCATACAATACTGAGAGTTTGAAGGACAGATGATTCAATGTCTGAAAACTTATAACATACAGACAAGCAAGACAGAGAGTGTGTCAGTTGTTATTTTTCTCTCTGGACTCCCCCGTATCACTATCCTCAGAGCCAAGTGAAACAGAGATCTTGGACAGAGTTGCTTTTATTTCTTATCCATGTAGAGACAAAACTCCTCCTTCCTGCTGAAAGGGTTTTTATCCCCATAGTTCTTCTCACTTTTCTTACATGAAGTGGCAAAATAAATGTCGCTGCATAGTTTTCAAGCCACAAGTCTGCTTCATGTTACAACATCTCTTCTTCTCCAGTGATATGCTTTTTTATATCACAGTAAAACATCTGGTTAAGGCTTTGATTCAGGGGAGATGGACTGTCAGAAGTACTTGACTCTTTTACACTTCGAGCCTTTGCATGTTTAAATGTGTCAGGAATTAATGTATTCCATTTCTGGAGTCCCAGCTGGTTTTTTAAAGATTTACCAAGTACTCTAACAGTCAAAATGCCTTCAGGCTTGCAAATGAAGAGAAGTTGCACATCCAGTTGGAGAGCAGGTTGATGGCAGATGGGAGAGACCCATCTGTGGAGGGTCTTTGAAACTCTATGTTTCACCGTGAAAAGCTTGGCTTTGTCAGAAGATTCAGGGTTATCCTGTGGACTGGAAAGTAGGGTCTGATAGAAAAAGTGCATTAAATCTTCTTGTCCTTCTGCTTAACAGGATCCTGACTTCTGTTTTACCCATTTAAAAACCTGACTGAATGGAAACTATTAAAATACATTTTACTACTAATTAAGAGGTAAGCATTGCATCAGTTTGAAAATTACCCTGGAAACTTGACAGCATCTGAACAAACATGTAAAACTTTGGATATTACTCTGTTCATCTTTGTTGGATATACAAAGAACCTTAAACTAGGGTGATGTAAATTGATAGAGCCTCACTAAACATAGTTATGCCTCTCTTGTACTAGCTACAAGTTTGATTTGGAGTTATCTTTCATATAGTTTAGACATCCTATTCCCCTTCCTAACACTCAGCTTCAACAGTCCTGTTATCTGTCCCTAACTCGCAGAGGTCAGAAATCATCCCACTGAAGAGATGTGCCTTCTTGGAGATGGCTCTAGGCAAGGCTGCCACACAGGAAACTGAATATCTCTGCCTAGGGTGAAGGGTGGGCCAGGTTTTGGGGTATTTCTTCCATGGAAGGGCTGGGACCAGACTTCCCTGCTGCTGTTTCCCTCCCAGAGGAAGGACGTGGAAGGGAAAGTCTCTTATTTTCTGAGTAACAAGTGTTGCCCAGCTTCCCCATGCTGGACCATGGAGCAATGGCAGCAAAAGACAGCCATCCACATTTTCGGACATTTCTGTCATATGAGGCATCTGTTTTTCTCTGCCTACAACTGGAAACAGGACAGCTGTTACATATAGTGGTAATGAATGGTAACAGATCCCAGTTTTTGGAAGTCACATAATGTATAATATTCATCTGCTTTTTCCCTCATTTAATAGGTTGTAGTACTTTGCATCTAAAGAGTAAATCACAGTTGGTCAGAATATCTAGAATATTAATGAATTTCAGGAAAAAAATATTTTCCAATTCTATCTATGTGAAACAGCAACTTCTGTTTTACCAGTTTGAAAATTCAGGGACATACTGTGAGTTTTTCTCCTGGTTTTGAGCATTCAGGTTAGTGACAGTTATGATCCTGTTCTCCCAAGTGAACTTAAAGGTTGTCTGTCTTCCTTTCTTTTATTTATAAAACCTGAACATCCGTAACAGTTCCTTTCTAGTCAGGAAAACACTTAGGTACCTGCTAGAAATTGCTCTCCAGAACAGCACTGTCATCTACAGAAAAAATTAATTAATAATGCAGAGGGTTTGAAAACACCTTTGTGATACTACTAATAATTGATGAGGACATAACTGGGGGACATAAATTTTTTTAAAAGTTAAAATCTTAAAGTCACAGAGTTCAAACCTACAAAAGTGGTTAATATTCTTAATTTAATCTTTTTGCCATATCTAATGACAGAGAGTACTCTGATAACTAGGGTAGCCTTGAAAAACTTACCTTCTTTTGACAATCAGCGTTATTTTGATTGTTTTGTAACAGCCTGATAGTTGATTGCAAGTAGGAGAAAATGATGCTATTGATTCCTTCATATTTAGAGGTAAGGTGATTACAAGTTCTTTTTTCATTTCTAAATGTGGGAAACGTACAAAAGTAATTGCTCTTTGTTATATAGTATTCCCTGTTTGGCCCTATTTCTGATTGTATTTCAATGATTAACACAGATCAGACATACATTGTGGATGTACTTCACATCTTTTCAAAATAAGACCTACACAATATACCAAAATGTGTGAGGGCTGGAATTGTTAAACTTAGTTTTATTATTGATAAAAGACAAAATTTTTGTAGCTGGTATGAATCCTGAAACACATGCTTCCTCTTATAGATTAGTGCCAACTGATTTTTATAATTATATGCTATGGTTCATAATTAATGCTGCTAAGGAAGATGGTATAATTTAAAATATATTAATTATGGATGGCATCTGTACTTCAGAGAACAAATTTTTTTCCCTATGCATATTGAGACAGGTTTTACCTGTGTGTAAGTCAAGTCCATATTTCCCCAGTACTTGTGTATATATTGGACACTTTTCAGAAAATCTCCAGCAATTTAAGCAACTCCACAGAAAGTGTTTTGTGGTGCTTTAATCCTAAATTTGTTTGCATGTGTATGAGATGCTGGGAAAGCAAACATTTACAGAGATGGTGAGAATGGGCCAATGTGCATTTTAAGCCCAAAAGTTATTTTCTTTCACTGTATTAATCCAGATATTTTAGAACATGAAAACTGCTTAGAAGTGCCAGCTCTGCCAGTTTTGAAATGAGGGTAATTGTAAATATTGGATATTTATACTGGTCAGTTTTACATCAATTGCCTATAATGTGCATTACTTAGGTATGCAAACAGTTGTCTTCGTTGTGAAACATCTGCTTTTAGCTCTCTGAGTAAAGCGGTATATGCATTTGTGTGTCAGGAGAGGAAAATGCATGATTTCTGAACTCATATGTTATCTGTAATTTAGAGAGATTGTGCAGAAGCTTGTATGAGACTGTCTTCTTCCTCTTTGTACTTAGCAGACTCATTTCAGAACATTATCTGTTGGAAAAGTTATGTGCCCAGTGTGGGCTCATTCATCTGGCATATATAAGATAAAGATTAAGCACCAAAAAGACAGACAAATTATTTAGTACCAGATTGTTTAGTATTTCTGATGAGTTATAACTTGAATAAATTAGATCACAAAAGAGCTTCAGACTATGGTGGGTGGGAGAAGACCATGTCAGACTTACACTCTACCCCTACAGACCACAAACTGTGCTGAAGCTGAACCACACAGGTGTTTCAGACTACACTTCTTCAGCTGAAAAATAGGGAAGGACTAGGCACCTCCTCACTTTTGACAGATGAGTGTGTAGGAGCAAAATGTGATATTTGTCTGTCAAGATTCTGGTCTCGAGATGATAGCGTGAAATTCACTCCAGTGGAGGTAGCCAGCTAAGCATGCACATTTTTCCTATCCCCATGCAGAGAGTCAGCACCTGCTCAAAAATCAGTGAAGTTTGGAGTCCAGCAATGGCAGAAGCAGACACATTAGGGGTGAAAACTCTCCACTAGTGAGGCCAAAAGCAAGAACAGTAAGCTTTAAGATGCTGGCATGACTACCATGATAATTTTGAATAGATGCCTTCAGTGGGCAATGCATTGGAAGGTGAACACCTTTTGACAGCCAGCCGGGGAGTGAATAGTATCATCTTTGACATAAATGTACGGGGATGGAAGATGTGCTGCATGCCTATGCCTATTTCTGTGACATAGTGATGCATTTTTCCATACTAGTCTGAGCGAAATCCCAAAATCTAGGTAGTGAAGGATGTCTTCTTATAAACTAGAAGAGGATTTTAAACATTGTGTGCCAGTGTTGCAGATTTCAGTGGTGACACTGCACAGAAGGCAGAAAGATAATGCTCACTTTTCTCGTCTCCTGTAAAATGTACTACAGGACAGACATACCTTTGCTGAAGTGCACGAAGTACCTTCCTATGCCAGAAAGTTATGAGACTTTTGTTGCCCTTGGCCTCAGCATAGAGAAAGAAACAGACTTGAGTTCTACTCTAATGAAGGTCTTCTGATCACTCCCCAGCAGCTGGTACAAAGCTCGTGCAAACAAATTTAGCACAGACATTACAATGATGAGCTGCAGCCCCCTCTAAGGGGATGTGTTTGGAGATTCTTATGGTGGGGACAGGGCACGGGGTGTTAGCCAAGGAGTGCAATTTACCTGAGCTGGTGGGGGCAGCATAATAAAGGGACTGTCCTCTGCAGTATGTTCTGTTCTCTGGAGCCTGGGAGCAAAGGCAGCTTACGGAAAGCATATTGCGGATGCACAGAGCATTCATCTTGACAAATTGAAGCTTGAAACTAGGCAAGTCAAAGGCAATATAGACATTACTGCTGAAGCTGATTAGAAAGCTTCCACTAGGTACCATGCAGGCCACCCTTTGAGTTTGACTGCAACAATGTGATTATTTTCTAATATGAAAACACTATTTCTTCTTGCCTATTTATATGTCAATCTTATGTTCACAAATTTTTGCAGGTGAAAGTTTCTGTGCATGGATTCTATACGGAATGAGCCCAATAACTCCAGGAGTTGGCATATTTCATAATAATCCCTTCAGTGTGGATATAAAGGCTTCTGGCAGCATGCTGTAGATGAAAATGCCCTCAGGACTTACCAGGCTTATGGTACTGCAACCATAACTCACTTTCCTGCCCTCCCCCTCTTTCTAAGGACGTCTTTTTCCTTTTTTGTCTTTTTTTTTAAAGATAATTAAATTTGTAACCCTTTTTATCTGATTCACTTTGACAACTTTTATTCCTTTTGTTCTTTTCACTGTGAACATGAAGCACAGGATTTAAACAACTGAAGAGTGCAGAGCATTTATTTATTGGTAAGCACACTGTGGATAGTAAGGACTAGTGAGCTTGTAGGTAAGGATTAATATTACCAGACTGAGCACTGTATAGTCACCAATCTGACGAGATATCTGACAAGCACTTGCGGCTTAGGTGAGGAGAGGTCAATAATCTTTGCTTCTTAGATTGCGCTTGATCCTTGATCTTCCCGAGTTGCCATCTTCTGCTTCTCCATTATTTTTTAGCATTTTAAACCTTTTAATGTTGGTATTTTTCCTCTTGAGTTCTCACACTGCTAACTAGCCCCATATCCACACTTACAATTTTTTTATTGTGTTTTTAGGCTTCCTAACTCACGTAGCTTTTCTTTTTTCACTTCTTTTCGGTCATCTCAGCAGTTTTCTCAGCAGACTGACCAAAGGTCACACAGCTTTACTGCCCCAAACTGCTCTTTGGTTTATAGACTTTGTCTGAGGGTTGCATATCAATGGTGTCCACAGATACTTTTCTTTTCTGACTTGTTTCTTATCTGAAGATTTTAGAAAATATTAGTATTTGCATTCATGGATTTAGCTACATCCCACTAAGCACAAATAGTATACGGAAAAAGCCAAGAATAAATTTAGTGTCTTTTAAGTAGGCAAATCTCTACAGAATATAGAATGATAAAACAAAATGTCATGATAAAAGACTGAGAATAATACTTAGGCTTTTCATTGTGTTTTGCTGTTCAAGGATGTACACAAACATTAAATAACAAATGACGAAATAAAGTACATTTAAAATAAAATATAAAACACATCCTACTGTTCAGAAGCCAAATAGTATTGTGCTACTGAGTACGAATTATATGGTGAAAATTATTTGACAGAGATTTCCACAGTAAATCACATATTATTACTTTCATTTTTCGCCATTTCCTGGCATGCAGAACATCCTGTGATCAGCTAGAATTTCACCCTTTTACACATTATACAAGAAAGACCAAATAATGATCTAACAATTTAGAATCTAAGCATAAAATGAGGGATGATGGGCAACAAAACTTGAGGATTTGGTGAGATGCATTAGGCTGTAGCATCGGTAGTGTCCTGCTATATGACCTGCCTAAATTCATCCTGGCTTTTCTTAGACATTAAACAAAAGAGGTGTATATATACGAATTTAAGGAGTGAGAGTTGCAGCTTTTTTACAATACTTATGAATTTCAATCAGAACTCTCATAGGAAGCCTGTATTTTGTTTAACAATAAAACCCAAATGGCTGAGACTGCTGCCTTTACTGCAAGACTGGCATTCTTCTTTCCATGTTGGAAGAAATGTCAAGTTAATTATAATCAAAATAAATTAAATTTTCCTGATATTTAGTTGCATTTTTAGAGTTTAAAGCTATGATTCTGCCAGCATTTAAACAGGTGTGCACCTTGGCTCATGTGAGCTGTTTTCATCTGACATGATGAAGTAAGTCACAAATACCTTGGCATCTCTCCACTCTAAAAATACACGGGTCTGTAGTTAAAATTTTGACTTTTTATTATCCTATGAATCTCCCGATATTAGGTCTTCAGGGGTATTTTGAAATAGTCTTCAAAGGTGTCTTGTCTGATTTCCACTGCGCTCTTTCTCTTTAAGACTGAAACTTTACGAGAAATTAAAATCTTTCTTAGATGGTTGCTATTCAGATGTCTCAGAATTTCTCTGGAAGGCTCCTTCGTTATTTTATGACAGCCTTTTTGTGCTTCACATATTAAAGTACCAGAGAAAGCTGCTGGGGTGTCTTCTGCTCTCTTGAACACCTCACCTATTACAATAAATACATAGTGGTGTATTAAAGCTTAGTCATCTAAGATTTACAATGATATAGACAACAGGACTAAGGTTTGGACTTTATTTTTGGTGAATCCAAAGACTCAGCAAAAAAAAATAGTTCTTGTCATTTACGGCTTCTTTAGCTTCACATCTGTCTTTGATCTTTCAGCTTTCTTTATACTCCTGTGTACAGACTGCATTCTATGTGCTTCACCCGAGAGTAGAGTGGAACCATGTGGACAGACAATATCCCTGTCTTCTCTCCTGGAGCAATATGTGATTAATGATCTCCAGCCTACAGAGGTAAGATGTGTCCTGTGCCAGGATGTAGGAGGTTTCCCACCAAGAAGCCTTGATTATTAAGATAAATGGATAATTGATGACAAAGAGGAAAAACCCCCACAAAACATCTGGAGAAGAAATGGTTTGAGTATCTCTTATTCCATCTTGGGATGCAGAAATGGGCTGTGTAATCTCTCAAGATTTCTTTCATGTCTACTTTTTATTATTTTGTTTTTCTGAAAGAAGAAATGTAAGATGCCAGGATTAGTACCTGTCTGCATGCAGTGTTGTCCTGCCTTGAGATCCCCAGGGAACCTTTTCAGCCTTCTGGCAGGGGTATAGATCCCAGTCTGGAGCTCATTGCTGCAGTTGATATACAGAGCAAGCCTATCCTGCACACAACTAAGAATTTGTACATCTGTTCCTTGAACACTTTCAGCAGCTACAGCCTCAAACAAATGCCACAATGGGTTTCATAAGAAAGCATTGAGAAAATTGTGTGTTCTGCATGACCATATTTAATAACAGGAAAACAGGGCTGGAAGGGACCTTGAGAAGTTGTGGAGTCAATATTGTTCCAGTACAAGTCCTGTGTCCAGCACGTTTTCCAGTCTGTAAATTCTACAGCTATATGTGTGTGTTACTTGTCAGTGCATATCCCAGCTTCTTAATACGGAAATTTGAAATGTGTGGCTTGAGTTTCATCCAAAGCTTTAGGAATGGTGAGGAATAAAGGAGTAGAGATAACCACAACAGAAGAAATTCCTTGTGTTTGTAGAAGGAGCTGATTCATGATTAAGTTGGAAATACAATTTTCAACATATGTTGAAAGCTGATGTTATGCCACTGTTACAATTCTTTGTTTTTCTCTTTCAACAACTTTTTAAAAAAAGATTTTCACCAGCCATTTGTACCATTATGTAAATCCAGTAGCCATGTTCGATTCAAGTCTGTGTACTGTCATTTCCCTAGCGGATTTCTAAATGCAACCAGGATGATTCAGAAAGTTTGGCCTGTTTCATCAAGTTTGTCCTGAGGCATTCATGGATCAAATTGGGGTAGAAGCTACTGGTGTCTGAACTGAAAATTCTATTTCTTCGGGAAAGGAAGAAGGCATTTAGAGAGAGACTAGAGCAGAGATATCTCCCAGAAACGGAGGTAGCCCTGCCCAGAAACAATAAAAGCTAAGCTACAGCAATGTGTGATACTTCAGTCTTGCACAATTAACCTCACTGTAGCTCTTGCTTTCAAAAACAGTTTCTAGTGTTACTTGATCTCCTGGAATTGTCTGACATTTCCACTGTATTTCTTTTCCTTTCACTCACTTCCCAAGACACTGCTTGAATTGTGTCCTAACATAATTTTTTTACCGCAGTATCTGCAGAATAGGCTAAACACATGGAGAGAAGAGAAAATCTGAAAAGACTTGAAGACACTGAAATGTGTTTTGGTTTGTTCCTCTCACCCCCTCCTGCCTCATCAATGAACAAGTCCTAACATTTTAAATTTTTTTTGGCTAGGAAAATGTAGATTTTTTAAACTTAGAATAATCAAAATGAATCTTCTTTAAAAAAATCAGTGTTGTATGTTAAAATTTAGACTTTTTTGTTATGCTATTATACAAACTGGAGACATTGAACAAACAATGATTCGACAGTTAAAGGCCAGAACTCTTTTTTCCTGCTTGCATCTTGTGAGAGCTCTATTTTCTACTTTGAATTGCAACATAATCCAGTTTTCGTAAATGCTCTGATTTCAGCTAAGGAGCCTATTTTTCAGAATTTCTCCACCAATTTTTCTTCCATTAGCTATTGTTGAACTGGCATGAAGAGAACAAATTTCTTGTCAGGAGAGGAAATACTATTATTAAGCAAAGACTTGTGCTGAATAGCCACCACTGAATGTACAAAATTAATTTCAGTGTAGTCTTTTATATTAAAAAAACTGCAATGAAGTATAGCTCCTGCAAGAATAATTGCACAAAAACTCCTAAAAGGATTTTCAAAGAAAAATAGAAAACTTGAAAAAGATAACAAGCATGGAAGATAAGAACTGCCAAACCAGTAAACTAGAACCTGAGTTTATGTTATTAATCCTGCTATCTAGATAGTAAAAATTTCATATTTTGTCCAAAAAAAGACGAAGATACATCTCAATAGTATTGAAGAAAATGGTGTTTGTAGTCTTGGCACTGGCTGGTATGTCAGGCTCTGTGTGGAAAAGTCTTTGGATTTTAGTGCTGCTTTCGTTAAGTTAGTTGCTGATGTGGATAACATAGAAGATGAGGTATTTGACGTTACGTGACATATAGTTTGAGATCAAATGTTTTGTGGTAGTTTGGGTGATTTTTAATTTTGCCTCCTGTCACTTTTTGTGCTTTGGGACATGGTGAGAGATTTATAAATGTTTGAGTTTTACATGAGTTAAGGTGATAAATTACCTTTAACACTCTCTGGAAGACTAAATACTTTAATCCCTTCCTGAAATCCCTTTTATACCTTTTGTTTTCAGAGGTAAAATGAAGGGTACAGACTAAGAAACTCAGTCAAATCATGCAGTTGAAATAAAAAGTAAAATACTGATGACAATCACTACCTCTACAGCTAAAAATAATAGAGGTTAGGAGCATAATATAACACACAATCTATTATAGTAGCTGTTAGAAGTTAGAAAGGTGAATTGGAGTAGGTTGTAAATAGACATGAACTGGACTTTGTTTTAATCCAGTACTCAAAAGTGTGTTGCAAATTAAGAGAAACTTTTACATTTGATATACACAATTAGGAAGGTCCTGGGGAATACTATTAATACCGCAGAAAATCTTGCAATTGTAATGTGCCTAGTGTGTGAAGGCACTCAGATTGAAGTCTGTAAATACCTTTGAATAACAGTAATTTGAAGCGACAATATGTTGCTCCCTGCATTCAGTATCACTGAAATTCATACAAAGAGGGCCTCCCTCTTTCGTTTATTAAAATAAAGCACAGTCCCAGAGCACACATGTTCTCCTAAGGCTTTCTGCTTTCAAAATATTTTTCAACAAATGATGAAGAGCTTGGAGGTATCCTTTTCTAAAAGAAAAATAGTAAATGTTATGCTGTTAGAAATGGAAGAAAAATAATAAATGTTATGCTGTTAGAAATGGAAGCAATAAGATTTTGTGTGGAACTAGGTAAAGAAAAAAAAAGCTCTAAAACTTCCTGAGAAACTGGGATTATTTTTGTCATTCTGAGATTATCTTGTGTTTAAAGAGCTCCCATGATACCTCATGGTATCAGAGAATGCCCCACTGCTTCCTAATGGTAATATTTCCTGCAGAATTGCTTCCACATTTCACTATGGTCTGCCCTTTGGTGCCTGTGGGATACATCAGGAGAACAGCACATTGTGGGTTTGTCCTGTAGAAGAGATTCTTGTGATCGACAGCAATACTCAGATCCTATACAATTTTGTGGAAACGTAGGAAAGTGTCATATAAATGTTGAACAAGGCATAAGCGCAAACTTTCTATTACTCTGATGTTTCAGTACCTCTCCTGACTTTCAGAAGAGCTGTAAAAATACAGTAATAGATTAGTCTTATTATGTTTTTCTAGAACAATTATGAGGATGATGTTATATGGGATAATTGGCAACAATTTCAGCTTGTTCTCTGTAAAAGAATGACTTCTGCATGTAGACAATATTGCTTATGCTGTCCATTTCCAATATATAAATCACGCCTGGGCAACATGAGACTTCAGAAAATCAGAGTTATTCATACCTACCTCTTCTTTTTTGAAGTTTCTGTGTGAGTTTGAAAGATTCTTTCAGACTTTCTTTCTGTGGAAAAGTTATATGCATTTTTACTTCAGGGATTTTAGTAGGCCATGCTAAGCCTAGTGCTGCAAAAACCAGAATGCTTGTTGCGAATCACAAAACGTAAAACAATGTTAAAATGCTTGTCTCACTAATACTGAATGCAAAAATCACCAAGATGAATGAATATATACCTCTGAAACTCTCTGGAAATCTGATGTGATTTAACCCCAGACAGACACCAAGTCTCATAGTGCCACTTGCTCACACCCCCGGTGGGATGGGCAAGAGCATTGGAACAGTAGAAGTAAGAAAACTCATGGGTTGACTTAAAGAGAGTTTAACAGGTAAAGCAAAAGCTGCACATGCAAGCAAAGACAAGGAGCTCATTCACCACTTCCCACAGTCAGGCAGGTTTCCCAGGAAAGCCGGGCTCCATCAGGTGTAATGGTGACTTCTGAGGACAAATGTCATCACTCTAAACATTTCCCTGTTCTCTTCCCCCAGCTTTATATGCCGAGCCTGACACCATATAGTATGGAATATCCCCTTGGTCAGTTGGAATCACCTGTCCCAGCAGTGTCCTCTCCCAGCGTCTTGTGCACCTCCAGCCTTCTTGTTGGCTGGCTGGGGCAAGAAAAAAAGGCCTTGACTCTGTGCACTGCTCAACAATGATGAAAACATCCCTGTGTTATCCACCCTGTTTCCAGCACAAATCCAAAACACAGTCCCATACCAGCTACTATTAGGAAAATTAACTCTGCCCCAGCCAAAACCAGAACATTCATTGTCACTGATTTTTTTTTCCTGATTCTCTTTATGGAAGTCTCTTCATGTGGGCAAAGGGTTGGCTGTCGATGACCTGAATTCAGAAAGATGGGAGTGGAGTGGAAGCCAAAAGACTATAGTTAACAAATCATTAATGTGGTAGGACTGGAGTTATTCAATAAATAGGATCTCAAAATAAGCAGTTGTACAGAAAGGTTCTGCTTTTGTCAATAGGATCCCCAGTACTTATGCCAGCCCTAGCGGGATTTTAAAATGCAATCGGATATGTCTTCCTCACAGATGACTTAGAAGGAGAAAAACTGTGGCTGGAAAAACGTAATTGGAGATGAAGATGTTAATAAATCTCTCATTTTGCATTGTTAATGCATTTATTGAAATACAGTTATAGTTTTAATTATAGTAAGAAAACAAATTACATTAAAAATGCAGTCTAACACAGTTTTGAACCGAAAAAATGGAAATAGGTTTTTCGCCTTCAGGAAAGAAGAAAATCCTATTTCAAAGACAGAAAATCAGTTGGATTATGTCTAGAAATTTATTATGGATGCTTTTGAAATACTATTGGTATTGAAATTGCCATGTGCTATTATTCTCCAATGTAATTATAATTGACTTGATTGAATAATCTTACACATCCTAATAGTAACATTTGCAGAGGTAGGTATGGTCTAACTAAAGTCCAAGCAGACTTAAATTTTCTGATAATAATGTTAAAAATCTACAGCAAATTTTAAAGGAAGTACATTTTCAATTCTGCCACATAGTTATAATCACAGTTTGATGTGTCCATGGAAAGAGAATATTTGAGGTATGTAATTTAAGGAATTATGAGATTGAATATTATGTGTTGTGTACAGACAGCAGACATTCCAGTTATGGATGGACTGTTTTTGGTAAATTTCTTTCCAGAGTTTGGGAAACAGATTCCTAATAATGATTTCTTTTTGTACAAAAGAGCTAAGGTGCTGCTGTTCAAATTGCAGGTATTTTGGGTACATACATAAATGGCTGTTCAAGAAGTAAAATTTCATTCCTGAGCTAGGGGCTAGTCCAGGATCTTGTTCCCCAGCTTCTGTTGCTGGCAGGCCACAAATAAGTGGGTGTTCATTAGTTTATGTGAGTGTGCTGACAGGCAAACTGGCTCCCGCCTTTTGGCTGCCACTCAGCAGAACACGCTGTAACCTTAGCTTCTCAGAAGCCAAGGCTCTATGGCTTCATGTAGCCGTGGAGACCTGTGCTGTGGAGAATTGTCGTAGGAATCCAACCCTAAGTGCTTTACTTCAAATATGGCTGAAATTTGCTGATAGATTCAAACATTGTGCAGGAGAGATAGACAAACTCACAGCACCACAGTAAAAGTTGGTCTCTTAGGAAGCTGAGTTAGAAATGGTTTATGAAAATGTTAAGAATTAGGACTTTTCAAAAAACAATTATATGAAGATAAAAAATGCTTTAAGAACCTGTATTTTTTTTATTGTCAATTATTTCCTCTTCATTCTTGATTTTCTTTTCCCTTTAAAAATTTTTGACTGAAGTTACTATTTTTATTTAAAGAAGCTGAATAAGTGATGAAGATGTACAGATGGACAAAAGTGGAAAAAAAAAGTGAAACACATAACTCTACAACTGAATTTTAAAATGTCTCATTTTGGCCCCAAATTGAAAAATATGCATCATTGTATGGAAAATCAGAAGTTTAGAGGAAAGATGCTAACAAAAATAAAATGATTTTTTAGCAGTAAAATGTCAGACTTGCACTTGGTTGCAGGATGGTTATAAACAACAAGCATTCTTATTTCAGCATCACTGCAGAAGTGCAAAACCAGATAGTTTTGAAACATGTTTTTCCACTGTTGTTGGCTACTTTATTTTCTCTATTTTGGCCTCTACAAGAGTTTATCTATACTTCTATTTAATAAATACTCTCTTTGGACAGTTCAACACCATTCTTGTTTTGGTGGTAACTGCCATTCTCTCTCTTTTATATTATGTTGTCTTGCCCGACATAATCTTTGATAACTTGTCTGTGTGTTCCTAATCAACCATCTTTGCTCTGTCTTTGGTTTCCCTTTACTAGGCAATGATTTGCTTCACCACTGATGTGTCTTCATGCTTTTTGCTAGCAAATTGCACAGAATCAAAGTTGAGGCTGGAGGAGCCTCTTCTGCAGATCATCTAGTCCAACCTAGGTTTCATCAGATCATGCTTCTCAGGGCCCTGTTTTCTAGTTTTGGGTATCTCCAAAGATGGAGATTGCATAACCTGTCTGGGAAACCTAATACGTGCTTCAACCTGTGACCATTGCCCCTTGTCCTACCACCATTCTTATAAAGAAGGATCTGTCTCCATCTCCTCTCTGTCCTCACGAGTGCTGAACAGAAGGGAAGAACCACTTACCTTGACCAGTGGGCTGCACTCTTGCGAGTCAGGCTACTGATGCTCTAGTACTTACATGTCTGTTTGAGAACTTCTGCTATTACTAGAGGCACGTAAAGGTAGAATTAAAGTTGTAGTCAGATTTTGGCTTTGGCCTGCTCTGCTTTGCTTTATTTATGGCTTCTTATGGAGAAAGCAGCAGCTGCTGTTGCTAGGACTACACTGACACCTGCAGTTATTGACTGCAACAGAAGAAGAAGGTGCTCAAGCATTAGCCAACCTTAGTTTTATCCCCTCAAACAAAGAATTATTTCAAGAAAAACCCTTCTGTGGTTTATCATGACGTGCAAACCTGAGGAATGTTGTGCTGTTGCATTTCACAGAACAGCTCAGTAAAGAGAAAAAAATCAACCCTACAGTAATCCACAAAGTTAATTTCAGACTCTCATCTTCCTTTTTTTCTTTTTGTTTTTAGAAAAAATACTTCCAAAATCATCTTAACTGTAGCTCTGGCTGCATGAGATAAGGAATAGTTCTGAGACAATCCTGTTTCTTCCTTTCAACATACACATCTATACGTGTGAGCAATGGCTTTGCCTGGCAAGATGAAACTTAATGTATCTTGCTTATACTGCATAGTTCCTTGAACTGTTTGATGGAATTGGCAAGGAAGGAATGGACTTATGGGCAGTATATAGATATTTTCTACTATATCCAATATGGTCTGTAAAATAAAAATATGTCTTTAAGGAAACAAATTCCAATGTTGAAAAAGGTGAGTAAAAATCTTTCTTACATAATTTTCTGTTAGTGTTTTGATGTCTGTATTCACTGTACATATAGTTCATGTATTAATGAAACTATTAACACAACATTTTTTTCAAAGAGCTTAAAGGAAGTGAAAAATTAATTTCAAAAGTCTTGGAGGCAAACCTTTGACCACAAAATATTCAAATATTGGAAAATGGCAAGGGAAACTTCAACAACAGTGGGCTTCTTTCCTGTTTGTTGTTCAAGAACTACTTCTCTTGGATTCCATTATCACATTCTTGAGCTTTCTAGCACCCGTGTTGAGGACTGCCCAGGTAAGGCAGAGATTTGCTTCAGCCTCTGATAAATTAATGTGTAATTCATACACATTTGTTGTGTATGAACATTGTTCTCATGAGTCAATGTCATACATGTAAGCAGCAGAGGTTTTCAGAACTGTCCCTACTTTAAAGGAAAGGGGGATTATTTAATTGTTTCAGTAGTCTAGGTACCTGTCAGGCTGCTTATACGCTTATATTCTCTAATATTCTCCTCACTATTTTCATAGATGACCAGCAGGAGATCCCATAGCCACCAGTTAGCACTGCAATGGTTGAGGCAAAATATTTTATCTATAGCCTGCATCATATACTCTGAGATGCTTTTACTTTGTTTAGCAATTAAAAGCATATAAACTTAGTGGAATTTGGAGATATAGCAGCCTGTTTATGTTTGCTGTGTCTATAAGATGCAATGTGTATTCCTGACTAAGCTTTCACCTTTCTTGCTTGTCCTACACCAGTGTTTGTGTTTTCCATAAGCATTTAGAAGCTATATTTAATTATATGATTTTTTTCAAATAAAGAATATTGAACTGTGACAAAACACTGTTAGCTTCTAAGTCAGAATGTGACATACAGTGTTGATAGCCACACTGTATGGGGGATTATATCTGTGACCATAATATCCATAGTTTTGTTTGAAATGAACTCATCGAATCTTATGACTATACCTTGACCATAAGCTGCTAAGGAAATATTTCTGAACTTTTTCTGAGAGTGACTTCTCCCTTGAGAGACCAGCTGAATGAAGTATGGATGATACTTCTGTGATGTATCTCTCACTAAGAAGGGCTGCCCAATTCAAATAAACCATTGACCATTTCTGCAGTGGTCTTATTAACAGGATAATAAACTGAGACAGCTGTAAATCTAGAGCTGTGAAGAATGAATTACCCATTGAGTGCACCCCTTTATATTATTAAAAATAAAAAACTGCTCCAAGGAGTCCTACTCAAATGAACAAAGTGTTTGTTTCTAGACTTTGCTTACTCGCTGTACAACTCTCTTGTAAGCCAACACCCTTTCCTGACAGTGATGTGGCTTCTAATTAAGCATTTAAGTGAAAACACATAATCTCAGCTCCTGGTACAAAATGACACTGTGTGATGCTCTATCATAACAGTAGAACTGAGCTGTGGATAGGTTGTGTATCTCTTCGAAATGTGGTTAGGAATAAGAATGGATGGAAATTGTTTTTGCATGTTGAGAAAACAAGCTGGGACTCTTGAAAATTGCATTTTCAGGTATGATAGAGACTTAGAATTTTAGTTTTATTATAGATGTTCAATGTTTTAAGATTTCTGTTTTGCAGGAATAGTAGTCTTGCTGAGTTTATTGATTTACCCTAAAATGAAGGGAGACACTGGAGAAAATGGAAAATGGTTTAGCTGAGCTAGCAGATGTTTCTTAAGCTTATACTTCTTGGAAACCTTTTAATGGCATATCCAAACCTTTATCTTGTTTTGGTTTTGCTCCAATATGTTGTATTGGTTTTTATGGCCAGGTTTTGGTAGCAGGAGGCTACAGGGGTGGCTTCTGTGAGAAGCTGCCAGAAGCTTCCTCCATGTCCAGCAGAGCCAATCTCAGCTGGTTCCCGGAGAAACCCATCAATGGCCAAGGCAGTCAGGAATTGAGAGTAACTCCTCTGTGATTACATATTCAAGGAGGAAAAAGTTATTGCACAGATGTAATTGTAGCCAGAGAAGAGTGGGGTGAGAATATGTGAGAGGCAGCACTCTGCAGACACCAAACTCAGTGGAGAAGGAGGTGCAGGAGGTGCATCAGGCACTGGAGCCAAGATTCCTCTGGAGCCCGTGGTGAAGATCATGGTGATGCAACTGTGCCCCTGCAGGACCACGGGGAGGCAGAAATCCACCAGCAGCCCATGAGGAGGCCACTCTGTTATCACAGAGGCATTGCCACCATTTCTAATTGGCCCGGCCTTGGCCAGTGACACGTCTGGCCTTGGAGCTGCCAGGGATTGGCTCTCTTGGACATAGAGGAAGCTTCTGGCAGCTTCTCACAGAAGCCACCCCTGTAGCCCCCTGCTACCAAAGCTTGGCCATGCAAACCCAATACGTACTTGATTGGACCATTTCTAAAGTAGAAAACAGGAAGTATTGAATTTCTAATGAAAATACTGCCTCTGATCCCAGAGAAAATAATTTCACTACCATTGAGATCTAATGTATGAATCAGAGTTTGTATCTGAGTCAGATATTTTGGATAGTTTCACGTGTTTTTTTTTTTCTTAGTGCATAAGGCCTGTGTGTAATGAATTTTGGAGTGTTTATAGTATCCTCTAAATGAATTACTTTCTTGAAATGGAAATGCTTGAGGTTTTGAGGTTCTCATCCTCCTCTTTCCCTCCTCCACCCTGCCTTCACCTTAACTGAGGGCACTATTTTAGAATACTTCTGTGTATAATTCTGTGTGTAAAAGCATCTGATACGTAGGTCTGTACTCTGTTTCTTGTAATTTCTCAGTTTTTCTGGGAAAAATGAATTGTCTAACCTGTAGAAATAATTTCTTGGTACTGGGTCCTGTATGTATTAGCCAGCAGAACTGAAAGAAATTTAAAATACACTGTCTAACAAGAAGTACTCTTTTTTAAACTGGAATTTCTAAACCACAAACCTTGTTTACTAATCATGCTTTTTGTCAGGACAGTAGCTTGATTAAAATAATAAAAACAATGTCTGGCATGCACTGTCTTATATATTAGCATCTGATTCAACTATGCTTAAAAATTAATTTTGCCTTGAGGCTTATTTCAGGGATGTTGATGTCAAAAGCACTTTCTTTGCTACAATTTAGGGCCGCAAACTGAATTCCTACCTTGTTATCTGTCAGATGCTAATTGGCTAAAAATATGAGCATCTCTTTTTTTCTCCATGCTACTTCTCATTAACAACAATATGAAGGTACAAAATATGTGGCTAAAATCCTACTCGTTTTTACTACATAGACTACATTTTGAAAAAGTATTAAGCATTATTCTTTATTCTTTCATATGTCAAAGAAGAGAAGGAATTTTCCACTAAACTTCCTGAGCTCTCTTGATAAGACTAAACTTGCCTGCAAAAAATACTACATGCAAGACAAACTGAATTATCTGAAGAGCTGTGAATGTAGTGTATGGCAGGTTTTTGTTAGTCTGATGGGTGAGTTTTTGCAGCCTTTGGAAAGGTGAGTAGCCAGGTCAACAGGATGCCCAGTTTATGGGACAGAAGTGTCAGTAAACAAACTGCAGCGGTCGTGTGAAGTGGTGGCATGTGAGTGAAGGGAGGTTACTGTGGGTTCAAGGTGTTATACAGGATAGCAAGAGCCTACATCTTGCTTTTGAAAAGGAAGCAGGGATATAAACGATTGAGTACTGAATGTCAGAGCAGTGAATATCAATGTGCTATTACGGTAGTTTTTCAGAAGATACTCAGAGGAAATTTTGCATTTGCTGTTCTGTATTGCATTAAATAAAAATTGTGTATGAATATTAGTTGTGCTTAAAATCATCTAATATGTCTCTAAATGTCATAATGGTATACAGAGTAGGAAAAAGGTAATAGACTATTATAACATAATATAATAATTATATTCCTCTTTCAAGTAGAATAACTTTTTTGACATCTTGCATAAACAGATGAGATTAAATCATGCTTTTCATCAGAAAGCATGTTTTCCTTTTCTTTTGAATATTTTCCCTACAAATATTCTTACTGCAAGTGGTAGTTCAAAGTAAAAGGTATTTGCTTATAATTTTTATTGTAACTGTTATTTTAGTGCTAACTTGCACATTTACTTTCCTTGTGTGTAAATATATTATGTTAGATTTCCATTTAAGTCTTGCATTTCATAAAGGAAACAAATGGTAATGTGATGTTTTTATGCCAATACTAATCAAATAAAACATATTAATGTCATTTTTCCTGCTTGTACCATTCCTGGCATGTACACAAAAGCTCTATAACATTAATTTATGCATGCTAGATATGTATATTTCAGTGCTTAAGAGTATTTGCTACTACTACCCTTGCATACAAATACAGACACATGCATAAACACAGAAATGCCCTTTGTTATAGTTTTGGGGTTTTAAAGTGTCTAACTTTGGAGAAAAACTTCACCAGCATTTTTTAGTGCTGGATTGTGCAACCATTAAAGCAATCACTTTTTTATTCTTCCTGTTAAACCACTACCACCTAACAATCTTTTACATGAATGCAGAGCTCATTAACGGGGTCAGGCTAAAAATGTTTATGATGGCTTTAATGGAGATGTCATATTTTCACAGTGTCTGAATAAGCAAGTGAAAACAAATTGCAAAGAGAAGTCAGAGGACTATTAAGTCAACTATTTGTTTTAGAGAGGCAACATATTCTTAAGTGAATTCAGCAGTCTGTGTAAAGGATTGTGGTGCTGCAAGGTAACACAGAGTCTTAGAGCACTCCTGGGCATTCCTGGTTTATGGACCTCACTGCAGCTTTTAGCTGCTCTTTGCTGAAGCTTCTGTGCTCACTTAGTATTTTACAAAGTGACTGAGCTGTGCTTGCACAGCTGAGGGAAAGGTTTTTGTTTATGCCCACCACCATTGCCCAGCCAGTAATTTCTGCTAGGGTGGGTGTGGCAGGTGACTTCTGTAACCATAGTTTGGGGCTCTCTGGGCTTGTCCTATGACATGGAAGCATCAAGGAGCAGTTTAGTGAATGAGAATGTAGTCAGTTGTATATAAGAGTGGCATCTTTATTTATCTCATACCCTTTATCATGCTTAAATGTTGTAATCCATATATATTGGTACATATGATTAGAGAACAGTCACAACACCCCTTGGTTTAGCTGCTTTGTATAAACACCAAAGCCGTCACAATGTCCAGTACCACTCTGCCCATGCTACGTGGCAGTGAATGTGGTTCCCAGGAACCATTGCTCATAGCCTGCACACAGACATGAAACCAAAAAAACTCCAAAGCAATAAATTTGTAATTAACCACATGTTTTCATGAAATATTAACACATTAATTCTCCTGCATAGTGCTTAATGTTACTAAATGAGTTACTGTAACTGAATGACTGAATTAAAGATGTTATAATCTATGAAGTGCAAGGCATCGCTGTTAGATGGCTTAAGTGCAAATTAGAGCAAAAAGTAATTCATATCTTTTTGTGGCCTCTTTTTGGCATGTACTCTGAACAACTGATGTGAAATTGATGATACAGGAGGATTGCATTCATGGGTAGGAAATGAAAACATTGATGTGTAAACTTAGGTAACTCTTAGATTAGTCATTAAGTGGGAAATAGCATCAAGGGAATAACAAATATGTCACATCCATGATCTTTCTAATATGATCTAGACTTCCTCATCATTTGGGGGTGCCTAACGATCCTTTGCATCTGTAGATGTATATGAAAAATGTGACTTGATTAAAAAGACTTGATTTCACTTTTTAAACGGTAGAGGAACAGTAATCACAAACCAAAGGAAGGTATTTATAGCTTTTTTTCTTCCTTTTAGAAGACATGCAAGCTGGTTTTATTTTTCTTGCTTAAATCAGCTTTCAAAAAACATATGTTAAAATGCCAGTTACTTCTCAGACAAAATCCTAAACTATTTAGCAATTTTTCACAGGTTTGTGTTTGATTTATTAGCAATTACAGTGTAGTGTTCACCCTGTATCTGGAATGTGGGCTACTTTCTCCTGTGCTGTTACTTTCCTTTTTGGCCAGACACTGAGAAGCCTTTCAGAAACCATCTGCATTTCATTACCTACTTTATGAGATTGTAAATTGATTATTTTCTGTGATTTTATTAATTTTAGCAGCTCCCCCAAAATTTGGATCATTGTTTTAGTCCCAGAATGCCCTTTTCATAGTCATAGGGGTTCTTACATGAAAAGCTAAGTGTCATGCACCTCATATGGTTTGCATAAGCGTTAGCAGAACTGTTCTTTCTCTTTGTTCTGGTACCTCTGCTACAGAAAAAGTGACATGTTCCTTATTAAAAAGAAAAATAAATCTAGGAAATGGTGATGCAATGAAAGCATCATTATGACCAGGGAAGAGAAAGGATAACACACTTCTAATGCATACAGTTTTGATATGAAATACTTCATAATTTACGGTTGGTTGTTACAACCTTAACTATGTGCAGTATTGTTGGAAATTCCCACAGAGCATAAGGATAGCTCTACTAAATTAGAATGCAACCTTAGCATTTCTTCTACCTTTCTGAAGGTCTAAACCGAGCTGATTTGCTTCTTGGTAAAATTAGAGTTATGAATTTTACTCTTAAATGATTCTACTATTTTAGAGTACAGATTTATCAACATGGTTTTCCATTATGTTCAATACTGATTAATTTTATGAAAGCTTTTACTTGGTTTGCATAACAGCAATGCCAAAATCGCTTTACCATGCGGAGAGAGCATGTGGATCTTATTTGCATGCTGCAATGCATCATTTAGGAGTTTTTTAATGGATTTTCATTGTCTTTGCAAAGATGATAGAGTTTTATATTGATAAAATAGATTGAAATTTTTATAGAATGAATAGTGAGAACTCTAATTGCTGCTAGTTCTAAAGCTGACAGAGGGCTTATTTGGGAATAAGTTCTGGGCGGAATGTAAGGTGGCAAAAATCCGAGTAATGTGTGCATTAATGCTTTTTGTAGAGGAAAGTAGTCGGTCAGTAGCTTGGAAGTAGAGAGGACAAAGAGAAGAGGGTAAAGGTCTCGGGGTTATGCTGGCTGACACCATTTACTGATGGTAAGGGTGTTGAAATTTGCACGTAGTACCAGTGAAACCTGATTTGTAAACGTCTGTGTTCACACATTAAATCCTCAAAGATGTGAAGCCTTTGCCTTTTCTCACAGGAAAAAGAAAGGGTATAGCAGAGGAGAAGAGAATTTTTTTAGAATTTTATGTTTGTTTTCCATTTACTGGAATGCAATACGGGATATGAGTGCCTGGAAACAATTCAGGCTGGTGAGATACCTGAATTTATACTTTCACAAATGGTTAAAACTCTTCATTTTCAGACATTCAGCTTTAACTTAAATAGACTAATGGAAAGAGGTGCTACTATTAGGCTTGAAGGACTTACTGGAGGCAGACAGATGGTGGCCAGGTGCAATTGCATTACAACTCTAAGAGTAAAATGTGTTTGTCTTCCCCCCACAGTAGCCAACAATTTTGGAACTTGAAGTATCTGGAATTAGATGGCCCCAAACTGAAATAATAAAGTCAATGTAAAAGTTGGGAGCCAAGTATGAAAAGGGAAATTTGCAGTTATTCAGAAGAATGTGTAGTGGAAAAGCTCAGGGTCATATTCTTAGAACTGTGAGACCATGCATTAGCATAGCTTTATAAACCTACTTGTCACCTGAATACAGCACCAAGTTTTTGTACTTGAAGGTTGGAAATAAATATGGAGTAAAATGTTCATTATTATTCTCTTTCATGCTGCATGATTTTCAAAGAGCTGTTTCAAACAAAGGAGTTATTAAGGCTTCTTGAGAAATGATGTAAGTATCTATGATTATTTTAGTCTCCTATGGTGGGCTGGAGACTTCCACCACATTAAGAAAAGGAATTCTAACTATGGTTACTTAATTTTAAAATGAGACTCACTTCATTCTGAGTCTTATTTCCTTAGCTCAACCTTTTGTTTTATTTAGGACTGTGATTTAAAAGACTCTGGACAGCAAACAGGGCCCATTTATTATTGTCAGATTTATTATTGTAGAGAAAACATGGGAGAGATATTTTTGAATCTCTTTGGAAGTCTGAAGGTTACCAAAGCAAGCAATTTTGTTACAAAACTAGAGACAGGACTACTAACATTTTCCTTTCTGATATGGTCAGCATTAGGAGCAGAAAACCATGCATTTCAGTGAACTAATTTCCTGAAGTGTACAGTTTATTGAATTCACAACATTTAAGATCACCTGGTGGCCTTTCTGTTAGTGTCTTGAGGAAACTTTCAGGGGATATGGGAGGTTGCTGTTCTGCTTTACACATAGAAGGTTGTCTTCTGCTAATCTGTGGAGTTACAGCCTGGAAAGCTGAAAAGCCAGACTGAGTCAAAAGGGAAGGCATGCTCATCCAGTTGGCCTGCTGTGCAGGGCTGTTGAATACCTGTAGTATGTCTGCATAGGCAACACCTTCATCAGAACAACCAAGAAGTGTTTGAGTCCAGGTTCTCCTTTAATCCAAGGTTTAGAGTAATTTTTTTGTTTAAATCCAGAAAAATAGAAGAGTTTGAATCTTGCCATCCCACCTACTCCAGAAAAAATTCTGTACATGTGTATTGAGAATAACAGTATCACAAGGATAGGATTTGTCACAGTCCCTCCATGTTTTTAAAAAAATACTGTTATTTACTTGGTGTAGACACAAAACAGAGTTTCTGTGTGTGAATCCCGCGATGTATCTGGAGAGGAAAGAGTTATCCTGCAAACATACGTGTTTCGATTTTTAGGGCCTGTTTGGTTTGGTGGTTTTCTTTGGTTGTTTTTTTTTTTGAGGATAGGCTGAGAGAGTTGGGGTTGTTCAGCCTGGAGAAGAGCAGGCTGCAGGGAGATCTTAGAGCAGCCTTCCAGTGCCTAAAGGGGGCCTGCCAGAGAGCTGGAGGTGACTTTACAAGGGCATGCAGTGACAGGATAAGGGGGAATGGTTGTAAACTGAAAGAGAGTAGGTTTAGATAAGATAATAGGAAGAAATTCTTTACTCTGAGGGTGGTGACGCACTGAAATCACCAGGTATGGATACCGCATCCTTAGAAGTGGTCAAGGTCATGTTGGATGGGGCTTTGAACAACCTGATCTGCTGGAAGGTGTCCCTGTCCATGGCAGGAAGATTGGAACTACACGGTCTTTAAGGCTGTTTCTATCACAATCTGTTCTACCATACTGAACTGGAAAGTAAAATTTTTAAATTGTATATCCTGAACTATGCCTTTATTTGCAGTGGTGAAGTCAAAGGCACTGCAATTAAGGTTGTGTTGAAGGCAAAGTAACACATGGACACTCCAAGTGACATGCCATAGAAGAGGAGAGTGTCTCATCTTGATGTCAGGCTCAGCTGAGCCTGAGAGTGAAATAACGAAACAATTACCTGCTTTGTTTTCTTAGTTCCCCCTGTACCTCCCCCAAGAAAATTTAAATTTGCAGCTAATAAGGATGTCATTAAAAAAATCAAGAATAATCTTTTATGAGAACAGAAGCTTTTATATTACAGTATTGCTGTCCTCCCTCTTGGCCTTTGTTTTAGACTTGAAATACTATCTTTTGGACTATACCATGCTATTTTACAAGTAAGCATCTACTGCCTGTTAAGTACAGGGTTCTTGAGCAATTTTTTCTCTCCACATTTGTCCATTGTTTTTGCACATCATTTGAACACTTATCTATCTTTGAATTTGTATTAATTTTGTTTAATTGCACTTGGGAGGCTAGTAAAGCCAAATAATAATTAAGAAATTTTATTCAAAAGAGGAAGGTTCAGAATTACAAAAATGTGGAAGGAAGAAAAATGTAAGTGGAAGACATCTCATTTCACAGTCAGTGGTCTATTAAACTTTGCAGTGCAAGCAGAAGTGTTCCCAAAATAATAACTTTGCTTGTGTCATTGCACAGTATGTCTTCTACACATACCAGCCTTAGATTACTTCGATATTTGCCCAACAAGTCTTCCAATTTCTCTTCAATAATATCTGAATTATTTAATGCTTCAATTTTTTTTTCTTTTAGAGAGTGAGAACTTAAGAATGTGTTGGCAGTGTGACCCTGACCAGTAACATATAAATAATGTAAGCTTCTGTATACTTTGAGATGACTGGCTCTGTAAAGATATTTGGACAAATATGTTTGCTATTCAACCATCACCCACACAAAAACTAATCATACTAGAAACAGCCAATGAAAGATAAACTAATAAATCTTTGCAAGAACTATTGACACCTACAATATTTGTTTTGAAAAAGTAGTGAATAAAGGATATATATTAGTGAGCAAAACATTGATTGATAAATCTGTCATTTCTAAGGCCTGAAAAACTGTGGGTCTCAGACTTACTGATGCAGAGATGATGGTCATTTTTATTTTAGTAACAAAGAAGAGTATGCCAAATAAAAAGGCAGTAGGTGATAAATCATGAGACAGGAGGATTCAGGTAGCAACCATGAAAAAATGCTTCATTTACAGAACAAAATTTAATTTGCTTTAAATAGAAGTAGTATATCTGAAGCTGGATACTTCTGTCTGAAAGGTGTTCCCCTTCTAAATTCCTAGGGGAAAGAATGTCAGGATATTGAACCACAGCATATTTTAGTGATCTAATTGTGAGGAAAGTGTAGGGCACCTCTTATGTGACTTTTCTACTTGAGGAAAATGGATTTTATATTATGGATCCCTTAATTAATGATTCAAAACTCTGAAAAAAACCTATAATTGGTTTATCTGTTCATTGACTTGGATGTGGCATGACCTAGATATGTAAAAGCCAGGCCACCGGGCTCCATTTGCAGATCTCCAACGATCTGGTTCATGACCTTGTCTTGCCTTGGCTTCCTTTTTGATTTCACCTTCCTTCTGCTTTATTTAGGGGTTACTCTTCTGTGCAGTTGCTGCCCTCTGTTCTCATCGATTCTGTCTACACTGTTCTTCAAAGGCAGCTAAACTTACCATTCAGGTGAAACACTTGCCTATGTTAAAATCCTTCAAAAGCCATTTCAGGTTTGGTTGGGAGATCCATTTTCATATCTTCTTTGGGTTACATTGCTAGATCTTCCAGGGTATGTGCATTGGCAGTCTCTGGATTGTACACAAGAAACTGACTTGTGTGGGCTCACACAGAAGACAAGAAAACTTAGAACTAAATGAACAAAAACTCAGGGTTGTGGGCACTTTGAAAGTCACTATTGCAAAATGATGCACACCCAACTGTAGTGCTCACTGTAGGATCTTGTGGTACTAATGTATTACAAATAGTGAAAACTTAGCATTTGAAATGTCAGGGGCTTTGATATATACACTGAATGTACCTATTTATTTTGTCTGTGGTCCTGCCTTGTAAATTAAAAAAAAAAGAGTTTTCATAATTAATTAGGCTTAGGGTTCACTTTGGACATTCATACACAACCAATACCCTTGGGATGCCCAACTGTCATTCCTGCTGGGACATCATGGTCCTTCTTCTCTGCAGCAAGAGGGAACTCTAATTCAAAACATTGAATGTCGATGTGTTGAACAGATGTAGTATGAAGTTCACTGTATGCTCTCATCTATCTTTTATCACCTCAGTCAGAACTAGAATTTAATGAGGAGATCAAAGCCCTTTGCATCTGATAGTCTTAATGTGCAGTCTTAAGCTGCTTCATGCTGAGTACGTCTCACAAAGTGCCAATGAAGACGAACTCTTGTCACAGAATATGAGGAATAGTCCATTGTGTGTGTTTCTACTGGTTTTTTTTTAAGTAAACAAGTTATGAATAACTCTTTGACATTTTTACATGAAGCCTGGTTTAATGTGATACACAAAGTATTGGAAAATCTGGAATTAATGGACAGAACTTTGGTGTTTATTTGAATTGGTGGCTATTTAGGACAAAGAGCAGCAAGACTTCCTCGGGGGTGCTGGAGGCTCATGCCCCTTTCTTCCTAAGGTTGCTGATACAGCATTTGGTAACTTGTTCAGATAGCTGGTGGCTCATATGCTTGCTGACAAAAGAGGAGGCTGAGGAGAACACCCTCTGCTCCTCGGCCTCTGCTGTGAGATTCATCTTTCTTGAGTGTATTCTTCTATATCACTGGACACCCCGTCTGTCACAGTTTTAAAAAAGTCATGACAGCAGCTGAGGACAGAATCATATTTATTGTATGAATATGATTTAAAATTTTAATGAGAAATTGTATCAATTATTACACTTGTTTGTTCTCTGAGACCTGGTCTTGTTCTGAGGAACTGAGAATCCCCTCAAATGTACTGAGCAGTGTGTTGGCAGCATTTGTAGCCAATACATTAGTGGAGCAGGAAGGCTTCATGCTTCTTGAACGCAGTAACACAAGTTGTTTTTTTCTTGCCAGCTCTAGTGTCATCTGAGATCTTATAGGACATCTGGATGTAGCTGGCAAATATAACATTGGACCTATAGGAGAGCTGTTGACTTCAGGAACTGATAGGGGAGATTGTCTAAGGTATCTGGATGCATTTCAGATGGCATTTCATGCCTGTGTATTGTAAATGACTTGAGCCCTAATTGTCTTGTGTTTCACAGGGATTCTGAGGTTTATGAAGATTAGGAAAATGCCTGTGATGGCCAGATATAATACCCAACAAGTATCTAAAAGCACAGCAATCTTGCAAAGAGTATATCTTGTGCTCATAGGAATGCTTTAATTAATTAAATTATATTCTCTGTACAAGAGAGGATTTGAGAACATCCACTTAATTAGTCATGTATCTTTCTTTTGTCTATACTGATTGTGAAATAAAGTTAGTATGTATCAAGAATCTCAGTCTGTGATGTTGGCCCCTAACCTGGGTCTGTTATTCAGACAAAATTGGTCTTATATTGAATTTTATATTTATCTGGTGTCCACAGCCACAGATTTAATAGTAAACTTTGCTGATAATTATAGCAATATCTGTCCCAATCTCCACACCTTTTGTTTCCAATCCAATTGATATTTTAATTAGGATTTAATTATTGGATACTTAGTGTTCTAAGATGAATTTATCAAGATAAGAAACAGAATATGGTTTTGCTTTGTCGTTTTCTGTGTTCTGAATTTGCAAACAAAGTTTTCAAATCTGAATAAGTTAGTCTTTGATTCTTATTCTCTTTTTCTTAAGTAGAATTATTATTTTCTCAAATTCTCATTATAATCCCATTAACTGACATTCACTAAAAGTACTTTAGCAAATCTCTAAAACACTGAAGATTTCGAATTAGTAAAAATGCATGAGAATGTAAAAATAACTGACCTGATTTACTCGCATGACAAAAACTAATTTCATGGTGATACTGGCTTTTAATCAGAGGAATATGCTCAAAGTGATCTGATTTAGCCTTTGTACTAAAAGTAATAGTGAAACATTGAACAGTCACTAGATAATTTATAGTATACCGTTCAGAATTTTTAGTTAATATTGACTCACTTTAGCATCTGAAAAGAACTGTAATGGCTAGCAAAGTCTGTTTTGCACTTTAATCATTTGTTAGCAATGTAAAAAAAAGTTACAATTATTTCAGACCTCTGTTCACACTTCCTAAGTATGAACTAACACAAAAAATTTTAATATATTTTTACTTTTTTGGTTTGTTTTTTTTTTTCCAGGTGAAAAAATAGAGAGCAGCATTATATTTGACAACTAACTAGATAAAATTACTTAAGACTGCATTTTTACTTTTTGTTTCACTCATTATCACTTGATAATTTAAAAAAAAATCCAAATATTGAAGAGTTTTCTTGCCTTTGTGTCACAGTATTGGGAATATAACTAGTTGAGCCATGTGGAAGAAACACATGCTTATAAATAAGGCAGAGTGAATATAGTGTATCATTTATTCGAATAGATTCATTACCTCTTCTGAGATGTATGTATAAGGAGCATTTCACGTCTGGAGGTTGGAGTTCCTCTGTAATGAAAACTGCAAACACTCTTTTTCACAATGGAAGCAGTACACTTGCCGTGGTAAAGCTCCAGAATGTCCACCTGATCCTAGACTAATTAAGTGTACATTTAATAACTTAAATGCAGGAATAAATTTCCACTTTATATTCAGGGTACGGGCAGGCAAGATTCCACTGGAGATCAAGGTATTCAAAGTATGCATTTTGAAATCAAGACAGACTTGCAAAGTAGGCATAATGCCTTACTTGTTCTTTGGCTTTGCTTATATATTTTAAAATTTTAGTTCTGCTTTAGATAATTAATTAATAAAGTTAAAGCTTAAAAAAAGATAATGAGAAAGTGACACTGCCAATATTTTCTTCTTCTTGCATGCAATAATAGCCTTTGACAAGTTAGAATAAAATCCAGAGGTCCCTAAAAACGTCTAAATTTCCTTTATTAAATCATCCATCCTTTGAATTACATGATTGGTTTTTGCAATGATCTGTGTAAAGTGTGCATGAAGACTGTAGGCTTTGAACTCCTGAATGCTTGAAGTTCATCTTGATGCATGCTAATGATTCTTTAGCAGCCACAAAAGCCATGCTGATCTCACTGTTGTTATTGAGGGTGTATAACACAGCTGATCAGTATTGTATCTAGCCAGATTTTGGTTTTACACATACATGGATACTATTATGCAAATATATTTTCTTCATTGGGTTGGGGAGAAGTTGATCACTTTATGGTAATCTCAGTTATCTGGTCTGATCAAGTTTTAAGTCCAGAATGGGAAAAGCACAAGAGTGGATTTGCACAGCTGCCGATTTTGTTGTCCAACAGCAGAGGTGGGCAACTGGTGCTGAAGCAGCCCCTGCAGAAGCAAGAAAAGTCTGTGAGGGGGTCTGTGGTCAACCTCAGAGTCATGCCACTGTCCTGCAGCATTTTCTTCTCAAGCAGGCCTTCACTTTTTTCACTCTGCAGAAAAAGGCAATAGCCTGGATTTAAGGGTCCCTTGGGCTGGACAGGTTTATAGACTGCTACCAAAAATCATCCTGTGCACATCTGTATGCAGAAGCCACTGTGACAGGAGGAAGCGGTATCGCTGCTGGGCTGCAGTGGCACTTCAGTCACAGCCACTGCCCTGTGACTATAGATTTGTTCCTGTATAAAATTATTACTCTATTGAATTGTTTAAAATGGACTAAGGAGTTCTCTGAGACATCAGCAGCAGTGTATTAAATGTCCTTGGAAGGGCGAAAATTAGATTTAAGCCTTTTTCTACAGGTATTTTCCTTTTAATACACCGGTTGTCTATGAAGGTCTACGTTCTTTCATATCATGCTTGCAGTACCTCAAGTTAACAGCTGATTTAATTTACTAATTCTAAAGTTCATTTTAGAAACTGTGTTGATGAAATTCATTGGCAAATGGTTGAGAAATACCACTGAAGTTATTCCAGTCACTGTTCTTTCCAGTACTATTTCTTGTCTGAAAATCCTTGTCTAAGCCACACACTAAAGAATGGATTTCAGTATCACATCTGACATGTTAGCATTCAGAGTTCTGTCTCTAGCCACATATTTTAGGTGTCTACACTAGGAATAGATGGATGTGAAAATTATTCTATTAATTTATTATTCCTGATGACTAGTCAATTATTCTAATGATGTTTACTGTCCTAGTCATGTGTTACTTGAAAGTGATTGGAAGTGAATTGCTGTCAAAAAGCCTTCGCAGCTGCAAAAAATTACACTTCTACTTTTATTGTATTCCCTTTACCCCAAATAGAATACACTATTTCTATCCCTCCACTCAATTCAGCCATCTGTCACTTGCATATCTGCAGACAATTACAATGCATTTACATCATATCCCAGCTGCCTCTGATAGACTTGTTTTGTAGTGCAGTGTGTACAGGATAATCTTTAACTATCCATCTCGCACTGGAAACTGTTCTTTCATTGACCAAACTCTTTCACACCTAAATGTTCCCCGATGTTCTGGTCAAGATTCTAGCGTGTCTTAATCTAAGAAGACTTTTGCACGATCTCTGTAACACAGGGCTGCTAAAATGAACATCTTACTAATATTTCCAATTATTTTCCTTTAAAAGTGAATTAGAAATAGTTTGGTTTGCTTTGTAGATCTTCTAACATCTCAGATCAATGATTTATTTTGTAATGAACATATTGTGTCAGTAGCATAATTACAGACTGTAGAGGCCCAGATCTAAGCATGTTTTGTCCCAAACACTCTCTGTTGTGACAGGAAAGGCGTGAGTGGAAGAGAGGGTCCAGCGCAGGCGAGGCATTGCTGCTCTGAGCCAGCATCCTGCTCCACCTTGAGACTCCTGCTCAGTCCTTGCCTCCTACCGCCCCCCAGCTCACTTCCTGGAGAAGGGCTAGATGTGCGTGTGTGAACAAAACAGTGCCAAACATCTCGTTTACATAAGAAGTGTGCACAATTGTTGCTTTTAGTACCAACAGGCCTGTGGCAAATATCATAAAGAATGTTTTCTAAATGGCACTTATTTTTGATTTAGTGTCCCTTAAATTGTGACATTATTTCCTGCTCTGTTTTAATCATTGAGTGTCCACATATTTAGTATTCTTCAAAATATGAAAATCAAGTCCATAAAGGACTATGCTGAAACAGGAAAAAGAACTATGGTCTGGAGACAGCAAAAGTCAGCTGTTTTCATCATGTAACCCAGAGTGAGTGGAATCATACAAAATTTTGTGCTTGTTGTGATATGTTTCCTTTCTTGTTTTAGTGACTATATACAAAATAGAGCAATTAGGAATTTATTAATCATGTATTGGATTTATTCTATAAAGCAACAAAAAAAGTTACTCTTGACGGAGGATGTGAGTGGAAAGGAAAGCTCGTATTTCTCTTACAGAAATTCAGGTAGTCAAAGGATTACTGGCCATTTTACTGTTTTTTTCAGACATAGTATATCTAATATTACAGATTAAATCAATTTGAATGTGAAACAAAACAGTGACTGAATGATTCCTTTTCAATAACATCATCCAAAGTCTTCAGCATTATTGACGCTCAGGAGATGAGCAACAAAAAGTCCATGGTTTGCCATATATATGCAAGAGATTTCTGAGGTTTTGCTTCCTGCCAAGGGTAGAGAAAGAGAGAGAGAGTGGATTTTGTCAACTGTAGTGCTAACCTGCTGAGAAGTTAGCATAACTTTAAAACATGAGTCATTTTTGTGGTGTGTTTTTTGACAGTTAGCTTTGTGCTGGAGAGAGATTCATTTTTTAAGATCATTTCAGTAAAATCTCTAGAAGCATGGCACACATTTCCCTCTATCTATTAATATTTTTCTTCATGTTTTAAGCTTGCTTTAAGCAATCCTTTTCACACCTAATGGTCTTTTTTTTTTTTAACTTTATATTGCACTGTCGTGTTCCCCAAATAATTCTACACTGTTGGGTAATACTTTATTGGTAATATTTCCCATTATCCATGGCTCTGAAGTAATTTGATAATGACTTTAAATTTCGTCTTGTATGTATATTTATATATGCATCTTCTTTATATCACTAATTATTATGTCATATGATAGAGTCAGTCTTTCAACTACTCCCTCATTCTCAGTATGGTTATCAAAATATCAGTCTTTTAGCACCCTTATGTGTGGTTGGGTTAAACTGTGATGCTTTAAGAAGGCTTGAGTTTGCATGTACTTCACTACTGCAAAATGGTGTGTTCAATTTGTCAAAAAAGAACTTTAGCTTCCAGAGTGTTTTTTTTTTTGGTAGCAATGAGATTTACTAAATATAGCATGATTTTTATTTGTGATGACATTGAATTTCAGCTTTAAAAATACTGAAGGTATGTTCTATACTTTCTTTTCTTTTTTTCTTCCTAATTTAGAGTAATTGTGTTTCTTTGATCCTTTTCTTTTCTAAGGGATAGTTCTTAACACTCTTGATTCAACTTTAGGCTATGAACTTCAGTGAAGTCAGTAAATAATGACTTTAGAATCAGCTGAACTTAAATCATATGGTCTTTATTGTCAGGAAACATGTAAGTGAATTAGGGTGACATCCAATTAACACAGCCTTTTGCAGGTTTAATGAGCAATGATAAATTTAAATCCTTTTTTCGCACTTTCAAAGTATGTGAAGTTACAGGTAAAATGAGCTAGCGAGAGATTGTTGCTCCATTGATTCATAATAAATTATTTTAAACATATTTTGACTGGGATAGGAGGCATCATCTTTGAAGATACTCATAGGATAGTTATTTGAATAGGTGTCTCATCATAAAATCCAATAAAAAATTAATTCTTACAGCATGTGCAGTTACATGATAAGATGAGTCATACTGTTCCATTATTTGGTTTTTTTGGGCTTAAATATTTAGTTAGTGTAGCCTATACCTCTTAGACATGTGGCTTTCCTTGATCTCCGGTTGACATTAGCCATTAATAACTCCAAGAAAAAGTGTTCCTGGTTTTGAGCAGTAAAATAGATTCTGAAAAGCAATTAATTATGGTTTTAATTAAAGAGTAATGCGTTTGTTTAACATATAATTTCTTCTCCTACTAAGTAAGAGGCTTTGCGGGTTTTTTTAATTTAGGGTTAAGGCAGAAAAGTTTAAAATTATTCAGAAATAACTACATTTACGGAATATTGTGCATTTGATTATTTTGGTTCCGGTTTGAGTAGACTGTTTGTGACTGGAATTTGATAGGATGCATTTTGGTTTCCTTGAACCTTTCCAATCAACAGCAGCAGAACTACTCCTCATTGTTCTGAAAGTTGTCTTTCTGGTGAAAGCATTTCTGCTACGTGCTTCTTGTGTTTTCCTTGGGTTCTTCTGTAAAGCCGGTCATTTTTCACATTAAGATAGACCCAATGTAGGAGCATTCGGTCCATCTCATTATGACAAATAGAAAAAAAATCTACTTACAGGACAGATTCAATCTACTTTCAGTGAATTCTGTGGAATCCAATTGTCTTATTCCTTAGTACGATTTTATTAGCTCTAGGTGTTATGTTTGTAACTTGCACTGATATAAATAATATCAGAGTTAAGGTCACTAGAGTTTCGGAGAATACCTCTGGGATGCTGAACTGAGGAATTTTTCACTCATTGAGTATCCTCCATCAAATAAAGAAACTGATCCAAAGATTTTAAAAAAATGAAGCCCAACCCACAAAACAATTGTTTGCCTGAAATAGTGCTTCAATTCACTGTGTCTTCTTTTGAAACAAAAGTTCACATATAACATGTGTATATTGATTTTATTTGTGGTTTTGATCATCCTTACAATTATGCTCCATAATTCTTTATGTATTCCTCATGTATCTCAAGAGAATGGTGTGAAATGCAGTTGATGAAAGCTTGAAAAACACTGAATTTTTGTTTGAAGGGTAGAGGTACGGAGAATATAATGAAGAGTCACATAGTTGTTATTTCCATACTTTAATACTAATAGCTTTAACCAAATACAATCAAAAGATAACTGTCTTATCTTGGAGAATGAAAATGAAAAGGAATGGTGGGTTTAACCACTATGAAAGCCCCTAAAAACCCTTTGGAAACTCCTCATGAAAGATGTTTTCCACCTGTAGGAGAAGCTTGTGAGACCTTAATGGAAGGCTGGAGATCTACACTTTGAATATAAGCTCATAAATGATGGCCCTTTGTTTCAAGGGGAATGCTTAGAAAACATTCATGAGTATGTGCTGGAAAAATTATTATCATTCCACCCTATATAATTACGTGATCATTATACTCTAGCCAGTTATTTCCACTCTACTCCATATCACTGATGTTCCTAGTGAGGCACACATCAGTCATCTAGAAACTGCAAAGCAGGATCCTTTCCTTCTAAAATATTGGAGGGCTTCTTTCAGTTGACTCCTTGTAAGTGGAGTTCTTCTTGACATAAGCCCCCCAAATCCCATGAATTTACATAGTTACTGTTTTTAAATCTGAACTTTTGTGTGTTCAATGCTATTTGAGGGACCACCTACAAACCATTTATCATGGCCCCGAGGATTCTTATACTTCAAGGTTCAGAGTTTGAGACCTACTGTTTTCCTCATTATTTTAATGGGAAACATTCCTTGCACACACTAGCAGCTCTCTTACTTATTCTCTTAGTTATCTCGTGTATATGGCTGAAGTAGAGTAGAAAGAAAATAGGCGAGAATGAATTAATTTCTTTTTTTGCAATCCTATTTGGGAAAATGAAATATCTTTTTCTCTCCCTGAATTTCCTATGAAATGTTTCAACAGATAACTGATAGTCTTTCCTGTTAAGAATTGTGAAACTCGTCTTGAAGAAGGAAGCATTTAGTTTATGCATACATATTTTGATCATTGACACTTTGCTAAACTATAGAAAGTGCTTGAACTTCTTTAAATAAAGCTTTTCTTGTGTGTGATTATGATATTTTTAAAATACATCAAAGCCTTTTGTTTTCATTTGCAATAACCTAACAAACTAGTAATAATGTTTCTTCTTCAAAACAGTTTGAGTTTCTTTTGTTCTCTTCCCCTTTTAAATATATTTGTCACAAATGTTATATTTAAATTTTTTTTCTGTGAATTTTGACATTCTGTTACAGTCCTCCTGTGCTAATACATACTCGACCGTTTACACAAATCCCTTAAGTTTTATAGTTCTGCACTTTTTCCAAAGTTGTTTCTTCTATGATATGAGTTAGCTTAATTTCCTTGGGAAGTACCATAATGTTTCATATCCTTTTAAGGGAGAAGACCACTTTATTGTTGTTGCTTTTTATAATTACACTTAATCCAAAATTTCAGACTAAAGCCCATATTGTATCATTGATTGCAAAGCTAAAGGCTTTGTTGAAATCGCTATCACTGAGTAGCTAAAACCCTGATCCATGGATCACCTGGAGAATTAAGACTTTGAATTGAGAATAGAAAAGCACTGAGAATCCATGGAAAGACTGGCACTTGAGGAATACACTTGCAGTCACTTGGCTCAGTGAGGCAGCAGGCAGCTGGATGAAATGCAGACAGAGGATTCTGACTCCTATTTTCACAATATATCCCTAAAAAAAGTAAACAATGGCAGTGCTGTCTGAATAGGATGATTGTGTGGTTCATTGTGGTGATCCTAGGGGGACAGAATGCACCAAAGACACTCGGGAGCTGCTGCAACAGATTTATTTTATCAGTACTTGAAAGTCTCCTTTGCCTTAGCAATTAGTTTGAGCAGAACAGATGTGAAGAGTGAAGACATGGAGAACTGGATAAGGATGATGCTCAATTAGTTATCGGGGGCTTTTTTATTTCCCTTTGCCCACTGTCACTTCATTTTTAACCTGCTTTGGTCAAAGCTGAGTGTATTTTATCTAGCAATAGAGTGTTTTTCGACTTTGTATGGTCACTTGGGAAAGGGGGAGCTAGTAGTACATAACTTAAAAGTCCAGCCACAGACAGCTCAATTTGACTGCATTTGGGAATTTTCCTGTATTTTAACTCTTCTTTGTTTCTTAACTTAAGAGTGAATGGCCTGAGAAAAGGAAGGATTTCCAGGCATGTTTTATACTATGCACAATTTAAAAATTCATCTGTAAACCTCAGTAAAACTGAATTCCTTAAAATAGCTGCTGCTGAAAATTTTAAAATATAGTGCTGTTTTTACATCAGCATGATGACAATTCTGAGAGAAATATGACAACATTCAGTTTCACAGCAGTGATACTCAATAGGACTGTATTCTTCTGTAATAGTCTTCAACTGATGTTTCCAGATGAATTATAAATTGATCAAAACCAGCAAGCATCTTCTTTTTTTTCTAGTTGTCTCATGACCACATTGAATAGCCTGGTCTCTCCACTTGTCCATCTCTAAATGGCAGAGGCTGGATAGGGCTCTGTTCCCTGCCCAAGCACAATTTTCATCATAGAAAGTAAGGCTCCAGTGCTCTTGAGCTTCATGAAAGATAGTGCTTCAGTCTATAATCCTTTTATCTGATGAGCTTTAGGAGGTTACTAGGTTTTCTGCTTTAGGAGGGCCTATTAGATAGATAATAAACCTTGTCCTGCAACTAACCAGCAAAATTATAGACCAATAATACCCTAAAATCTCCAGTCAGAAAAATTTCAGACACTTATTTCCTGAAGATTAAAGACTGACTATAATCCAAGAGTCCAAATTAGAGAATGGGTGTGTAATAGTTGTTGATAGCTGAGCAACAGCTATATATGCTACACCTGACAAACGTTTTGCTTCTAATACTGTTTTTTGTCTTCTCTCTCTCATTACTTTATATTTTTGTAGCAGGTATAAACAACTCAAATACTACATCTTCACAAAACCTTCCTTTTAGAAGAGCATTCATAGCCAAAGAAAAAAAAGGAGATGACCCTGGGAA
The DNA here is from genome assembly GCA_013397725.1 of Rhagologus leucostigma. Classification (NCBI taxonomy): domain Eukaryota; kingdom Metazoa; phylum Chordata; class Aves; order Passeriformes; genus Rhagologus; species Rhagologus leucostigma. The sequence continues at coordinate 4,322,631 of VZTD01004799.1, forward strand.
AACGCAAATCCTTCCTTCTAATTTTCTTTTAGTCCTTGTTAGCTGAAACAAGTCTTGGTAAGAATCCCTGCCCTATGGTATTCATGGTATTTTTTTATGCTGGCGTCATGAGAGGTAGTAAAACTGTAAGTTTGGAACTTGTGTACGAAGCTGTTCCTCTCAGCAATCATGTGTGCTCAAAAGGAAGCTGGATGTAAGCCATTTCTGTGCAAATAGTGAAATACATTAACTGATTTATCAAGGGATAATCTGAAATATTTATTTAAAAGAAGTCATGAATGAATACGAGTGTGACAGCTGTTGAAATTTTTGTACCATACATATATTGTATTTGCGGATTAAAAATAAAAAAACCCAAAAAACTCATGAAACCTTTCATAAAACCTTGCACAGTTTGAGGCCTTTTTCTATAAATATTCCTGGAGGTTTGTTGGTTGTTTTTTTCCATATGTAATTTTCCAAGGTTATTGTGTATGCTTCAGAAACAGTAGGATTTGTACATAATGAGGGCACCTTTTTAGAGATGAAATATGAAAACTCAACTTCCCAGGCTATTTGCTTTTTTGGTTACCGAAAAATTAAGTTAGAAAGTACAAACTATATGCATTTAAGTCAGAATTATATATATCTAAAATGCATGGATAGTCTAGGAGTGTACGTATTGGAATTTATTGGAGTGTATATATTGTATTCTTGATGCTTCTATTAACTATGACTGTTCAAACTCCTGACAAAATTACAAAATTGGGCTCTGGTTATATGTAAATTATAAGCACTGGATTGTCTGAATTCAACCTTTCTTGTTGACTTTCATCTTATTTTGAACACTGGGAAATTTAACTAAAGCTAAATGCCTGGAGATCATAATATTTTTAGATCCCCATCATCTTGCCAAGTAAGAGAGTTTTGAATGACCTTCTAAAGAACACATGAGAAAATTGCCTACTGTAGATAACACAGTAACTGGGACCAAGGACAGAAAGGACATATAATTCTTTATAGCTAACTTTTTACTGGCTAGTGGCAATCTATTACTGGCAGTTTGAGGCTGAAATGAATATCAGACAGTTTCAGCAAAAACTCCATCTTTCACATCTAAGGAAACCGGGCACCTTTGATTACTACTGCATCAGGCTGTTCACCAGAGATTCAAACGCTTGCAAACAAGTCCCTTTAGATAAGGACGAGTGAACTGGCCTTTTTGATGGTTCAGATCAGCCTGCAGTTCAAGTAATTCATTTTATTTTGGGACAGAAACAGCTTCCTGGAGTATTTTAATAGAAGATAGAATCCCATCTATACCCTTTTCATTTCCTTTTTATATTATTTCATCTCAGCTAACTCAACCTGTTTGGACTAAAAAGCTTATCTTTTATCTGTGTGAAGGCACTGCTGTGTTTACTGGGCAACTTGTTCATATGTTTCTACTAACATTTATTAAAATACGTAGCATAAAAAAAAAAAGATAATGCTGGGACATGACTAAGGTGAATCCATATAAACAGCTCTAAATCACCGGGGATGATCAATGGGGTCAATTCTGTGTTTTTCACAAAAGCTTCATACATTTTATTTTTAACTTCTCTACAGGCTGGTCTTTAAGAAGCAGTTTAGTGAAAAAAACTTTACATTTCAGCTCTGCTGTCACATTTCGACTGATGTTTCTGCCAGTAACTTATGACTTGGTGGGAAACAGAGTATTTGGAAGGAATTTTCCGAAATCCACTAAAAAAATAGCTCAGTTCCCCTTGACAAACCTTGAATCGGAGATAAGCTTTGAGAAGCCTGTCCAATCTGAAGTATTCTGAAGGAAAGGTTGTGAAATATTTCATAGCTATATACAACAGATAAGACATTGTGCAGCATAATCCATGATATAGGAATACAGTTATTAACAGGCATTGTAATCAAGTCACATATTAAAATGATCAGTATTTATGTGCTAGATAAAATTCAAATGAGAAAAGTTAGACAATCTATCTCAGTAAGGTCCAGAGTATTATTATAGCTATTCATCTCAGTTCATGTGTTAGAAAGCAAAGTTATAATTCCTTGAAAATACCCTTTTTTGTATGAGTAAGGTTGGCTTATGCAGTTTCCTGTAATTGATAGAATTTCATCATCTTTTGTCTACTGTACCTACTCCTGGGGGGCAGTCGGGAGAGAAATATAAATCTCTCTCTAATCTTAGTCTTTCTCTCTGGAATACATTATCTGAGCATGAGCAACTATGGAATGGCATCTTAGCAATGTTAAGTCTGCTTTTATTTTCACTGCTTGTCACTTTGACTGATGGAAACAGGGAAATATGTATTTTAATCTACAGACAACACCAACTAAGAAGAAGTTTGGAGCCTCTCTCTGCCGTGTTTTGTCAGCAAAAGTTTTAAAAGTGGCAAGTGTTCACAGTTAATTACCATAGGCAAGGGCTTAAGCAAAAATAAGCTCTTATTTGTCAACAGTCTTTCTGTAGAAATGCAGTTTACCAAAGAACACCTTGTAGTTGCTTATAGGTTACAGAAACCTACAGATAGAGTGCTGTGCCAGGAGTCTTTGGAGTCTTATTTTGCCATAGTGTTGCATAATATTAGAAAAAGTGGTTTAAAAAACTTTTCTAATGTTGGCTCCATTTTAGGAGAAAGATCATCTCAGGTATCAGCTGACATGACTCCATACGCAATTATAATTGGGTACTAAAATAGATAAAGCAACATGTAACTTTTCAAAAGTGGATAGAGATAAGGGGGAAAAATCACTAGTACATAATTATCAGTTTGCCACAAAAATTACTCTGTGGACAACAGAATCATGAGAAATATTCTGCTCTGTTTTGTTCTTATTATAAGGTATCGGTTTAATGTAAATCCCAAAGTATATTCATCCTTCTAGTAATGCATAAAGCACAGAAACATGAGCACGTATTTCTTTTTACAATTTCTGGTGTAAGTCATTGCAGTCTGTTCTTTAACGTCCACTTATATTTGATAAATTATTTTTCAGAGTGTATTTTTGTCTTGGGTGATCAGTCAGGGAGATCCAGTAGTAGTTTTCAGATCATCAGCTTTGGAAAATGGTGCCATCCTATTTTCATTCTTTTGACAAATGCTAGAATCAACTTAACACATTGCTGTTGTCATGGATGGATAAGTAACTCTAATTTCTTCTGTCTGAATATTTTTTCTTTCTATCCAAGGTGCAACAGAAGGAGGACTTCACATTTGGAAAGACTACCTTTCCTGCTGAACTCCAAAGGATACTGAATTAACACTACCAGTTTATCAGTCACAGCATTTTGTTTTTCAGATAGAAGCTTTTTTTCAGTATTTAATTTTTATGCGAATAAAGTTGGTAGCTGTTTGAGAAATCTCAAGTTTTCATTCTTTGGACATCAAATAAATGTGTTATCAAAACAAGTATTAAGATAAGCAACAGCAGGATGAAACTGTAAATAATATAATTGGATTCCACAATTTGCATATCTAGTAAATTATGACACACTACAAGCATCTCATCCAAAAGGTATGATTTCTGATTTTTCCAGATCAAAGCTTCTAATGGTCTCTGTAGGAATAAAACTCAATTGATGGAAATTTTTTTGCTATGTACAGATTCCTCAGTTTTGTTGTCTCTTTTTATATTGTGATGCTTCTCCTCCCCATTTTTTCTGCTTCCTTTAACAGATTTGATTTTCCTTTCCAGTGAACTTTCTTTCCTACTTTAACTGTGTATTTATTTTTCTGCACTACAGATGTGCTATCCAACTCCCATATTTCCAGTAGTGTCCTTTTCCTTTCCTTAGCTCTGATGGAAGAGCTGTCAAGTTTCATGCACTCTGCACACCTTTGCCAACACTGTCACACCTTGCCACAGCTCTCATATCCAGCTGGAGTAGTGTAGGTCCTTTTCGTCTTGATACCAGACAACTTTCCTCCATTTCTGTTGTCGAGCCACTGCCAGAGCATGGTAGAGAAAGGGATTTATAATTTTAGCTATACTTACATTTCAGATGCTCAAGAAAGAAAGAAGAAACTCTAAGAAACGTGTTATAAAGTCAGCCTAAATTCTTTTGCACTTGGGAATACAATGAAATACTAATAATAAAAGAAGAAGCCTTGAGAGAAATCCTTTAAAATGTAATAGAAAATAATAACAGTTTGAGAAATCTGGGATACTTATGATGCTCTGTCTCTCCCACTCCTTTACTGAAGTAAATTGTTGTTTTGTGTCTAAAATTTGAAGCATGATTTTCTAGTGAGTGAGAAACAGTTTGTGAATCTTTTTGGGGCAGTACTTGATTGTGGAGGCTTGGTTCATTCCCTATTTTTTAGTTTCTGAATCACTCTGTGTACTTTGATGGTGGTTATATTTTGGGACTCTCTAATGAGTAGCTTATTGTTTCTTACAAATTTCAAAGGAAGACTATAAATTCTGGAGTTTATTTTTGTATTCCATAGGAGTTGTCTATAAGAGAGCCTAAAAATGTACTGGATGCATCTCATAGCACTAACCTTCTTCACATCCTCATCACGTCTTTATATACATAGCTGTGTGTGTATGTGAGAGTATGAGAGAGAATTAATGGTGGGAATAAAGTAGAAACTCCTTTTCAAATAACAAGGTATAAATAATTGGTTATAATTATGTTGGATAAAGAATGAAAGCCAGCTGATGGAAAGATGATAACCAGAAAAATGGCTTCTAGTAAAATCAGAAAAGTTAATAAACAGTTCTACAGGCTAAATAATATGGAAAAAAGAAGATATTTTGTTTATTTTTTAGCAAAACCTTGTATTTATTGGGGTAAGAGATCTTTATCATTAATTAATCTTACTTAAAAGAGGATGTGGCTTATACATATTACTGGCACTATTAATCACAGGATCACAGAATAAGCTGAATTGCAAGACACCCACAAGGATCCTCATGTCCAACTCCCACCCCTGCACAGCACCATCTCCAAGAGTCACACCATGTGCCTGAGAGCGTTGTCCAAACATTCCTTGAGCTCTGTCTGGCTTGGTCCTGTTATCAGTTCCTTGGGGAACCTGTTCCACTGCCCAACCACCCTCTGGGTGAAGGATCTTGTTCTAATATCCAACCTAAACCTGCCTGACACAACTTCAGGCCATTCCCTTGGGTCTTGTCACTGGTCACCACAGAGAAAAGATCAGTGTCTGCCCTTCTGCCTTCTGTAGGCTCTCAGTTGTAGATTTAGACTATATGTCTCCCCTCAATCTCCTCTTCTCCAGGCTGAACAGACCAAGTGACCTCAGCCACTCCTCATACAGCTTCCCCTCGAGGCCCTCCACCATCTTTGTTGCCTTCCTTTGAATGCTCTCTAATAGCTTAATAACATAATTCTCATGTGGCACCCAAACCTGCACACAGGATTTGAGGTGAGGCCGCCCCAGTGCAGAGCAGAGCGGGACAATCCCTCCCTTGCTCAGCTGGTGATGCTGTGCCCGGTGCACCCCAGGACACAGTCGGTGCTCCAATGTCACACCGGTGGCCTGAGGTAGAACCCTTGCCGGGGGAGTCTTAGCTACTCTAGTGCATCACTGTTGATCTACATTTAAAGCTAGTTAAGAGAAAGAAAGATGTGACAACTTCTAAACTGGAAAGTGTATGAACTATAAGCATTCACTGCAAATTAGGATGTGAAAAAACTGAGGAAATGAATAAGGGGTGGAAGACTGAAAAATATGCATCTATATTCTGGCTGATCTAAATAAAAAGAAAAATATTTTTGAAGAAAGAAGCCAGCTCAAAGTTTAAGGGCTCAGTGGGATTTTATCATCAGAAAAATAGACAGAAACTTTTACAATTTTAAATCTTGCTTTTAGCATCTCAGACTCCTGAGAAACTCATTTGTCTTCTTTAATAACTTTAAAATGCTTTGCACTTTCATTGAGTGACACAAGTATTAATCAAATTAGAACATCTAACTGTAGCCTTTATTCATTGTATCTCATCCTATTCATCATAATCTATCCATATAGATTCTTCAAAACAAGAAAAAATGTCCATGAAAGAAAGTTTCTAGTAAAAAACCTGACAATCTAATAGACATATCAAGTATACATTATTCATTGAAAGGACTGCAAGCTCAAATTCAAGTTCTGAGTCAAAAGTGGATTATGTCTACTGAGAATTGCATTTCTCCCCTCACATCTGTGTTTCTTGGTGTCCTTACTGGCTTCACTAATCCTTTGATTCATAAAGACAGAAATTTCCTCTAGGGTTCAAGTGACATGTGGTTGACTGGAACATTCCCTGTTCATCCCAGCAGGGTATGATGCAGAACAAGATAGTCTAGAGTACTATAATTGATAGTTTTACAAGAGAAGCTTTCCTCTTCCTTTAAAAGAGCAATAATATAATCAGGGAGAAAAACTGTGTTGGAGTTCAAACATTTAGCATCATGTTGAGCCCTTACAACTTTCAAAATCATATTTCAGTGTTCTTAAGACAGTTATTTTTATAGTGATATCACTGTCTAAAAATTAATTTAATAAAGAAAGCCATGTGCATATTCAAAGTCCACTTGGTCAAAATTCAAGCTCTGTAAATTATTTTTCTTATGCCATGTATTCAAACTTCATACTTTGCTTTTATCTTTCATTTTATTCATAATTACACATAATTCTCTTCAGTCTACGCTGTGTATTTTTCACCCTCCCTACCTTCAGTCTCTCATGTCTGGAGTTTATTTTTTTTGTTATTTGTTTCCTTAAGATGATTGAATTAAATAAAATACATTACTCATCACTTCATAATATGAGGTTTTATCTCCAGGACCCTGATGTAATAAATGAATTTCCTATTGCAAATGTCACATAGATAATTTTTCAGTACCCTCACTTCCAGCAGAAGTCTGGATGTGCAAATACACAGCTCCAGCTACAGGAAGAGAAGTAATTAATCTGCATTTCAAAAGACAGTGCCACACAGTTGGAATCAAAGGCATTTTACTGTAACACATTCTGAAGGTATGAGTTTAATTCCTTAATTCCTTCTTGATCTTTTTTTCAGCTAATTTTTTTTTTTACAAAACTTTTGGCCTTTTTTTTAGGGTTTCTGTGAAATTTTCCTAAATTCTTTTCTTGCAGTGAAACAGTTATGGCTACACCACTGTCAGGGCTAGTAACTATGGGCTTTCGATCCAGATCCATGAGAAAAGGAGCAAGCCAGACAGACCTAGCAAGCTGGGAAAAAGTGGGATTAGAGAAATGGACCAAGAGATATTTCAGGGTTGTGAGTGAATTGTCCCAAAGCACTGGCAGTGATGTCTTGTTCTTGGAAAGTGCTTGCTTAGTCTAATCCCTTATTTAGTGGAGCTACCCTGCTTCTGAAAGATGCTGCATCAGATACAACAGCACCATCAATGGCACTGACCCGAGGTCTTTCTTTGCTTTGTTTAGAAAGTGTAGACAGCCTGTCATGTAAAGCAAAATAAATACCCCATGAGGCCCCCTGTTTCTAAGTCAAAGGAGAATTTAAAATATTGAATAATCATTTAAACATCCAAAATTATTGATCTATAAGGTGAAGAGAAGTATCTACAAATTACTTGTACTATAGTATTCCATTATTTGTATTAAAGTACTGAAACATAATTGTTTACTGCATTTCAAATGTGGCAATTTTTTTCTTTTTTTGTAAGGAATTGTATGAATTTGTGGTTATGCATTAATTTACCAGCTGTATACTGGGGCTTATGGTCTCTCATAAAACTTAAACTTTTCTCCACCTTTTTTCTCAAGAACAACTTTTTCTAACTCTTTTCTATGATAACTGGATAATAAGCGTTTAGATCTGTTGTCATTTCAGTGATGAGAGAAACACAAGTGGCTGAGTTCAAAATATTACATAAAATTGTTTTCTGTTATTTTCAGTACTGCAACTTGTTTGACAATAGCTCTGTCTGTCCTTTGCAGTTATTCTACTGGACTTGCTTCTCCTCTTCAATTTCATTTTTTGCTTCTGCTAGCAGCTTGCAAGTGTCTGTCCTTCATAGGCAGTGTTTGCTGTTCAGGTATGTTCTGCTATTTACTAGTGCTTTGTATTTAAATAATACAAATGTATGTTGAGCACACAAATAAAGCAGTAATTTCTTATACCAAGGCAACAACAGCAGTCATTGTCAAGGAAAGTTTTGGAGCATCACAAGCAATGCTAAAACCATGCTACAAAGTACTGTTATGGGATATTCCAGATTAATGAAAATTAATCTGTATGCAAATACTTACAGCGATAAGTCTAAGTGCAAAGTGCAAATAAACCTGCCAGTCTGATTTATAAGCTCATTTTCCTTTGTTTTGTGCCACCCTTGCACTTATATGGACTGCAGGATCATGCAGTTGGGAACCAGATGAATGACTGAACTGAGTTTCACTTTTTGCCTGACTGCCAGGTTTAACAGTGGATACAACAATCAGTGATATCCCATATCTGTGACATCTGCCCATCTTCTCGGCAGGGCAACTCTAGTCTCTCTACATTGCTTTATCCCACCTACTGGCAGTGCAAAAGATATGAATCAGGAGCATCTTCCTCCAGAACTGCAGAAAGGGAGATCTTGAGCCTGAGGGAAACTTTTGCTTTAAGATATTGATATAATGTTCGTCTCCTATATAATGGTTTTCATAAAATAACCATGCTTTGAGATCTTTGGCACATTATATGACTAATGAGGAAAAAGGCAAGAAAATTTTAGTAACGATATTAAACCTTAAAAAATCATGAGAGAATTTAGCTCCATGCTGGCATTTTATAGCATATCAAATGTATACCTGGAAGTCAGTGAAGTTGCACTGACAGTTGATTTTTGGCTTGGCATTTTACTGTTGAAAGAAGCGATGAGTGTGTTCACTTCCTTAAACTCTGTAAGGTTACTGTTAGTCAGTTAAACTTTGAAATGCTGTAAAATAAGAGATTATTTGAGCCAAAATGGAGTGCTCTGCAAGATTATAACTGTGCTTTAAACTGCGAAGGTAAGAAACTCTCAGGAGACAGTTCTATATCTATTCTGTTCACTTCATCAAGTACAATACTTTAAATTTTCAAGATTAACAGTCTTCACCTACAAACTACTGAAGGACAGGAAACTTTTACAGATTTCTTTTCCAGTGTGTGTGACAGCATCAATGCATTTGTCACTCTCAGCAGTAGTTTCTTCCTGAAACATTTTGACAGAATTGGGAAGCATTAAAATAATTTTTACCTCAACATTAAAAAAGTCTAGTAACAACTTGCTATTTTTCCACTTTAGTCAAAGTATGAGTGACAATACCTGCAGTACATTTCCAGGTCATATGCGCATTGTGAGTCTGAAAGACATCACTGGAGTTCTGAGAAAGCACTGATGGTTGAGGTACACAGACTTGATCATTGTAGGTCAAACTCTGCATTTGGATTCTTGCCACTAAAGTTGTTAGATGTTCTTGGGATAATGGTGTTTTGCTCCACACCTAAATAAAGTAAAATGAAGTGGTGATCCAACCTGATCCATTTGTCATCTCTGGAAAAATGTATGTGCATCGTTTTCGAGTAAAACCTTATTGACAGGTGTATGTTGTCATTGTTACTGCAGGGCTATTAATTTAATTACATTTATCTATAAATCTTAAATTAAGTCAGTAACATTTGAATTTGCATGTATCTTCCCTACCATGTGTCTGTTTCCTTTTGGTTTTTTTTTATCCCTTGTGGTTTGCCTAAAAAAACATTTCAGGGATCAGTTAGCACCCACTCGTTTGCCTAGCAGATTGCTGCTGTGTATGAGCTGCAATAATAAGCTATACAGGAACCGAAACTTCAGCGAAAGAACTTTTAGGTAGAGCAAGGAATTTTCAATGGATGAGCGAAGAATTTTATACCTTATTGAAAAACCTTGTTACGTGAGAGCAGTGACTTTTAGTATAACAGAACAACATTTATATACTTGTGGAAGACAAAAACCCCAACCGCCAAAGGCAACTTTCATTAGTGAGTAGGAGGGTGATCATAGTCTTTTCTATGCAGCAAGAGAATAAAATGAGTTTAAGATAAAAGATACTGTCTAAACTGTTTTCAGATGCCCCAAGTACAGACAAGGGTGGATTACTCTGATTTAGAGACACTCTTGTAGATCTTGTCATATGAACATGGAAAAGAGATGCATATTGAGCTGGTTGCTCCTGGAATCAGCAGGTCATGGATAAATTACTTCAGAGGTTCTGATCACTGCTGCTTTGAAGAACTGTCACAATCTAACATCCATGGCCCCTTGCAACTGCTCCCCATAACCTTATGCAAAGATGATTTAAAGTCTGTTTCATCTGCAAGAGAAAGGTATTTGAATTACATTTCTTGAACAGTTTAATGTAGGCCTAATTTTTTTAACAAAGAGAAGAATTTATTGTGAGTTAGTATGTCCCTAGTTTTGCTCACAATATCTGGTGTTACTGTAAGTACTGTATGTACAGAAAGGTGTTACTGTATGTACTTAAGAGGTTAAATACAGAACTGATTTAGGATTACTGCTTTACTTTTAATTCATTCATCAGATTGAAAAAGGCAGAACATACTTTTCTACTGAATAAATTGCAGATTGTGTATGATGGGATTATTTTTAACAAATGAAGCTCAAGTTCAAAAAAGTTTGAAAATTAGGTGAATGAAATGAAAAATATTAAAAGAATGTTTACTTTTTAAAAGGAAGTCAGAGAAAATGCAAATTTCACAAAATATTTCTGCAGTTGCAGTTGAACGAAATATTGTAAAATTAAACTTCCATGATCAAATAAATAATAAAGGTTTGATAAGATATAATAAAACTAAACTGAAAGGACAGTAACTTGTTTAGGCTTATTGCATGTAATTTTTGTAACAGAAAATTAAAAGGGAAAATGAAGAATAAGGTAGCATGTGAACTCAGATTTGTGTCAATGTGAGTAAAGTTCAAGATAAAGTAGTGTTTTTAAAGTTCTGTGGAGCTAAAAGCTTCTGAAATGCAATGAATTGAAACGTTGCTACATTTTTTCTGTTTTCATTATTGTAAACAGCAGTCTAAATCTTCAAATACCCTAGTCCCTTATGCTCAATCTGTTATGTATTTGTTTTTTCTCATTCAAGCCAGGTTATAAAGTTTTATTGCCATATTCGCTTATTTGTTTGTTAAATCTCAGTTTCAAAAATATTAAGTGACACAAAACAAATTTGGAAAGATGGTGAACATTCGCCATTTTCCGTGATATCAATATGTATTGCAAATTAGCAGCTGTGCTTTTTATGACATGATCCCATAAGTAAGCAAAATGTAATGTACACTATGCTATGGAACAAAACCTTTTGAAAACGGAAAACAACAGACGCAATTTCTTGGTCAGTGTTTGGGGGTGTTTTGTTGGATTTTTTCTGGGGTTTTTTTCTGAAGGAAATTTTTAGTTTTTATTTAGTTTGCACTGTGACCCTTCTGGGTAAAAGCTTTGAGGAAAAGGAAGCAGGATCATGTAGCGGGCTGGGTATCAGAGGCAGCACAGCTGTTCTAGCACACTGGGTGAGCCTGCACCGTGTCATGGTCTCCTGGCTTCCACAACCATCTTAACTGAGATGAATGACATGTTCTAGCAAAAGGGACTTTGGTTTGTGACAACTCCTGTCACTGACTGGCAGCACAGATACCTGAGTAACTGATAGCATACAATCTGTCCAGAAGCTTGAGACAGGGACTCATAGCATAGAATCAAAGAGCAGCGCTTTTCCACTCTCACACAAGTTGAGCAGGTAGACGCAAAGAAAGAGCTATTCTGACTGTCCGCGTTTTCTAAAATATCTGAGCATTCTAGTATGATTATGGAATTCACTGAATAATTAATCAATCAAATAGTCTCAGCAAGATGAAAGGTCAGCTTATTTCCCACCTGTCTCCTTCACCATTAGCCTGAATAGTACTCTAGCAAGTGGCCTGACTCTCCTGCTCCTTAGGCTTACAGGACTGGTAGGACAAGGCAATGACTGCTCACCTTCATCTCCCCATTCTGTTCTCCAACCCTCGATCTGAGAAGAGCCCAGCTAGTGGACAGGTTGCTATGAAGAGATTATTTAATTTCCCAGGCTTTAACCTTCCACACTTTTGCATCAGTGTGTTATAGTTACTATTCAGGTCCTGAAGTAAGAGACTTCATGAGGGTCATCACTGAACTTCAGTATTACTCTTTTAATTGCTGGCCCTCTCCCAGTTTATATTAATCATGCTAGTAACACATCATTACCAGTAACTTGGGTCAACTGCACCTTTATTGCTATGTGCCCTGCTTAGTTATCTTTACTAATAATCTCTCATATTAGCTGTACTCCTCATTTTTCCTTTTTTATTTATACTATTTTGTAGTTTTGGATGATCAGCTCTTCTGCAACTGCACTTAGCAATCCCCTTCTCAGTATCTGAAACTGTGGTGCTTTGGATGGTCAGGCAACATGGAAACTTCTACTGTTAGCTTTCCTGGTTATCAGTGGAGCCACTTTGATTTTCTGAATGGGAGGGCTGCTTCCACTGTGTCTGTTTTCCCCAGCTGTATGAAAACCTGTAGCTTCTTTAGTATAGTTTCATAGTATTTTGTCCTTCTTCTTTGGATTTGGTGGCCTTATTATAAAAGACAGCCCTTGGGTGTAGTGCCTCAAAAATACCCAAGTCATTACAGATACAACAGTTTTCAAGAGAAAACTTCTTGTAATAAAAATTCTTTGCTCAGTGTTATTTTTGAAACTATGTCTTTGTCTTCAGGACTAACAAAACTGAAGGGATTAAGCAGGGCCATTCCTTGGCATTCCAGACAGGAAAAACAGACGGTGTGTGTTTTTAAAAAAAATTGTTTTAGGACCTGTACACTGAAAGAACAGTTTTTCTTTATAGAATTATAAACATTTAATGCATTGGGTTTGCATATAATCCCCTTATCTCCTAAATAGAATAGATTTTCATATTATTAGGAATTCATAATCATTAAAGTAAATGTAGCATATAAAATTACTTCCCACCAAGGTGGGTGGCAGACACAGCAGGGTGAAGTTTGTTAACTCAAAACTTGAAATCTCCCTCAGGGATCTAGGAGGCGAGTAACACACCAACATCAAACAGAACAATAACAAAAGTACTGTGCATCTTTCCCATAAACACGCTTAGAGAGGAAGTAATTGAAATGCTGAAGTTTTTGTAGCAACATTCAAACTTTTTTTTTTTTTTTTATTAATCAGCATAACTTTAATGGTTTGAATATAAAGAAGAATTCACTGCCTATAGATTTCAATGGCAGTTTTCCCCTGGGTATAATTGGTAGTGTTGGGAGATATTTTTTGCTTCATTTTGAATATACAAAGCCTGGCCCTACTTCTACTTAAGTCAATGGCATGATTTTCATTAACTCTCTCCTGTGATAGCCTAGTTAAGCTCAGAATGAAGGAAATTATTACCAAGGTGCTTTATTTAAAGAAATGGCTTTAACTGAGATTAAAAGAGCCTGACATCAGCTATAAAACAATTTAAGATTAATACACATAAACTAATTTATTTTTCTCCATATGATAGATGTCCCTCAGCATGGGAGGGACATGGAATGTGGAACATGAAATAATCAGTGTAACTGGGGAACTTAGATATGCAGTACTGTGTTAGTAAAGGGCTTTATGACGAGAAGTGAAAGAAAATTGTCTGGAATATCTTTTGAGAAACAAAGAAGTATATGGAATATATAGCACCCCAGAAGACATGCTAGAAGAAAATTTATTGCCAGGAATTACTGGCAACAGGAATTACTTGAAAGAAAATCTTTGGACTACTATTGTGATTGATCAGTGTGATAGTACACTACGTAAAATAATTTTTGTGTAAATATAATTATTGGAGCGTAAGAAGCATTTTATTTGTTAGTACGCCTTGTCAACAGAACTTAACACCTCATGCAAATTTATCTGTAGCTTATTCAGATCTGGGATTGAATTCTGCAGTTTATAGAGAGAAATGGTAGTCTTTCTAGTCTTTCCCCCTTAACCAGGAGGGGTTTAATCACTGTTTACTAGACGTCATTCAACACTGCCAATCTAGTCTCTTAAAATTATATTTCTTCTCTAGCTCCTGTTTTGAAGTATTCATAAATATTCTTGTTCTGACTAGTCAGTCTTGAACATATGTTGAAAGAATACCCAAGTTTCATCAGAAACTTTAATGTCAGGTGACCTGAGTACTCTGAATAATTCTCAACTATCCTGTAAAACAGCAACAATTTCAAGGTTTTCATAAAGCCACATAAAGCAGCACTGCCTATTACAACAGCACAAAAAATGACAAAACATTAGAAATACAGACCATGTAAAGGCTGGCAAAGTATTTTCAGAAGTGTCTGTAGAGTTTTTATAACTTGATATAAAGCCAAACAACTCAAAACATACCAGAACATTAGCAGACATTCTAAAAACAAAGAAAATATAAGGACTCAGAACTAAACCCAACCTAAATCTAAACATTCTATTTCTTTGCAAATTCAGACCATTGGAGCTTCTTATTTTCCTACAACAGCCAAGTGAATTTTACATGTGTGAAAGTAGCTTGAGAGTGACTGTATGTATTGCACGTCTGAGAATATATTATTTTAGACTTAATTGTCTGCATATCACATTAAAAGAAAGTTCTAGGATTTAGTTTGGAAGGGTTTGGACAGCAAATATTTAATATTTATGTGTAAATAGCAAGTTTAAAGAGCTATTTGTGGGACCCAGTGAAAGGGACAGACCTCGAGAGAGCTCCCCCAGGATGCCCTGTTCTGTTATGGAAATGTATCCCAGTTCTGCTTCCCCAGTTGGCCTCCCCGCCCCCTTGTACCTTGTCTGCTCCTTCATTGGAAAGTTCTCCCTTCCCCACTCTCCCATTGGACCTTGTTCCCTGCTACTCCCTCAGATTTTCCCATTGGCTCCTGTACCCTAATCCCACCTATGCACTGCCTCTGTCCCTGCTGCTTTCCCTGCCTTCCCCCTATATAAGCTGGAAACTTCCATTCCCCCAAGGTCTTTGTCCCTGGCTTGCTTTCAGGGTAGAGGTGAAAAAAATCTCTGCTGTGGAAATTCCACACCATGACCCTTCCTGCCTCTTTGCTGTAGACCTGTTGGGAAGCGATTCGGAGTGAGTGCGTGTGTCTCTGTGAATGCAGTGACTGCCGAACGACTTTTGTTGGGGTTGGTTCAGGAGGTGGTAGCACCCCACCAGAACACCCCCTGGACTTGGACAGCTATTTAAGAGTAGCTCATAGAAACCTAGATCACAGAAATGTTTAGGTTGGAAAAGACCTTTAGGACCATTGATTCCAGCCATTAACCTAGCACTGCCAAGTCCACCTCTAAACCAGATGGTGACTCAACTACTTCCAGGAGAATGCTGTGGGAAACAGCATCAAAGGTTTTACCAAAGCCCAGGTTGACAACATCCACAACCTTTCCTCATCCATTAAGTGGGTGACCTTGTCACAGAGAGATGAGGTTGATCAAACAGGACCTGCCTTCCATAAACTCCTGCTGTCTGGGCCTGATCTCCTGGTTATCCTGGACATATTGTGTGATGGCGTCAAGATGATCTGCTTGCCTCGCACTGAGATCAGGTTGACAGGGCTACACTTTCTCAGCTTCTTCTTCCAACTTTTCTTGTAGATGGGCATCACATTGGCAAAGTTTTAGTTGACCAGGATGTCCCTGATTAGCCAGCACTGCTGGTAAATAATGGACAGTGGCTCAGTGAGCACTTCTGCCAGCTCCCTCAGTACCCCTGGATGCTTCCCATCTGGCCCTATGGACCTGTGTATGTCTGAGAGGTGTAGCAGACTGCTGATCATTTCCCCTTGGATTATTCCCTTTCATTCTGCTCCCATCCCTCTCTTCCAGCTCAAGGGGCTATTTATCCTGAGAACAACTGGTCTTTCTATTAAAGACTGAGGCAAAAAAGGCATTAAGTACCTCAGCTTTTTTCTCATCCCTTGTCACTCTTTCCCCTCCTTATCCTTTTCTTTAGCCCTCTTTTTCTAGCTGATGTATTTATAGAAAAACTTTTTTATTGCCTTTTATTGCAGTCACCAGATTAAGTTCTAGCTGGACTTTGGCCCTTCTGATTTTCTCTTTACATAACCTCACAACATCCTTGTAGTCCTGACTGTCCTGTATTTTCTTCCAAAGTTTGTAAACTCTCCTTTTTTCCCTGAGTTCCAGACAAAGCTTTCTGTTCAGCCAGGGTGGTTGTCTTCTCTGACAACTGTTCTTTTAGCTCATGGAAACGGCCTGCTCCTGAGCCTTTAAGATGTATGTATTCATGCAAACTCATTTTCTTTAACATTTCTCATATAATACACTTTTACCTGTTTGAATTAGAGTGACCTGTTGTCCAGACCTGTTGATTTCTCATTGTTACTTCTGGTGAGTGATCAATAGCTTCATTACAGGGTCTACAGTAGGCACAGTCCTGTTTGAAAAGGTTGGCCACTCTGTAAAGTGTTTCTTTCTGTGTGTATAGCATCAGTTCCTTAAGTGTGGTAAATAAACCTTTCTCTTTAAAGTTCACTATGGTGATTTACTTACGCTGCAAATCTGGTATATAAAAGTGTATCTTATTTTATTTGTTTTTTTCTGAATGCAAATTTATCTTTGTATCTGGGATTGCCCATTCCTTTATGGGCTTCACTATGCAAGGAAAGATTTTGGTTTGCTGTTGTTATGGTATCACTAAATGTTCTTTCACTGAAGCTGATTTCTGTTGAAAGTAATTGAAGAGTTTTGGAGGGTTTTTTGTGTGTGTGAAAAGCAGTAAGATTTAATGCAATTATATTAGCAGGAGTTTAAATAATACAGTTTTAAAATTAGCAGTAATGAATATGTTAAAATGAATAGGTGACTTATGCTTTGTGAAACTGCAGCTTAGAGGGCTTCATCTTAGTTGTAGCTGACCCACATAAAAGTCCTATTCCTGAGCATGCTAGATTAGGAGGGAAGAGAGAGGAATTATTTTTAAAAGAGGATTTGCTGTTCCCTGCTAAAGGGAAGTGCCCTACATCTGTCTCTGCCAGCAAAATTCAGGCTCAGCAGTTTGATATGACACTAATTTACTTGCAGAGAGATTTATAAACCTTCATAAATAGCAGAACAATATGATTAGATAGTACTTCTGTTGATTCAATTACAACAGAGGTTTAAAGATACTAAGAAAAAAATCAAATGGCCCAAGCTGGAATTAAGCTTTCTTAATGGAATGGGAAAAAACCCCCAGCAGTGATGAAAAGAAACAAAGAGTTTCTGCTGTGATCAAGCAGGGAAACCATTTCTTAAGCTTTGATGGATGTATTGCATTAATAGTTGGAAATCTGGACCACACATCATTCTTCTTTGAGATGTAGGTTTTATTTATAACTTTAGTGAATTGTTTTAAAAATTATTTATTTCAGTTTCCACAGGCCATTTGCATCTTTTCATACAGACTGGGCTATGTACTGGATCATGCCCTCAGAAAAGTACCCAGAATACTGTGAGGACTTTTTTGGTAGTGACATATTATACTTTTATTCCCTTTAGTGTGCCATGTCAGCACTTCTCTGACCATGTCTCTTTTTAAGCTGAGCAAGGCAGGAGTTACAAACTAACAGCCAGCATATGAAACTGTTTGGAAGCTCAGCCATATCTTACAGATATGATGTGCCTCTTGCTCTTTGTCTTTGGACAGTTTCCTGTGAGAAGCAAGGGTTCTCTACTGAAATGAATAGGGAAAATTTATATGGTTGTAAACTTCAGCACATGGCTTAGCACCAATCTTCAGTCAAAAATCTCTACTGGACAAGGATTTATTTAGGAAAAATTTTTAAGTGCCACTATATAAAGGTTGGCTCTGCTCTTTTGCTCAGCTACTTGTTTGGAGAAATTTACATATATGTACATATTTGCACATAGAAAATTTTTTCCATATTTTTCTGGCAAAATATTTTTAGATGCTTATTCAGGTTTCTTTACTCAAGAAAATGAGTATTGAGTGCTATCAGTTGGTAGAGAAGTTATTTAGAAAGTTGAATACTGTATTTCAACTCTAACAGTAATAAATATTCAAATGCACATAATATTTGGTCCTGTCATTCCAAGAAATACAAGGTTTTTGCTCAGCCCACTGTCAGATTGCTTTTTCCTGTTCTTGTCCAATAAAAATTAGCTGTTTGAGCAATGATGCTGGATTACAACACAAACCTAGGTATAATGTATCTGCCCTATACCTTGGAGTCTAAAGCAAAGATAGAGAATTTAGTCTGTCTATTTCTTTGAAAAGGCTCATGTTCCATCCCCTTTTTTTGAAGATGATTGCTTCCCAGTGAATATGAAACTGAATTAAGAATAGTCTTAATAGTCTTAAACCCCTAACAGTTCTGTCCTTTTTAAAATTGTTTTTTTTGTTTTGATTCTTTTGTTTGATGCTTGGATTTCTTCTGGCTTTGTGGTTTAGGGTTTGTTTGTTTCTTGTTTTGTTTTTGTGTGGGTTTGTTTTTTTTTTTTTCTTTTTGGAAGGAAGTGTTTCTGTTATTGATGGGTTTGGTTTTGTTTGGGAGTTCATTTTGTGATTTAGTTGTTTTTTGTTTTGTTTTGTTCTTTTTCTGGAGAGGGAGAACTGGAAGAAGGAGAGGACAAGCTGTTTACCGGCTTTTTAGTTCCATTTGTGTATTCTTTATAATTTGTGTCATTAATGACTTACGGAATGTCTTGAATATGAATACCTAAACCAGATGATACATAAAACTTCCGTAGACTTTCCATTGAGAGATTCAATGAGGGTAGAAGTGTATTGATGTGTGTTGTTCTGAAGTATGTTTAGCTGCCAAATACATTGAGTAACTACCTCTGAAGAAACAATTCCTTCATGAGTAAAGACTAAGGAGAACAGACTTAAGAAGGGAAGACTAGAGGTTTAAAATTAAAATTATTTGGTGGTGTCTTTAACAGTAGGACTTAGGGATGAAGAGAACATTTTTGCTATCTGAGGTTATTTCATGCTGAGCAAAGTTTATGTCAGTAGTTTATTGGGGCTCATGCATATGTGTTTCTCTATGGTGTAATAATAAATTAATTAAATCAGTATATTTACAAAGGTGTAAGAAGTTTTTTGTAGTATATTCTTGATTGCATCTGTAGGCAAGCAGAGAGAAGCAACTGGATCTGAAGACCTTATTTGCAAACGTGTTCTTACAGGGTTTGAAGTGATCTGAAGTTAAGTCAAATATGCTATTGCTGGAAATTATGTTTACGGGGACCATTGTCTACCAGTCCTATTACAGATTATTCTTAGGAAGGATTCTTCTTAACAGTGTCTTCTTATACTATGATAGTGACAAAGAGCCTTGGACTGAGTTGGTGCAGAGGCAAAACATCCTCTTTTAGTTGCAGATTTGGGCTCTTGTGTGTCACTGTTTCCACTGAGGGCTTACCGCAAGTAGTAAGCAGTCAAATCATGATGGAGCAGCACAGGCCACTTTTCTGAGGCTGTTAATGTTTATAGCAGCTGCTGTTTCCTGCCAGGGAGTTACTTAGCTAGCAACAGACCTGTGCTCGTTTGTGCTGGAAAAGCTGTCCAGAAACCTCCAGCAGCTGGAGACCTTCAAGCTTGCACGATGAACTATGATTGCTGTACAACTACTATTAGAAAGAAGCATCTGATTACCCTGACAGCCACTCTAAGTGGTAAGAGAGTGACCAGCATATTTTCATTATGGATATACTCTGAGAGACCGTTCACTGCTGATTTCTGAAGTTGCTTTTTTATTTTCCTTAAATTTCAACAGGGATTATTTAAATATGAACTTACTCAACATTTGAAAATGTGGAGGCATTTCTCCTGAGGGGAAATCTAGTTGGTGTAGTTTATTTCTCCAATTTTCTGACTGCATCCTTAGAGGAAAGGTAGCATAACCAGTTAGGAGCATCAAAACACTGAACCCTTATCTCGGCTCTGGAGAAGATTAATGCAGTTGGACTTGAATACAGGAAAAAGTGGTTGTTTTGGAGAGGGTAGGTAGGCTGGAGACCCTTCTTTCTGGTTGAGTCCTTACTCTGAGCCTCTATTTACCTCAATGATGTTTTTAATAACATTTAACTGTTGACTGCTGCTTCATCAGCAAACTCAACAATGAAATATCCCATCAGGCCTAAGCAAGACTCCAGCACGAAGTTACCAGTGGTCCTGTCAGGAAATGAATTAATGGGGCCTGCATTTTCTTTAATAGTTGATCAGTTTCCTGGAAAAGCTGATGGAAATACCACCAATCCTCATTCTGCTTTGGTAGAAACCATAACATTCCAGTAAGGTTGCAGAAGCCATTGAATGAAGACTCTACAGAACCAAATGCTACTCCTCATAAAAAAAAATAAAAATTGGTCTTTCAACATAACTGTTCTTATGTAAAACAGTTCAATTACTTGCAGAGGAAATCCTATTTTTCTGATGTAGTTATCTGCAAGAAATACATTTACGCACAACTTGAATAGTAACTAAAACTTACTGGTTTGTAGGAAAACTGTGTTCTTTAATACACTTTCATTAAGGTGTTTGGCTCAATATGCTTATTACTTTTTTTTTTTCCTTTTGAAAAGGCCACACCCTTTCTGTGAAATATTCTCCAATATGTCTGGGAATATATGCCCAAAATGTTCTCATGTTCTCTGCAGTCAGAAGAGTTACGATTAATTTTTTATCAAATTAGAAAATGAAAATACAGACATGTAACTTAGAATTGTGAAGATATTTTCTTAGATACAATCTATCATTTGAAGGAAAAGAAGGAACTTTTTTTTGGTATTATTTTGTGTTGTAACTCTAACTGCAAGTATACTGAGAGGAAACAACATCCAGAGGGAATAATACTAAAGCAACGGTTATGGATTTCCAGAATAAAGATTTCTGCTTCCAGCAAAGTCAGGATCTTATTAGGTGATGAAAACATCCATATTTTATATTCAGAATTTTATCTTTAACAATGCAGGAGACAAAAACTCAAAAAAACCCCAAAGCCTTCTTCCGATTGCATCTTTTGTACAAATAATAGAGTGTAAAAGGGTGGCCAGTAAAGTATAAAATTATGCATTTTTTAATTCCAAAAAGTTATTTTCTATGTAACTTCTTTCCAAGTTACATAGAAGTATATAGATAGTGATGAGATAACTTATTCTATCAAACAAAAACATTTTAATGGCAGACAAGAGAGACTAACTTTACAGCTTTGCTGTATTCATGTCCTGTAATATTTAAGAGAAAAATATAAACAACTAGTTATTCACTCAGTCATGTATATACCATCAAACCAATCTTTTGCAGAAAGTGACTGAATTAAATGTTGCTTGTTTGAATGCACTTCTGCCTGTCACAAAAGAGGGTAGAAAAAAACATCCTGAAAAGTTGAAATCTCTCCTTACCTTAATAAACACAACATAAATCAAGAGCTTGAGGTTATCTTTCAGTAAATGTAAACACATAAAAGATTCAGAAAAGGTTTGTTTTAAGCAAGTCACTTCACAAAACTTTCTTGGAACTTTCAGGGTTCAAACATTTAACTGTATGTCAGAAAACTTTTGTGACAGTGACTGACCCCACTTCTTTCCTGTTCCCTTTGATACAAGATATAACCCAATAGACTTTTTTCTATTAAAAAAAATCTTAGTCTTCTTTGACATGCTGGACCTTTATGTCAGAAAGCTGTGACACTGGCTCTGGGACTGCTCTTTTTAGTCTCTCAATATGTTTGGAAGAGGAAAATCATAATCTTGAAACTATCTGTAGAGTTTGAGCTACGGAAGGGTGCAGCAAAAAAATGTCCATTTACATTTTCCAGCATAGACAAAATAGATACAAATATCTGTAAGAACACCACTGTGAAAGGAAAAGAAACCAAGTTTAAACTGGATACTCGAGACAAAATGATAATAGTTTCTCTCATCAGCTAGGAGCCCTGGCCTGATTTCCTTATGAGATCCTGCTTACACGCATCGTATCTTGTATCTCAGGTTGTCCTCCTTAGAGAGAGTACCTATCAGCAAAGTTTATGTTAAATTTTCTGTCCAATCCACATGGATCCTTTTTTTTTTACCTGCTCCTCTTATCTTCACCCCATTTCTTCTGCTTCACCCCATTTCTCCTGTCTCTATTTCATTCAGGGAAAAGAGTGGTATTAAACTTGAATAAATCAAGGATGGATTCACCTTTTTTGAATAAGTAGATATTCTGCTGACAGATGGAACTCTTCAGCTTATTGATGATTTTCCAGTTTATTAAAGGTAAGCCCTCAGAACTCCATCATCAAAATGATGAAGTTCTCCATTCGCACAACTTTCTTACATGAGCTTACTGAAAAATGCTATTGCTAAAAACACTGCGGTGAATTCAGGGTGTTGGGCACTATTACTAATACTTGTTCTGAGATGTGATCTGTTAGCAACCTCTTTAGAATGTTAATAGGTTTTAGACTGAATTTCAAAGTGCATTTTTAAAGAATATCATAATGGCCACAAACACATCCTAGCAAGGAGTATTTAAATGTTTGATGCTTAGCTGCATAGAAGCAACATTACTTACATATCTGTATACACCTGAAGATTTGAATGCAATATATTAAATTGGAAGACTGATTGCTTAGCTTTCATTATTCATATTTTTGCAGTGAACCTCACAGAGAAATTATGCCTAAGTTTTTTGTCTGTATTTACAAATTGTAGAACTTAGCTAATTAAACTAAATGTCTGTGCTAAGTGACTTGCCTCTAATTTACTGCAAAATTTGCAATGCATTTATTGGGTTCCAGGGCATTTCCCTTAGAGCATATTAGTTTAGCAAGAGCACCTCTGAGTTCCTGCATAGATTCTGAAAGCCATGCTGTGACCGAGGTGTTATTGTCTCTTTGTTAAACACCTGCATTTGTTTCATTTACCTGTCATTTTTCTCTTTATTTTTGCATTCCAAAAAATCTCCAGCTGCACACCTCATGAGCTAGTGTTATAAACAGACACTTAAAAACATTTCGGAATTCACAAGGTGATTAAATATTTTAATGCAGATACCTCGTATCTAAAATCTGTGGTATGTAAGGTTGTGTAGTAAGGCATTAACACAGTTTGTACAGAATTAGTTGTCCAGTTTTCCTATTACCTTTGACAGAATAGAAATATGTATGATTCACTAAGCTGGAAATCAGTGTAACGCACTGCATGTGTTACAGTACATCACAGAAGGTGCAGTTCACATGAGCGTTAGGTACTACCACCAAAAATTCTTTTCATATTCACATTCAGTTTTTGAAAAGGAGCTATTTTTTGGTTGGTATTGTTGGGCTTTGAAGGCTTTCTAAACTTTTCTCTTGAGAGAATTCTGTCTTCTTATTATTCTTCCTGCATTTCTACATGCCATACTATGACTTACACAGAATTTTATGGCTTTTTTCATTTTATCACATCTATGGAAGAGTTGAATGGAAAAGGTTTGCTGGGCTAGGCTGAAGATTGCAGATCTTGAAATGGCCATTCGAACAGCACTTAAACAGTTAAATCCAAAATTGTGGTCCTGGAAACCCTGCTGAGATATTGCCTAATCCCAAGAAGATCTGAACTGTAAATGGACCCTAATAATTTGAACTTCATGGAAAATCTTCTTGTATCCTGACAGTGACATCTTCCTGTCCAACTCACCTGATGACTCAATCAGGAAAAATACTCATGTCCTTCTCAGACCTATACAGAGCTCAGTTTCATGTAAAATATAGTAATGGTCAACTATCACCAGGGGAAAAAAAACCCGTTAGGAATAATTGAACATTTTTGCCTGGGAGTTGTCTAAAAATCTGAGACATATTGCTTGCAAAATTTTGAGGTAATGCTTTGTCAAAATCAGTTGTAGTTAATGAAACAAAAGAAATGAGAATTATAAACTTAGAGGTAACAATGCTTGACATAGAAATTCTTTCCTGATTATTTCAAAAGACAGGCATACTTTCACCCAACACTATAACAGGACCATTCAAGTGCTTCCCTTGGGAGAAAAATCCTGTAGTGGTTTACCTCTCTTGAGATGAAAAAGAAACTGTATGAAGACTTCAGATGCAGAAGGACTTTTTCTTCCTGGACTAGTCTCTTGTTACAGTCATCCTGCAGTCTTGCTGCAGGTATACTAACAATGTAAACTACATTTCCATGCTTCATGTGGCAGTTTTGCCTTTGGATAGTCACTATTCTGTTTTCTAAGCAGCTGATGAATTCAAGCAGCCAGCTGTATTTGCTGAACTAGATGAGGTTTCACTAGTGTGGCTGTAAGCAGAATTTGACCGATAAAATGGTCTCTTTCTTCTCTGCAATATTGCTTGCGTCTGCTGGTGACAGGGTTGCTTGTTTTATCTCAGTGCTTTTATCTGTTCTACTCTCCAGTAAGACCTTTTTTCCAAATGGCTCCATGCTTCCAGGCATATTTTAATAATTCATCACAAAAAGCTAGAGTAAGCAAGATAAATAACACAGCATGATCTATGGCTGTGCCTCAAAGGCAGGAAGCACAAATCGTGTTTAACCACATAAACATCAAGCTCTCATCTCACTTTGCAGACAGCGAGGGAGCAGTACACTTGGTAAAAAAAACCAGCTAATCTATAAACACCTGACTTAATATAAAAAAAAAGAGAAGAAATGAATGGGAAAGTTCATAAAATAGATGGTAATTACTTAAAGGAAACATTATTCAAAAATATAAAAGTGCATTCATGTGCATAACAGTTTTCAAAACAGTTATTCATATAGAGCCAGGTAAATATGTCAGTGGTAAATGCCAGCTCCATTTCTCTTACATTGTATTTTTTGGCTTTCTGTGAAGAAAAACCTCAATAATTATTTAAGGTCTTTGTTAAAAATGAAGACTCTGCATGTTATTTAGGATTATTTGGACTATTTTTGTAGAAGTTGCTCATAAAAATATACCTGACCCTGCAACTACTTGACAGTTGAGTTCTCTTTCTTTGTCCTCCTTCCCTACTTCCTTCAAAGACCCTATCCATTCACCTTCCCAACTTCTCCAAGTTCTTAGCAAATTCTTACTTCTATACATGTCCCCACAACTCCTAGCTCTTTCTCTAAATTTTCTTCGGTGATATAGAGAGTCTATCCATTCATCATATTTCTAAATATTTATCAGAATAGTTGATAAACTATTCATGTGTTCACTGTATGCTCCAGGGACAGCAAAGACGTAAGCATCCCCAAATATCCGGCAGTGGGAAGTGAAGCTATAAAATGGCAATGTGTAGAGGAAAAGAGGGCAGGTTTTTTGGGATACCCAGTGGGAAAAAAGAGTGGCAGCTTAAAATCCAGACAAGAGGATTAGGAAACCATGGAGAGAGCAGGGAGATAAGGTTCACTGTGCAGACACCAGGGAAGGAACTCTGGCTATGATACAAATGCACCAGGAGATGTGCCAGAAATGTCCAATAGCCTCACAGATCTTTAAGCTCACTGGCTTTTCTGGGCCTTTTCTTCTTTCTTGGAGATTTGCAGAAACTTTCATTCTCAACAATTCATCACAAAATCTTGTGCCACATCTTAAAAGGTTCCTTTAACTTAGGTATTTGTATACAGCAAGTTTGCACTCTGAGAATCTCTTTCTCTTCAAATGACACTTTTCCTTTGGCTGCAACTACATTATTTCTTTCTCTTCGTATTCTGTATTTTTTCCCGTAATTCTAGTTTCATGAAGTTCCATTCATTTGTACTACAGATTAGTCACAAATTGAGTCATTGGCTCAAGATGCAGGACTTATCAAACAGCTGCTTTTATGTATTTTTAAATAAGGGTGATAGTGTGGATCAATAAAGCTCTGTTCATTCACCGGGACTCTTGATCTCTCCATCAGCTGTAAGCTGTGTAGAAAAATCTGTGATACCCATGGACATCCTCACACTGGCAATTGAGAGGGCTTTATACAGGTGAAGAACAGCCATGGTGAGAAGGACTTGGGGTGCTGGTGGATGAGAGGCTGGAAACGAGCTGCCAACATGCACTTGTATTCCAGAAACCCAATTGTATCCTGGGCTGCATCCAAAGCAGCGAAGCCAGCAGGGCAAGGGAAGGGATTCTGCCCGTCTGCTCTGCTCTGGTGGGAGCCCCCCTGGAAAACTGCATCCAGCTCTGGGGTCACTGGAAAGACATCAACCTCTTGGAGCAAACCCAGAGGAGGCCACCAAGATGATCAGAGGGCTGGAGCACCTTTCCCATGGGGAAAGGCTGAGAGAATTGGGATGGTTCAACCTGGAGAAGAGAAGGCTGTGGGATGACCTAATTTCAGCCTTCCAGTACCTGAAAGAAGCCTACAAGAAAGATGGAGAGAAACTGTTTTATAAGGGCGTGTGGTGACAGGACAAGGGGGAATGGCTTCAAACTGAAAGACTGTAGAATATGGAGTTACATTTGTCAAAATGGTCAAGGCTTATGCTCACCAGAAGGCCCTGTGGGAAAGGCACAGCTGCGGGCTGCACGGCTGGAAGTTGGCTGAGGGGTGAGAGGCAGTTGCGAGGGACGAGAGAGGCAGCTGAGTGACAGTCGGAAGTGAGATTGTGATTGGCTGGAGGAACGCGTGGACAGCATATAAACGAGAAGCTGATTGGGTGATAGGACACGCGGACAGCAGCACTGCAGCTGTGCCAGCCAATGGGTGCCCTTCTGCTGTTAAGTTCTGTTAGGCTTCGGCTTGGTTTCGGTTGTGTTCGGTTGAGATTAAGGGTATAAAGAAGGGGCGATTTTTGGAATTAAAAGGATCTTCTTTGGACATACAAGGGGGTCTGTCGTCTTTGTTCCCCATTGCTACAAAAGACAGTAGGTTTAGATTAGATAATAGGAAGAAATTCTTTACTGTGAGGATGGTGGGGCACTGGAACAGATTGTTGAGAGAAGCTGTGGTTACCCCATCCCTGAAAGTGTTCAAGGCCAGGCTGGATGGGGTTCTGAACAGCGTGGTGTAGTGGAAGGTGTCCTTGCCCATGGCAGAGGGGTCGGAATGTGATGATCTTAAAGGTCACTTCTGAGCCAAATCATTCTATAACGTCATTTAAACAGCATGAATTTGGACAGCGCCCAGAGGGGTTAACGCAGGGTGAGTGTTTCCAGCACTTTTTTTTTTACACTTTAGTGATCTTACTTGAGAGAGCCAAGTATTCTTATTGATCAGTAGCTATATAATGTACAGTAATAATCATGTAACTACCAAATATAATAATTGCTAAAGGAAGTTGTATTGGGTTTGCATGGCCAGGTTTTGGTAGCAGGGGGGCTACAGAGGTGGTTTTGGTGCCTAAAGATTTTTGGCCTTTTTCATATTTGTAGCTTTGTAGATTTTTAATATATAGTTGCATAGCTTCAAGTGCTTTTCCTGTCCTCTCTCGCAGTTTAGCTATGTGTGCATATAGCCATATTTGTACACATGAAAGATTTCATTAAAGAATTCCTTTTTATCTTACCACTCTTAATATTGTTTGGAAAGGTGTTGTCTCTTGATTCCAGGCAACAGTTTCTGTGAGAAGCCGCCAGAAGCTTCCTCTATGTCCAATAGAGCCAGTGCCAGCCAGCTGCAAGACTGACATGCCACTGGTCAAGGCTGGGTCAATTAGAAATGATGGTAACCCCTCTGTGATAACAGATTTGACAAGGATTAAAAAAAAAAGTTATTGCACGGATATAATTGTGGCCAAAGACGAGTGGGTTAAAAATATATGAGAGGAACAACTATGCAGACACCAACATCAGTGGAGAAGGAGGGGCGGGAGGTGCTCCAGGCACCAGAGTTGAGATTCCTCTGCAGCCTGTGTAGTGAAGACCATGATGAAGCCCCGGTGCCCCCATGTGCCCCCCTGTGCCCCTGCAGCCCATGGAGCTCACGGGGATCTGGAGATCCACTGGCAACCCATGGAGGAGGCCCAGGCCAGAGCAAGTAGATGCCTGAGAGGAGGCTGTGATCATGTGGGAGGCCTGTGCTGGAGCAGGCTCCTGGCAGGGACCTGCAGACCCATGGAGAGAGGAGCCCACATTGAAGCAGGTTTCCTGGTAGGATTTGTGACCCTGTGGGGAACCCACCCTGGAGCAGGCTGTGCCTGAAGGACCCCATGTAAGAGTGACCCACACTGGAGCAGTTTGTGAAGAACTGTTGCCCGTGGGATAGACTGGAGAAATTCTTGGAGAACTGTCTTTCATGGGATGCAACCCGCACTGGAGAAGGGGAACCTATGTGGGATGAACTGACCACAACCTCCATTCCTTTGTTCTGCTGGAGGGAAGGGAGTAGAGCCCGGGAAGGAGGGAGGAGTGGGGGGAAGGTGTTTTTAAGATATATTTTACTTCTCATTATCCTGCTTTCATTTTGTTAGTAATAAATTCCATTAATATCCCTAATTTGAGTCTGTTCTGCCCGTGAAGGTATTTGGGGAATGAACTCTCTCTGTCCTTACCTCAACTCATGAATCTTCTGTTATATTTTCTTTCCCCTGTCACGTTGCAGAGGTGAGTGATTGAGAGGTTTTGGTGGATGTCTGGTGTCCAGCCAGGGTCAACCCACTACTTAAAAATACACATTTGACAGGGGGTTATGTGAATGTGTCTACTGTCGTTGTTACCTTTCCTGTGCTCCTTTTGCGACAAAAACTTCCTCTCATCCTCCTGTCTCTCCTCCATCTGTAAAGTGAAATGGACAAACTCACAGGAGTTGGGACAGAGGAACAGAAAGACATTCCTTTTCTGGTAAATTGTGCTTGGTGTGAGAAGAAATCTTTAGTTAATATTTTATGCAGTAGTTAAATTCTTTCCCTGATCTGTTTCAGATAACTAAGTGCTGCCTGTAATGTAAAATATGGGATTAGACAGCAGGTATTTGCTTCAGGTAGTCATAAACTCTTTCAAAAGACTTTGAAATACCATTATCAGTTAAAAAGTCTTAGTGGGAAGGTAGCTACTGTGGCGATTGAATGGAAATTTTCAATACAGTGCCTTTCTTCAAAGAATGATATCAAGTTATCATTCAGCTGTGACAGAAGATAGTCAACTGGATGTCTCCAAAAGGCATGCATCCTTTTCTGAAGCCCATGAGTACCGAAATTATACTGTAACACCCTGTGCTGTTTTCAGGACAGTGCTGGTTTTGTCAGACTCCTCATTTCCTGCATGCATGACATACCTGCCAAGGATTCTACTTGAGGCAAAACCATTCTACATTTGGGTTTTTCATCTCTTCGCCTGGCAAGTCTACTCTTATCACGTTAATTTATTCTTTTCTTCCTTACTTTCCATACTTCTAAGGAAACATTTTAGCTTTTCAACCATCTGAATAATTGCTAAGAGAATGAGTGGTTATTGCACGTTAAACATCCAGATGAAATGAGTTAGGAACAGACATTGTCCGATGCAAGAGATCTAAAATTTGTGAAATGATTTAATTTAGAGAAATTTTAATTAAAAAATTTAGAAGTAATTCGCTAACATAAAATGAATGCCTGAAGTATGGTACATCTTTAATGTTTTTACCAGCATATGACATGCCTAATAGTTTTGATAGTTAACAAATTGCTCTTCGCTAGCTCTTTAAGGAATATACATATACAAATATATATATGGATTATTTCCAAGAGCTAGGAAATATTTACAGTGGTTTGCATACAATATTTCACATGACCAATTCTTTCCTTTTAATCTGTGATGTTCTCAGAAAAGGTACATTTCATTCTAGTCTATCTTCCTGCTGACTTAGCTGCAAGAAGATCATGGCAGAATAACTGGTCAATACTAATGCACATTTTAGTGACAATACCATCATCAGAAAGGAACCATAGGTAGTCCCTGATGCTATAAAATGTTGACTTGGATACACTTATGTGATACTGCAAGTTTATGATGGAGTTTCTAAAGTTTTTTATGTCTTAGTAGCATACTGCTTTTTACAGTACTTAAATTTTATGTACATACAATAGCATACTGCTTTTTACAGCGCTTTTTACAGCAGTGTTAGTTTCTACCCCAAATGGACATAAGAAAGAAGACAGTTTAGACTATTCTTTAAAATATGTAAAAAAACATGTTGAAACTTTTGGAAATTTTCAAAGAGGTTTTTGTAGAACACAAAACAGGAGCAAGTACTGTGGAAAACAGCCCATTTGTTGAGAATATCTTCTGCAATTCTGCAAAGGTACTTAGTCTGTTTCTTATTGTTTTCATCACCTCCTGCGAGGTCCTTTTTGTGAGATTATGTACAACAGAGAGGTAGTCCAGATTAGTGCTGATCTTTTACACATAGACTGCTACTCAGTGTATAATTTTGCAAGAAATAGTGGTGAAAATATTTTACTCATTGTTTTAACATTCCAGTGTAACAACACTGTTATAAAGTTACAAAGAAAAATCAGTTTTGTTCCAATCCACATACATTGCTATGCAAACATTGTTTTTGGTGATCTGATTTTCATTTTGCCTTTAAGAGCTGGGAAGGAGGGAGGGGTAAGGGAAAGGTGTTTTTAAGGTCTTATGTTTCTTCTTATTATCCTGCTTTGAATTTGTTAGTAATAAGTTCGATTAATATCCCCGAGCTGAGTCTGTTTTACCAGTGATAGTATTTGGTGAATGATTCCTTCTGGTCCTTAACTCATGAACCTGTTATATTTTCTCTCCCCCGTCCATTTGCAGAGGGGAGTCATAGAGAGGCTTTGGTGGGTGCTTGGCAGTCGGCCAAGGTCAAGCCACTACAGCTACTTTTATAAATAAACAATCATTTTTGTTGCTTTAATTCCCCAAATCGATGACTGTCCTTCACATGCATTACTGTTCATTGACAGTTAGGATGGGACTCGATGCAAAAGGCTGAGTCAACACTCAAAAAGTGGGGAATCACATTTTCTAGGTCATTGCATCTTTTATTTTCTATAGAAGAGCCAAGACGACCACCCTCAACCAGACATTTGACTTTCAGTCATCAAAATTTCACTGAAACGTCTCCCAGGCACAGCACATAACTTGCATTCTTGTGGCCTTTCAGACTTTTAGTTTCAAAGTTGCTCCATTCTATGCAGTCTGTAAGAATTCGGCTATGAAGAGGGGGTTTCTTTATAAGTTTGAGCTCCCATGATTGAAAGTTCAGTACAGTGGAAATGAGTCCAAGTAAGAATGTGGGTGAAGCAGGTGAAGGTGCACAGACCGCACAGCTGCTCTCCTGACCAGGCTGTTTTAGAGTCTGTCTGACAGAGACGTTATTCATGGCAGGTGTCAATGCACACACAACTGAAGTGCCATTTCTGATTTCATCTTTTCTAAGCATTTGGTTTTGACAGTGATATTCATAAGGTGATTTGTATGAGTTTTAGATATTGTGCTGGCATGATTTTTTCAAAGAAATTGATTTGATGAATTTTCTGTTTTTCCAAGAAAACTGGCTTTTTTTTCATCAAAAAGAAAATTGATATCTTCAAGCTGGCCATAATAATAATAATATTTACCTAAAAAAGAGGCCAGTTTTTAAAGATCATGAAATCAACACTACAGCTAAACATTGACTTCTATGACAATTGCAAAAATATTCATGAACATGGCAGGTTTTATTTTTATTTGTGGTCAGTTTCTTTCACATTATAGCTTACTTTGACTTTATGTAAATAGGGCCAACCATAAAAGACTATAACTAACATGGTGAAAAATGTTTCTTAATTTAATACCTTCCAAGAGATTGATTCAGATGTGTCTATGCATTTTATTAAAGATAATGGCACCGATGTCTCTGATGCTGAAATTAGTTTTGGAACAATTTTCAAGTACTTTTTAGAACACCTTATTATCATCTCTCTAATTGTGTTTCTCCATTACTTGGATGAAATGTCAAATATTATATGCACGTGTTCATGCTGTAAGTCTCTGATTATTTTACTTGTTTATTTGATGGTCAGAAGACATGAACCTAGTTCTATTTTACTATGCTTTTATTACTTTGTCACACCAATCACAAAGGGATATAACTGTTTCATCATTTTTCGAAAGGTTAGTGTGACCATTAATCTCTCTTGAATGTATGCTACACACAGTATCTGCTTTACGGCATACCCATTACAGAACCAAAGCTTTGCACATTTGATCAAAACCAAATAGATTATCTTTCCTCTCATCTTCTGAAGACCCCTTGCTTGCCTGAAAACTTAATGTAACTATTTTGTTATTATCCCTTTAGTATTTTCAGTGAATTAGCTACCAGGTACTGTAAGAGCATCTAAACGACAGAATAAATAGATATGTACATTTCCTTCTCTACCAGCCATAGCCTAGTTTAAACTGTGCTAGCAGTGAAGCTACTTCAGTGGAAGAGACTTCTAATTTGTAGACTCGACTCTTGATATTTCTTTGAAGGGAGAAACAGGATTTGCAATTTTCTTCATTAATAGTGGTGTCTCAGAGGAAAAAAAAAAGACTTTGCTATGTGAAATGTTGGCAGATGCCAGCCTCAGGTAAGGCTCTTCCACGGTGCATTTCCATCTGTGGGCACCCAGCTCTGTTTCTGAGTTATGAAAAATGTTGTAAGTCACCTGAGGTTATCTATGCAGGTGAGATAGAGAGCTGCTGTGGTAGGTGGTGAGAAGACCTGGAGGCACCTTGTAGTGGTATAAGGGGTGCTATCTGTAGAATGCCTTTTACCTGCAAGAATGTATTTAGTTTATGGAAAATCCATCAGTGGGTTCTGGAGATTTGGCAAGAGACAAGCCAAATAAATAGATAAAAACTGGCCCTGTGGAGCATCAAAGGAACTATAGTGAATTTGGAAGGGAGGACACTCTCCAAAGAAGTGAGCCCACAGGGGCAGATATTTGCAACGTGTAGTGCACAGAACTGTGTGCTACCTCACAGATGGGATGGCTTAGGAGCAGAGTATGGTCTAACCATGGCTGCGTGCAGTAGCCACGTGTTTATGAACTCTGCTGGGAGGATTCTACAAGAGTGTCTGCTTTTCTGTGTGTGTACAGTTGTAATCCTTTGGACCCCAGGTGGCTCTTTGCCAAACCAGTGCAGATGCTTTCTTATCTTACTTTCCAGCAGTAGTATTGTGCTTAAATCATCTACTCTGTAGATGCCTTGTAACATTGACAAGAAAAACCTTATCTATTCTTGCTTAGGTAACCACTGGCGATGGCAAAGCAATGTGTACATTACTTGTTTTGCAATCTTTTTTTCTGCTAAGTATTCTGTTTCCATTGAAGTGTAAATAATACTTTGTTTTACTTTGACCATGTGAGCTTTTGAAAAGAAGACTTAACAAAAACTTAGATCTATTTAAATATGTTTTCATGTAGTTGGGACTTGTTAAAGGTGTAGGAGAATTGCAAAAATACTTTACTCAGGAAGGAGAAAATAGCACAGTTGATCTATAACTGACAGATAGTACCAGCCAAAATAATGTTGTTCAGGTTTTCCTATTAGAAAGCTCAGCTGGCAAAGCCTACTTTTAAGAACGAGAAACAAAGTCAAGTACAGCATCTGCCATTCAGATTTGGAAGGCAACTCAGTACTCACTCTGGGATGTTAGACTGGCTTGTCAGTTTATAAAAAAACAGCCAAGAAATTGCACTATATATTACTATAATCTTAATTAAAGATAATGAAAATATTCACATATTCAAAGTTATTTTTTTAGCAAGAGCCATATCTGTGACACTGAGCAAAAGATTCAAAACTTGAGGCTCCTTTCCAAATCCAGCTTGTTATATTATCTTCCCTTATAAGTTAAAAACAGGAAGGATCCTTCCTGTGCTTTTCAGCATTTTAGTTGCTTTGCAAGCATAGCAAGCATGATATGCCTGCATATCCATAAACACAAAAGGGATGACATGTCATCAGCATTTTCAGCCTTATTTATTACCAAGAATGTCACAGGGATTAGCGAACTAAGTAAATCTATGCTATTATGAGTAAACGTTTCAGATCCTGCAAGAAAATACTCATTTTTCTTCAACTGCTTTCTCTTCTTGCTAGTCCTCCACGATAGACTCAGTTATGACTAATTCTTCATCTCAGCTATCTATTCATTGCCCTCTGTATTTCATTCAGGATCCCAGGGGGGTCTTGTAAAGGCTAGATTCAGAGTTGCTTAAGATTCACCCTGGAAAATATAAAAAGAAACAGAAAACATATCTACTATCCAACCTGTTTTATTCCCTGAAGGGGTCACTTTCTGATCCATAGTTGTTTTTCTTTCTCTTTCAAACAGAGGAAGTCATTAACCCCAAAATATATCTTTAGTTGCCTTGTGCACTGCAACAGGTCTAGACAATTGAATGCTTCTTCAAGTCTTCAGCCTGTGTCCCAAGAAAGCATTAGGAGACAAAGATCAACTTCAGCCATGATACTTACCCTTTCAATAACTTCTCATTTTTTTAATACAGAAAAGAGGAAAGAGAATAATTATGGCAGTATAATATTCTCAGTATGAAAAAGTCCTAAGATTTTTCATGACCTTTTGTAATCCTATTGGAATTAAATTAAAAATTAATTTAAAAAAAAGAGCATTAAGGGCATTTTCCATCTGGAAGGGATCGAAGCCAGCATTTCCTGATGCTCAGTATTCCTGGAGTCTCAAGGGTTTCCTTCATGTAAGGAAAACATTTGGATGAATGGGAAAATAACTTGTACAGTCTTCCAATTAACTCAAGCCCCTTGAAAAAGAACAGCAAAAAGACCAGTTTTTGTAGATTGGCTATGAAATATTAAACATCAGAAAAACAGACCCAAAAAGCACTCTCATTCTTAACTGTCTTTTCGGTGGTTTTTCCTACTTTTATTTTCCCCTCTATGTATAAAGCTTTGATGAAGAGGAATGAAGGGACAGACCTAAAGACAGATTTGCCTGATGGTACAGCAATCAAGTTATATCTTTATCAAAGTGACATCCAGCAGAATGCACTGAAGATCAGTTAACAATATGGCAAAAATACTTCACAGACATATAGTGCTGCACTGCAGAGAATGATCAGGGACTGGCTATTGCAGAAGCAACGTGAACATTTCTGATCAACTTGTTGGCCAAAAAAACCCAATAATTTTCTTTTTTCACCTGGAAGTTAAAAGAAATCTATGTTTCTTTTTAAGACTAAGAGGCTAGCTCTGATACTGCCTTTTTTTTATTTATTTTTTATTTTTACTCTACTCTAGACATGCTGATCACTTCTAAAATTTAAAACTGATTTTACAATTCAGTAATGGAGAATGCTTAATTTTTTTTAATTGAACGAAAGGAGCCCTCAGTACAGGAAAAGTACTTCCAGTCCAGCCCTACTCATAGTGCTTTTTGATTGCTCCTGGAGATGTTCTTTGGATGAAAGCTCCTGTCAAACTCGATAAAATGACTGACAAGGCCAAATTGGCATACATTAAGGGAAATGACAAGAGAGAAGCTTAATCATGCCTGTACCAATAGATTGAAGTTATTTCGGTGATCACACTGCCATCCTGTGTGTGTCAGTAAGGCTTCACTTTCATCTCTGTAGAAAAAGCTATGAGGCAAAAAGGCAATTGGCCTTGATTGCATGCCGAGAGGCCAAACAGAAAAGTAAAGCTTTCTTGGCACTGATAGCATAACTGGTCACACTAATACACTCTGCTGTGTTCCACAAAACAAATGGGTAGATTCTAGCAATGCAAGAATTAATTCTTTTGCATGAAGAAAGCTTTGAAGTATACCCCTTGGCTCTCTCAGTCCCTATCCCTGACCCAGTTCTGTCAGAAAAAAAGTCAGTGGTGAGTGTGGAATGTTGTTAGATGAACAAAAACCAGCTGACTAGCCATCAGGTTGCTCCAATATGATGACTATTACTACAATACTATTACTACAACTGATATTAAATATAAGCTGCTAGTTAAGGAAAGGTTAGCCCAGCCCTCTTTCATAATTCCAAGTGGGTTTGTCAAACATCCACCATGAAGAATTTGGGTTTCTCCATAGCCACAGCCTACACTGAAGGCTCAAAAACTCCCTAAAGAGAATTTTTGAGCAACATAGCTGGCAAACCTTTAGCTTCTTGGGGAAATATTGGAAATACAAGAGTCTAGCTTGCGGGTAAAACTCCTGAGTGTCTCCCTCTGTCATGTTGATTTTTAGATTCTAATGTGCAGGATAGTCATGATAGCAGCATTATTCTGAGAAACTGGAGGCTGTCAACCATACTACAAGGCAGCTTTGGAAACAGATTTTACTCCATGGACTACAACTGGCCACCCTTTGAGTATAGGTGGGTGAGCTCTAGGGCTAAGTTATCTTCTCGAATTTTGTTTCTGTTTTCCTTATTTTCCTTAGGCATTAATTAGCATTGTTATTAGAGAAAAATAATCTCCACAGGACCTATGCTTTCCTCCAACCCTTTGCTAAATTCATAGGAGAGTTGAAAACACTAAAGAAGTACTAATTCTCTGTGTTTTGAAAGATAAAAGGATGTGTCACACAGGAGTTTATCTGGAGCTCTTAAGCCTAGTTTCAGTCCTCCAGATGGGACATGCTCAGACATGAGAGACAGAATCATAGTCAGGAATTCTTTGCTTCACTCCTTAGTTTTGCCTGCTGTGACAGAGACACTTAATGCACTCAGAGGTATGATCCCTCTTTTTTGTATTATGTTGTCAATGCTTTTTGATTACCATATCTTCAGCTTCTCTTTCCACTTTATCAACGAGTTCCGTTCTTTCTAGATACTATGGGACTTTGTCACAGTTTGGCTCCTCAGCCTCCTGCTTTCAATTTTTTTGAATTTTACTTACGTTGTTTTTTTCTATTATTTTCGACCTGGTGTCATTTATTAAGCTGGCTCCCCTTTATGGCTTGGGATTATCTTTACCTCTTCCTGTAAAACTGCAGAATCCTTCTGCTGGATGGTGGCTATTGACAACATCTCTCTCTGATATGTATTTTTTTCTTTCCTACCCCAACTAATGCTCCTCATTTTCTATTCTCACTCCAGTCACCATGGCTTTTTGCTGCACATTTTTAATAGTATTAAGATCCTCAGGAGGTCTCTTAACTCTGGTTAGAGCAATGAAGTGTCTGATCTGTTTGTGGGCCACAGAGCTATTAAAAACATATTTGCTAGATATTATGAAAAAAGCTATGTCGAATTACAAACAAAAATCTTTATCTAAGATACGGCAAAAAAACCCACCGCAAATTCTTTTCACGTGATGTATAATATACGTGTAGTACATTAATAGAGTGAGCTCAGGTTTTATTAAGACAGAACCAGCTTTCAAAGGTGACAATCCCTAAAACCTCTGTGCATTAACAGCAGCATGCATGACTCACTTATTGCTGACAACCTGAACTGTAGCAGGCTTATACAAACACAAGGCTTTAATAATGCTCAGTAGGAGTAGGCTATAAAAAGTCTTGGTTGATATCTCTTTTATGATGAGGATTTTCAACAGAACTTGGGAATTTCAGATTATGTGTCCCACCAAAATTCAAGACCAAAGGGATTTGTCTGAGATTCTGCCACTTCAACATTTACCAAATTCCCAATCCTATAGAGTCACTGTAAGTGTTAACAAGTGCTTAAATGAAGTTCAGGTTTCACTCATGGGTCTTTTTCTTTCATTAACCTTAATGGGCTGTGAATCAGAGCTATTGAACAATGGCAATGAGAAATCAATTACTTATTATAATAAGGTATGGTGTGTGAGACAGAAGCAGATCCTACCTTTTTATTTTATGCTTTCCTACATCTCTCAGGTTTATTTTTCACTTATAAACGCACAGACATAGTAAATTCTGTGGATTCAGGAAAGCACAGACCAGACTGAGAGGAGTCCCTCTAAAGTGGTAACCAAATCTACCCAACACTTATCGTGTTTAATGAATTAGCTAATAATATAACTTAGTAGGTGGTAAATGAGCTAATATAATATGTAATATATTTCTATGTTGGAGTCCAAAACAAGTGTTAAAATAACATTTACCGTTATGTTTGTAGTAATTTGTATAAACTGCCTGGCAGGAGGTGAGTTTGCTGCACTATTACAAAAATTATAACAGGAAAATTCTCATTATTTGTATCTGGCCTGAAAGGAAGTCTGTAAATTTTTCCCACAAAATGTTCTTTTTGAAAAAGTGGCTAAGCAAAAAGGTCAGCATTGCATATTAAAATTTAAAGCCCAAGAACTAAAACCAATGTGATCCTGTGACTCAACAAGGACTGGAGTAATTGATCGTATTAGTCAACGATCAACAAACAGAATAAAAGTGGAACATTGTATGCTCTGAAAAACTCATAAAATGAATAACATAATGTTGATTTGAGTAATTTTTGCTGATTCCACAGAAGTACAAAACATATTAAAATTTAAATTGAATTCTAACTGAAAAATCTAAAAGAGAATGAGTTGTATCCCACGACTGCAAATACTGCAGGAATTCCTTTGAAATGTATTAAATGTCATGTAGGGAAATGATCATGCTGGGCTTCTTTCTGCACATTGACTTTAACAGGGTTGCATTATGGTAAGCAATTGGGATTGAGCAGCAAATGCAGGATTCAGCTCTGGTTGGTGGCAGTGCCACTCGGCTCCAATCCAGTAGCTACTCAGATAGACCCGAGAATAGAAAAGTGCTCTCAAAACTTTTTCCCGGTGTAACAAGTGGAAATATGCTCAATTCTTTTGAACGAAGGGTCAGGTAGGTTAATATTTGATTGAACCTGCCTTGACTATTAATGCCTGGGGATACCTGCTCAGGAAGACATATGCACTAGCGTTTAAATATAGTCCCATTCCAAGCGGCATTTAAGCATGTGCTAACCTTTGAGCTTAGTAACTCTACCTGTGTAAGTGCTCTTCTGCTCCTTTGATCCACAGACTGCTGCAGGTGGGATGTTTTGTGGATGAAGGTGTAAAATGTAGAATAGCATCTCAAAAATGAGTCAGCCATACTCCTTTGGGGTGGAGGAATTCTAATGGCAGTTGAGCTGTATTAGAAAGACAGTAGTTAGAGGTTAAGTGCTGTGAATATTCCCTTTTGCTTGGGTTTCTTTATGCTACACTCAGCATATCTTGTTCAGTTTTGGGCTACTTGATTCCAGACAGAGGTTTGTTTAGCCTAGAAAAAAAGCCTTTAGCAACAGCTAATTGTTTTCCTCCAGTACTTAGGAGCTAAGGAAGAGCTGTGACCAGGCTTTTCAGACAAGTACAGTGAAATAAATAATCACAGTCACAACAGAGGCAAGAGGACAAGGTTGTACTTTTACATATGAAAAATATTTTCCATTATGAGATTGGTGAAGTACTGAACAAAGTGACACAGAAAGGTACTGGAGTTTCAGCACCTTCTTTTAATTTTCTGAAGATACTAAAAATTTCACAGCACAGAGTTATTTTGACGTATGAAAATAGATTTTTAATGTAATTACTAGTATTTATTGTGTAATTAGGTAATTGCAATAGTCTCTGAGTCTTTTTAATCTTTAAGAGAGATAGATTTGTATATGCCCACTATCTGGAAATTATACTTAGATATACTAGTGTAGATTTTTGTTTCAGCTGTTCATGTTATCACTTTACTGGTTTAGAACATGCCAGTAGGTTTCTGGAGTCCCAGTATATAGCTAAAGCAATGTCCAGAAGGTATAATTCAAGATCATAAAACACCATACTTTGTACAGACCCCAAAAGTAGATTTTCATAATTTACATGCCCCTTTAATTCTCAATTTATTTTATGTTCTATTGAAGGATAAGTGTTGATTATTGTGAGTTTTCTGTAATTGCAAGCCATAAATACACAAAAACTCAGAAGCCGTTTAATAAGGAATGTTTTTTTCAGAAACTGAATCATTTGGGAGTATTGAATTGGAATATTGGAGTTACTTTTAGCTGGAAAACTCAGGCTGAGATTGATTTTGAAATATCTTTAGCATAGAACAATGTAAGGGTATTCTAGTGAGGAACATGTGAACATAACGGTATTGAGATTCTCATTAGAGTTGTAAATGTTGTTACAAGATGAATTTGCTTCTATTCCTTTCACAAGTGAACACCTATGATTCATAGAAAAGTATTTTCAATAAAAGAACATAGTAAAAGCATTGGTTAGCTTTTATTTGACTCATATTTCCTCTCAGTATAATAAATTCTGGCTCTTCTTTATGGCTAAGATGACAAGTGCCTTTTAAGACATGTTGTAAATGCTGTGTATCTTTATATAACCTTCATGTAATAATTTCTTAATACTCTTGTAGATTAATAATTACATGATTTATGAAAAATATATTGAGGTCGTTTGATAATACAACTAGTTATTAATAAAAGAATATTGATACCAACTGGAGAAAGTAATTACCTGGCAACACTTAAGCAAATTCCTTCCAAGCACAGCAAGGCCAGACCACTCTTTCCAGAGGATGTTAACACTCTTTCAGAATTTGAGAGGATTTATATCAGAATCTAATAGTTTTCTTCTTGAAATAAGCACTTGTTAAACCCAAATAAGATGAGACAGCTTATTAGACAGAATATTAAACAAGTAAAAGAAAAAAAATACAGCTAATACTTAAAAGGTATCTGGAATTTTGACGAAAAAAAGTTTTAATCACTGCAAAAGACTAATTTTAAAACACCTAGGTAAAGCTGACATGGATTACTGAAGTTGTAGTATAGCAGAGAAAAAAATTCCTGTGAAACACCCAGTTGTTCAGTGATCACTTGCTCTGAGCAGAGGCATAAGCTAAGATCTGGTGGAAGGAAAGGGACAGGACAATTCAGGACTCTTCAAAGACTTGCCTGATTCAGGTCAACTTCTTATGTGCCTTACGTGCCTTTTCTAGATAATTGACTATTATCTTTGGGTTTTTAGTAATTATTTTTAGGCTACAACCCCTAGACCTGTTAAAAGATATTCAGGGTATCTAGTCTCCCTAAGACAAAGCTAACTGACATAAAGGAGGTTTACCTATTTATTTCTTGCTTTAGCTATTTTTGGTGATCATTTATATGGCAGGCAAGACAGTCGGGTCCTTCTCCCCCTAGGGCAGACACTTCTGTGTTTTTTAAAAGCAAGGTATCCAAGGTATGAAAGGGCCCCGGAATTCTTTTTTTGTTTGTTTTGTGTTTTTTTTTTTGTTGTTGTTGTCTATTTTGTTTTAAATGTTCACATTTTAATGTAATAATATTACTAGTGCTAATGTTGATCATGATGATTATTTTGCTCCTTTCAACCATGATAGCCCTAGGGCTGGGCAATAAAAAAAGTGGAGTTACGATTTGGTAATTGCTTCCACAGAGACAGTAAATAAGAGCTTAACCCTGCCTTTTCTCAAAACTGCTGGTAGCTGTTTTTAAGATAAAATTGTTTGACATTTAGCTAGAGACCTATAGTAAGCAAAATTGTATAAGCAGTGACAGGGAAGCTCATGGGAGAAAAAACCCCTTCCTAGGAATTTACTCATTAAAAAAAACTAGAGCCTTTTTCCTTAAATGAATAGACAGAACAGCTGTTGGGAGAGGAGGAAGTCAGTGGCAATAGAATTGAAATGATGGACAGTAATTTCTGACAACAAGGAAAAAGGAATTGCTCTTTCTTGTTTCAGTCTATTAAAATCACCCTGGAAAAAGTACTTTGGACTTTTGTTTGGGAAA
This sequence comes from Rhagologus leucostigma, assembly GCA_013397725.1. Taxonomy (NCBI): domain Eukaryota; kingdom Metazoa; phylum Chordata; class Aves; order Passeriformes; genus Rhagologus; species Rhagologus leucostigma. The sequence goes on from VZTD01004799.1 coordinate 4,364,307, forward strand.
TAACCCTGCACTAGCGGAAAATGAATAGCAGAAAATAGGCAAAAAGAATGTAAAAGGTCTTATGAGTTTTAATTAAATGAAATTAAAGTTGAAAGGAGATTTTTTTTTCCAACTGCACTAAGTATTTAGACTTCTGATGAATGAACTAAAATGTAAACTTTAATGACAAGGAAATATAGTGGTATGAAAAAAAATGCCTTCTGCCTATTGACATAGCTAGATCGATGTTTGATTCGTTCACAGATGGTAATTGAATTAAAGCTTGGAAGTGCAATGGATAGAGCATTGATTTTTCCTGTTGATTAATAAAGAAGCAACAATTTAGATGCTGAGAGAGAAAAAAAAGTTTGCCAGAAAGTATAATTGCTACTAAAACACGCGTTGTAAGGCAATGACAAAATCAATAGAAGACTGAAGCCGTGCAAGTCTGGGTTCATCTAATTGCTCAAGATTATGCAGTCTAAATTCTGTATTGGCTTTATGCTACCTATAACTTCATTGATTTCAGCACAAAATTTGGACTGGTACCTACAGAACACTCTACTCTTTTTTGTTTTCCTTTCTCACCAGGAAGTCTTCCTCTGCTGAAATCAATAGCAGAACTCAAGTTAAATCTCAATTATGCGTGATCATGGAATATTGAAACTGAGTATCAATAAGAGACATTTGTATGAAAAATGGGAGAAACAATTAATAATAATGACAGCTATAATGATGAGGCTGTTGCTTTGCTACATTAGTTGCCTGGTTTTAATCCAATTGCAAAAAAAATCAGTTTACATACAGAGACCTGTGAAAAGGATCAGAACTTGAATAAAGAATCCAGGAAAGCATATCTGTGTATTCTTAACTTCAGCTGTATGAGTAAAGTCAGTAGAAGTCAAATGATGGTTCATTCAAGTATAAAACTAAGGATGTGTAAAAAGATTTTTTGCTTGTTCAGTTGAAATATACAAAATATGTAACTACCCAAATATTTTATGCAAATGTTCTTCTAAAGCAAATGTTCTTCTTAAGCAAATGTTCTTTTTCTCCATGTGACTGTGGATTTGTAAAGCTGTACATTTTGGAGAAAGAGCCTGCCATTTGTTCTTTTCTAAACTTGTATTTGTTTGAACAAATGCATCGTATTTTAATTTTCTTTTTTTTACTATTCCAGAGAGCTCTACAATTACTGTATGATGAGAGTCAGACAGCACTTACAATGTGTTTTTGTTGTCCCCACTTGCCTTTCAAAATCTGTCCAATATCAGGATTTTGTATTGCTCCCTAAGTTGCCATTTGGGCTAGTCTGTGCAATTGTCGAACTTTGTAGCTGAGTGACATTTAGAGATGAATACTTCTAATGTTTCCACATAGTGTACTTTGCTTCCCTATTAGAACTATAAAGACACTCCTTTATTATTCTTTAACATATAATCATTACCAAAATGGGCTTCATTTAAACAAAAGTACTTTCAAAATCCAAAGCTTCAGATATAATTTTCTGAGGCCTCAGTGGCTGAATGAAAATATGCCTGCCTGTCTATTATGCCAGATGTCCCATTAGAGATATGATAGCTCTTTTCAATCTCAGTGATTAATATACTGTGACATCTATAGATGGATGGGAATTGAAGCTGATTCTGTGTTAGAGGATACTATCTGGTAATTTGGGATATGCATCTATCTCTCCATATACATGCACACATACCTTTTACATATGCAGATGTAAATGGAGTTCTAGCAGATGTAAATGGAGTTCTATCAATTTGGCAAAATTTAATTATAATTAGAAGTATTTTAAATCTGTCTTATTTTTTAACATAGTAATTTTCCTCTAGACATTATCCTGCTTTCACTTGCTAGCCTTTTGAATACCATCTATATTACTTATATACATGCTACATTTCACTGAAATGGAACCACTGCAGCTGGAAGCCTCCAGTCCTGGAAAGAGGACTTAGGAGTTTGAAGGCAAATAGTTTTTCCCATGTCAAAAGAAATTATCATTTTTATTATGGTCGTGGAAAATGAGAGGTGTGGACCCTGGCTACTTAAAGAAAATGAGTTCTTTTGGGAGATTAAGCAAAATCTTGGTCAATTATATTAACCAGCACAGAAGTTTAATGTGGTTAGAAATATTATTTGATTGAGAAAGCTACAGATCTCCAAGCAGAAGATATCACATACGCAACATCACAGTAGAAAGTAAGGTGGTTAATTGAAAACCATGTCTTCTCAGCTAAGAGATCCAAATGGGTAACAGAGGTGACTGAGAAAAGTAGAATGCAAAGTTCAAATGTGAGACATAAAAAAGGCAGCTCATTGAATGCATCTCTCTGTCCTTAAAGAGATTCCTGTGGAGAGAAGAATGTAAGATACGTGCTGGACTTGTAAATGTAGGACTGAGTTGTTTTGAGAAAAAAATTATTCTGGGAACAGAGATTGGTTCAGCTGGACAAATCATAAAAATCACAGAATATGCTGATTTGGAAGGAACCCATCAGGATCATCGAGTTCCAACTCCTGGTGCAAGACACTCCAAGAGTCACCATGTCCCTGAGAGTATTGCCCAAACACTTCTTGAACACTGTCAGGCTTGGTGCTGTGACCACTTCCCTGGGGAGCCTGTTCCAGTGCCCAACAACCCTTTGGGTGAAGAATCTTTTCCTGATATCGAACCTAAACTTCCCCCAACTCAGCTTCATGCTCTTTCCTCAGGTCCTGTCACTGGTCACCACAGAGAAGAGATCAGTGCCTGTGCCTCCTCTTCCCCTACAACAAGGAAGTTATAACTGCAATAAGGTCTCCTCTAAGTCTCTTCTCCGGACTGAACAGACCAAGTGACCTCAGCTGCTCCTCATATGACTTCCCCTCAAGGCCCTTCACCATCCTTTTGGCCCTCCTTTGGCCTTTCCTCTTCAGACTGGTCTTAGGTAAAGTTATATTTGTGAGACTCATTGTTACTGTTACCTGTTAGGTGAGATTCAGCAATTTTCTGGCTGAAAGTCCTCACTGTCTTTCCTGTAAGTACTCTGACCTTCAGGCTAGAGAGAAAGGTTTGGTTTTGTGAGGTTCATAAGGAGGAAGGCACTCTTTACAGTTCTTTGATTTCTCTTTCCCACTACAAATATTAATGGAAATTCTGGCGTTTGTAATGTAAACACTTACTGAGTGAATGAGAGAGAAATAACGTTCGCTTTTTAGTTGTTAATAACAAAATCCTGGTATTTTCCTCAATTGTTATACCTTTTGTTAAAAATGGTTAAGATATTAAAACTTTAGGGTAAAAATATATCAAAGGCCAGTTACATAGCACAAGAAGTTAGTTTATACTCACTAATGTTCTTATGAAAATAGTTTTTTCAGAATATTTGGGGAATATATACATTTTAAAAAGCCACAGTTTCCTCAAAATCATTATTCTAAACTCAGTAATCTTGATAGAATTTAGTATACAGATATATTTTTATATAATGTAGCATCTACTGTGTATGTGCCTGCTTATGTACACAAGTATGTATCTAAAACAACTCCCACAGAATACGTAATGGGTGGTTATGCTGAAGACCAATTTGAGGTGATACGCAGCAACCATAAAGCAACAATGCACAACAGTAATATCTGAGCAGCTTTCCTTGCTCACAGTTACCTCAAGAAATCTGCTGTGATTTCATGCGAAGTGCAGTCATGTTAATTACTCCGAATCTGCACTTCAGCTGCTTCACTTCATGAAGCCTTGGTCTCTACCTGGAAATATTGGGGAATGTAATTTGTTTGTGTGTGTTGTCTGTACAGGGCATGGGATTAGGCATCTGAACTTACTTGAATGGAAGCTGCCAAGTGCTCATCACTCTTGATATTAAGTTTCTTGCCCTTTGATCTAAATACAGATGTGATTGTTGTCTCCCATCTTTAAAGGTTATCTTGCCTGGGGATTGATATGAAATCCTGTTTGTTAGTGATAATTAGTGTATATAGCATTGTGACTGTTGTTTCATTAACTAAAATAAGTTTAGACTTTGATTTATATTGTGCATTTTTAGCTTCATCTCAGTATCTCATTTATGTTTCTCAGTTTAGCCACCTAACAGGCTACAGAGTTTAATAGTTCCCAAATCTCTATTTAGGTCAGTGCCTTGATGCTCATTTTCCATTTAGCAGCTATACACTGTCTCTTTTTTTTGATCCAAACTCATTAGTCTGCATTTATCTGCATTTGTCATCCATGAGCCAGGTGCATTTATTTTTTACATCATTATGTATTGCATTGCTTTTCTTCATTTGCAGTTCTTTCCAAGCACAGCTGATGGAGTATTAAGAACTAACCCCAAACTGACCAAATCGCTATATTTCTTTTTTCCTATTTGAAGTAAAGAAACACTGAGATTGGTTCAGTGCAATTTATACAGTTGTCTACAGCAACTTGGACAAGTATTGGTAAATCACAAAATCTTCATTAATTACTCTACATTCATGAATTATCAACCTTAAATCATTGCTCACATTGTCCTGTTTAACATTTACTGTTCTTTATTTTTTTTTAAATTTCTAAAATGACTGTCATCCCATCGCAAAGAAGAAATTGGCATGATGTGTTGAGGCAAGTAAGTAGATACATCAAATATCAATAACCCTATTTCACATACCTTCAGTGCACTTGCTTATCTGAGGGTGAATAGTTTTCTTTCATTAGCACAACTGTATGTACTTTGCTTCTCTGATGCATGTGCAAAAATGTGTGAATACTCTCTGAATGGCTACACAAATGGACATTGATTTCTTACTTGATAATACCTAACCTTATCATTCATTTTTTTACTCAGTTTACAACTATATAATTCAATTGAATCATATTTTACTGCTTAGCAAGGTGTAGAACTCTGGTTATAAATCAGATGTCTGCTGGAAGCACAATCTGCTCTATATAAAACAGTTTTTGTATGGGTTTCTATTCTTGTTTACCACTGCATTCCACTCAATCTGATCAAAACACCACAATAAAAATCACTGATGATCTTAAATGTGCTTTCCTACAGTATTACACTCTTTAAACTCTGATGGTTTGTTTATTTGTTTATTTATTTCATCTCCTTTTCTCACAAGGAGGAAGGTCATGACTTCTGTTGCCAGGACCTGGCCCTTAGTTGACTTTACGGCCAACTTCATCGTTTTGGGAAAACACACAGTTTAAACTGGTCTTTTGGCTACTGTATTTAGCACATTCTTAGTGAAGTCTGGCCTGTAAGATATATGCAGCAATATCTAGAAATTTGCAGACAGGCACACTAGCTAAGTAAATCCTGGAGACAGGAACAGATATTTCTCACTAGATAGACAGATACACTCGACAGTAAAAAGAGTGTATGAAAGTTATCTTTTTATTTACATATTTAAAGTCAGACGTTTTCCAAACCAGTCTTAAAAGATCTGCTCACACATTTAGTGCATGAGAAGCTATTAATGAAAAACACAACTGTGTAAATTAGATGCATGAATGGGGGAGAGGAAGAGTGCTGTTCTGAGACATGTCAGGGACATTTTTCCTGCTGAATGAGAAATGGTGTAAGCACAGTAGTTCCAAAACTCCTATAAAGCAATAGAAAGACTTTTGGCAGATAGGTCAGGTCTGCACAGACTGAAGATCCAAGATTAAACAAACCATGATCATTACCACAGAATGGTGACTACCCAAGTAAAACCAATTCTTAGTAATTTGTTCTGCCCCTGGTCATTGCATTAGCCTCGTGTAAGCCCTCCATTACAAGGAGAATGCTAGGTTCTCTTTCTCTACTCATATTTTGAGAAATATCGATGTTTTCTTTAAAAAAAATCCTTCATCAGCCTTGAGTATTATGAACCCTTTTCTGTTCTTTTGTTCACGTCAAATCCCCTCTCATTCCGTAGTACACATTTTTACTTGCATACTGCAATTGCATAAATAATTTCTTAGGGAAAAAGCTACTGTTAGGGAAAAGAGCTTATTTAAGCAAGTATTTTAATATTTATAATACTTTTAATCTAGAAGGCAGTTAGATCCAAGTATCTTGATGAACTGATATTGATTTGTTTAACTGCCCTAAACAAAATGGATAATATAATTTCTCTTGTTGTTGATTAGTAAATGCTCTGTTTTTTCTGGCTTTATTTTTTAAATGGTTGGCAGAATATTTGGGGGAAACTGAAGATGAAGTACCTTTTGAAAACTGCACCATTAATTTTTTCTTATTTTATTTTGATGTTATGTTTAGAACTATGATCATTGCAAAGATTTATACTCTCACAGAATATAGTGATGTGATTTCCAAAAAATAGATCTGATAGTTCCCTTTAGAGAAGATGAAAATTATTTTAGAAAGAAGTAACAACTGTGAATTATACACAGTGACATCTATAATATTCATGTGAAAAATGCGGAAGCAAATGTGAAATTTATGAAAACCCCCAGTCATTCATTGTTCCTCAAAACCGAATGAAATCATAAAATTGCTGCTGGAACATTCTCAGCAGGCTTCAAATGTACTTTTCAATTATATAAGAGTCATTCACCATCTGTCAACCCCCATATCTGGTCATTTATCTGTATGATGACTCACTGCAGGGTGCTATAAGTATCACCATTATTTAATCAATACTCTGTCTATTTGCACCCCTCTTGACAGCTTCTGTCCATATCATTTGTTCATTGTCAGCCTACCATCAGCATGGCAAGAAAGGCATCTCTGGCTGCTGTCTCATGGCAGCTGCTGCCTTTGGATACATCTGTGCTGCATCCGTCCCGTCACCACTGAGTCCATTCTCATTGCAGCACCAATAACCACAAAGCTACTTCAGCCCACGCTTCTCTCAAAGGAGGAATGGAAAGCTGACATCTTGGGAAAAGACAATCATCTGATATAAAGAAAGGGTGAAAAGGAGATACTCTTTTCCTTTCCATGGAGATAGAACCTCTCCATGGAAAATATCAGAAAGGTCTGGTGCAAGGAAAACTACATGGATGCTCCTTATTCCTCACATAGTTCAAGCTGTTCCTTGTGGGAGAGAATTCCTCTTCTCACTCCTCTCATGTAGAAGATCATGGAACCAGGTACACTCTGTGGAGTGGAAATACCTGAGATTATTAATTAAAAGCGGCGTGCAATGATGAAATTTGCTGAGTGTGAATGCTGAGTAATTTGCTATGACCAACATGGGAAGGGTCTGTAGAGAGATTAGAAGAGGAAAACCTGTGAAACAATATGCAAGGGTTGCAGATACATTTTGAAAAGAAGCTTCTGTTACTATACATCATTATTTCAAATTTTATTAGTTTATGCAATTAAAATTCTCACAGCAAATCAGCATATATTACTACAAAGATGTTAGACTGGCATGCAGTTTATCTTTCCGTGTAACCTGGTAGTTGTATACCACCCCTTTTCCCTAGGAAAGCTAAAAAAGGGTCTCCTTTGAAGTCAATTCTACTCTTTGTCTGCTTTATGGAAGTAACCAATCTGGATGAACTTAATCAAGGGCTCTTTATTCTGTGTGATAGGAATCTGTTGAAGAAAAAATTTTCCACATGGAATAATTAGTCATAACAAGATCTCCTAGCTACAATAGCCTCTCTTGGAGGATATACTTACAAATTAACTAATTTTCACCAGTGAGGGTGGAAAGGAAGGAAAGCAATGCAATGTTTCTTTAAGCAAAGTAAGGAAAGGAACACTCATTTGAAACAGACTTCCATTTGGTTAGTTAAATTTTACAGTGGCATAAAATATGGTTTCTAGATTTGTTATTAATTGACTGTAGAGTTTTGAAATGTATCGAAAGTGAGGGTCAGCTATATAAATGTTAATTTCTCTAGTAGAATGAAACAGAATTTAAAATTTAATGAGAAACGCCTATCTGAAGTGGGAATAAGAGAAAAGTTACTACAACTTTCAGTGGTATAGGTGTATAGGTGTTAAGATTTAACTCTGCTGATGGGAGAGGTTGAAACAATTCTCATCAATAATGCAGAATAATAAGGATAATGGCATGAAATTCATAGATCACCTTCTGTTTGCACCCACAGTATCGTAAATTATTACTCTCTGACATTAGGTTAATCAATGTACACAGACCCCAGGAGAAGATTTTCCAGGTCTTTTCCTCTTCTGGCTTGTTTTCTGCCTCCGTGGAAGGAAGAATCACCTTGGAATTTGAAAGACCTTACTCTTTTGCCTCAGCTCAACACAGAGCATCCACACAGCATCCTTCTGTAAGTGATGAAGGAACAAAACACCTTTCTTAGTTATTTTAAGTTGAATACTCAAAAGAGTAAGTGCCTGAGATAAAGGAAGCAATTAGTATTCTAGGCGGGGACACTATGAACACAATACTTCACCTTATATAAATAAAGCAGGTAATAAATATAAATGAGGAGATAAGGCTACAGCTAAGCTATGCAGAAGAGATGCAAGAGATTAATGTATGCTAATAAATTTCCCTTGAAGTAAGGAACCATAGCCAAGAAAGGAAAACTTGTCCTAATGATATTAGATAGAAAAAATATGGATCGCAATTGCTGGCAAAGATTCTAAATGTGGAAATTCTCATCTGCTTTTAAGCAATTTTATCTCCAGTATTTGGCCAGCATTAGTATCTGACACACATGAGTGGTCAAAACTGGAAACTGTCCCCCAACTTTGAATATGAACTTTAATACAAGAGCACATTCACTTCGAAAATCTTCAGAGGAGACATAGAAAAAATCCTGACAATTCTCACTGCAAGTTCCAGCCCAAGACTGATTATCAGGGATCTTCTCTGTACTGCAACAAAAATAGCAATTTAGAGAGGAAAAACAAGTCATCCTAGAAGGCCAGATGTAACCTAGGCAACTTGAGAAATGTATGAGGAAACAGTCACAGAATACACATCATGTGCTTGTGGATTCTTGCAAATACATGAAAAAAAACCACCAAAACCTATTTCCCTTAAATAAACAGAACAGTAAGTTCTGAATCATGTTACATGTCGTTGTACAAAACTGGCAAGTAATGCAGCATTTTTAATGCTCCCATAAATTAAACAAATACAAATGCAATTGCCTTGAATGAGTTGAGATTTCCTGAGAGTACTCTGAGCAGATACATTCCTTCTTCTAACAAAGATGCAAATGAAAATGGCTTCTTGCTCAATAATAAATGAAATAGACTAGTTAACCAATCTGTTATTTCTTTGGCTTTTTTTTTTTTTTACATTCCTAGCAGAATAGACAGAATAAAAGCCTACAGTATACTAAAGTGTTGTCTAATATTTACTAGATTTTTTCTTTTTCACTATTGTTTGGAGGAGTAATAATCTAAGAAAAATAATTATAGTTGTTTCCTGATTTTGAAAAATGGAACTCTTATTAACTCTTCCAAATGCTTATAACTGTATGACATAATCACATTGATGAATTGCAATTATTAATACTTTTTTTCATTTCACAGAGAGCTGCAAGCAAAATTACCCATTTTTCAGGCTTTTGCTGTTGTGATCCACTAGCCTAGAGCATCAGAAAGAGGTTCTTTGAAACTGTAAGTGCTAATAACTTTTCCATGAGTAATCTGCTCAGTCTCTGGTACTTTAGTATTCTACTAGACAAGATCGACACTTCCAATTAAAGAAAAAAGTTAAAATCAAATTCTACTAATTTAAATTGGACACTCCCATAGAATTGCCTATATTGGCACTCAGTTGTTCTGAAGACCTGCTGCTGCATTTTTATTCAAAGAATAAGACTACTAATTCACAAAGTTTAGTTCTTTAGGCTCTATACTTCAACATATTCAATGTTTGGTGCAGAAATTTGATTTAGATTTAAGTCACATTTTACTGAGAAGCTAGCCCTAAAATTTTCTGAGAACTCCATTTTAGGATAGTTTCTTTAAGCAGATGGCTGAGTTGGTCAAGAAATCAGGCTTTCTCAGTCAGTAGACCATTTTTGAGTATGGAAGTAACCCATTGCTTAGTAACAGAGTGGTCTAGACATGTCACACCTTTCTGAAGTTTGTCAACCATTCTCTTAATTTATCAAAAATAGATTTTGTGTTGGTTAGACAAGGGTAGAGTCACCAAAGAGTAGGGTTTATGTGTTAAAGAGCCAGGGTAAAGTCACCCCTCAGCACACTTGACACCTGGTGAGGTTTCTTGGCATTTATTAAATTTCAAATGGTGACATTTAGGAAGGCAAAAACACATAACCAGCTACTAATGAGCTGTCAAGATGCTATTGCCTATATGAGCATAACTAAAATAGCAGCAAATATATTTATGTATACACATGCATAAACACACACTAGAAGCTACAAAATCACTAAGCCATATGCTGGTCCATGTATTATTTAGCATTTTATAATTAATTTATCATACTCTGTCTCAAAAAGGTTATAACGTGTACAACTACCCATCCACTTCGTCCATTCACACCGCTTGGTTCTGGGATGTCTGCTGATACTGATAGGCATACTGGACTTTGATTCTATGTGTGTTTAGTCTTTAGAAAGGTTCATGGGCAACCTGAAAAAGTTCTGAAACACTTCAGAATCAGAAAAGAAACCACCCTTTTTTTTGTGTGTGTGTGTGTCATTTTATGCCCACACTTGCTTTTTCAGGACTTATGTTGCCAGCCTTTTCTAAAACTCATTTATTGGTCTTGTTGCTCTGTAGATGTGTGACATCCAATCTACATAAGCAACAAGCAGTCAACAACATCAGCAATAGGCATGCAAGATTTGGACTCTATATGTATATGAACTATGTGTATAGTTCACTAGGGAGTTAACTGAGGGGAGATTTGGAGGGAGTGTTATTTTCTAACCATCAAGGCAGAAAGGATTTAGTAACAATGGACCTTGTGCAAAACTGATTTGCTTGAGGTTTCTTTTTCTATTAATTTTCAGTTTAATACTATTTGGGTTAAAGTTGTTTCTAGCTTGAGAGTGTTACATACTGATCAGAAGGTGTTTTTATACAAGAACAAAGCATAGTACATTGCTAAAAAAGTGGATCACAAATGAAGAGTTCCAGAGATACAATGCATTATTCTTACCCTGGACTATTTTTGAACTGTAATGCTGTTTGGGAATACTTGCTTGTAAATCCTGATGATATCTATTCTTTATTGATATGCAGCTACTGCTTGGAATGATTAAGCAGATGCAGTACAAGAATAAATGAGCGGGGAAAAAGATGTAAAATAGGAATGGGCAGAATGGAATGTTTTTTGACTTTTATTCTCGGGTGAAGCAAGTTGTCTTGAGAGCTCTAGCAGGACATGGTCTGCCAATGCCAGCTGTTGTAAACCTGGAGAGTTTTTGCATATATATTAGAACAATAGGCTGAAGAAAACCAGGCTTGCCTTCATTGTAGTTCTTTTTCAATAGCCTACAAATAAGCAAATAAAACCAGGGATTTTTGCTAAAAACTAATGGTAAAATGCAGGCTTGAAAAAGACAATTCCTAGTTCTTATATTTGTCAAACTATTAGTGGGAGATGGTAAACAGATAGATCATATCTGATAAACTATTAACAGCTTTTTGTAGTCCATAAAAAAAATCAAAATGTAAACAGATAAGAAGGCTTTCAGGAAATTCTGGGGCAGCCTCTGAAGTGTCAGTGACACTTTGAAGATGAATGCATAGATCACGTATACACATAATGGAGAGAAGATCCAACAGTCTAAAAACTGTAAGAAAATGCACAATTCTGTGTATGAGGTGCTAGTTAAAAGATTTGTATCCAGGTCTTTAGGCTGGTAACTGCCATTATACCCTTTAATAAGCTGCAGTCTGATGTTACCAAAGGAAGGGAGATGACTGCATGAATGGAGACCCTGGAAGAGACTAGAAGCATATTCAGAAGCAGTACCACTCCCAGTATGATTAGCTCTGCCTGAATTAATGGCTGGTAGTTCTACTTGGATGTCAGTGATTCCTAGAGATCAGCTGTAAATCAGTGTCCTGAAGTTTCAGAAGTCTCTGCTATGCCTAAAAAGTAGCTTTTGGGATGAATCATCAGGCAAAAGAAATCAAATATATTGAATTCACACATTGCAAATGACATTAAAAGAAATACAAAATTATACTAGATTTCTAGCTGTGCTGTGACATTACATATTTGCTGACATCACCCCAAATTTAAAAGCTGATCATCAAAACCAGATGAGATAGAACAGACATAAAATGAAGCCACAAAATTATTTTAGCCCAATCTTAATTGCAATGATTTATCATTGTCCAGTGGGCATTGCAAAAAAAAATTAACAAATCTCGCAGAAAGATTAATCAGTACCCAGTAATAAACTTAGTCTCCACATCATACATAAAATTAAACGTGAAGTTTCCTCATGAGACTCGGATTATTATTTAAATACTTAAATTATTATCACTTTAGTGTTTCTGTTCTGCAGAATTTCCATTTCTGTTTTAGCTGTAAATGAAATCCCATTTGTGCGGAACTGTCTTGACAGCCTAAAGAACCATGAAACACACAGTCCTCAGTGCTGCTTTGTAATGAGCTTGGCCTGCCACATTCTCATACCTTGCTTCTCTCACCAGGAGAAGCCAGGAACCTGATGAGGTCCCGTATGGATCCATCTGCTTCATTCCACCCGGCTATTTCCTGAGGGATTCACAGTCCCGCCACTTCTGAGTGCAGTCCTGTTGTGAAAGGCAACCACTAAATGCTGCTGGAGTCATGTGAGCAAACTGGTGCTGAACGCGACAGCGTTACGATGGGAAGCACTGCTGGGACACATCCTGTGCGGGCGGCTCAGTGAGCAGCTGCAGTGGGAGCTGAAGTGCTGACCCTTCGCACAACAAAGGGCCCAGGGACCTGTGGCCCAGACAGGTGATGGAACACTCAGGGACACAACAGGAGCCAAGGATGCCAGACTTTCACCCTCTTAGACTGAAGGTATAAAATCCCAGGGTTTTCTTTGTTTGGGGTCCTGCCTCAGACGCACCAGCTCAAGCTGTTACTTAATTATTGCACCAAGATTAAAGGATCAAGACGTCTGAGGCTCTGCTGTGGGAAACCTAGGATTGAGCCAGTAAGGAAACCTGGTCTGACTGTGTGAGCGTGTGGTCCTAGCTCAGGTGGTGTGAGTGTAACTGCCAGAGTGGCTCCTGGATGGTTGAACAGGGAAGTTCCCTTAACAGCACTCAAGCCTCTATCTTCAAGAGATCAATGCAGAACTCAGCTGGGTGTCCTATGATGTGCAAGCAGAGGAAAGTACCTCACGATGACCCCAAACTCCTGAGAGATGAAGAGAAACATCCAGTATGACAGTTCAGTTATTTATATCTTACCCAAAACTTACTTTGAGCGTAAACAAGTGACTCAGGACTTTAACTGAGGAGTTCTCTGTATTTAGCATATACAGACCTGAAATCTTTTTTGAAAGCAAACCATGAGTAATTCTTTTCTTTCAAAATATGGTAATAACAAACCCACATTTTCAAATGTTGCTCTTTGTTTGAAACTGTCATAATAAGTCATAAATACCAAGTGGGTTAGTGCCTTCCTTGTTCAGAGGACCAAGTTATCTTCCAGGCTTGTAGCATAGCATGGTAGGCATGTAGAGCAGGTGAGTGCAGTATCTTGCCATCAGGAAGGGCTTCTCATCATGTTTTCCTTGCTGGGGTTACAAGGAAGTCTGCGAGATTTCCTAGAAAGGCTGGAGGTGAGCAAAGAGGAGGCTGACCTTTGGACTTTAGGGGATACATAAAACTGGGCTCTCCTAATTTAGAGGGGCTTCTTTCTCAAATAGGTAATGACATATCACGTGTCACCACAGGAGTAGCAGTTTCATAACTACAAGATATGGAGAAGTATTTCTCCTTCTCATAGAATGAACTGGCAAATGATGGATGTTTGTATGACATGATGAATTCAATGGGTATGTTTAATCCCTTTGGCAAAACACATTTCACAACTTCTGACAAGAAACATCCATTAACTGCTCTTCCTACCCTCAGGTAATTTCTTTCTGATGTCTTTAATTAGACTTTTAAAAATGGACTGATCTTATTACATGACATTTTCTGCAAAATTCCTGTGTGAATAGAATTTTGTCAAATGCTTGAAGGTAGTTCCTGTTTGAAGCTTAATCAATAAAACAAACAAGTAGAGATATTAGGGAAATGCAAATAAAATTAGACAAAGTTACATAAGCATTTCATGATCAACATGTTTCTTACAAGAGGATCTTAAGTTTAGGTATAAGAAAAGGTTTTGCAAAATTTATCAGATGACCAGACAAGTCATTTGTTTCAATGTGTGGGCTGAGATCTGATGGGTGACTAAGATGTTCCTTGTTTATGCGCTTAGGTGCTTTTTTTTAGGAATGTTCTCCTCAAGTGTTATCTGTATTAGAAAAATCACCCAAAGTTGTAGTGTATAGCTTCTAGTAATGAAGTAGCTGAAAACTTGTACGTAGACAAATATGGTAGAGTTGATGACTGTCAGCGTCCTGATTGTGTCATATTATTCATTCCCCCCTCTTTTTCTCTGGATGTGAGTTTTTTGAAATGATGAGATATTTGGTTTGAGTTAAAAATAAAATAATATGTAAAACAATCACCAAAACTACAACAATAAGAAAGAAAATGCTTAACTACAAAATGACACACTACAATAAAATGATAAACTGCAGCGCTGGCTCTTCATTCAATGTTTTATGGATGTACTGAGACTTTATAGTGTCTCCTGCTGTTAACAGCTCTTGGGCTAATTAGGAGATGCTTAAAATCTCTAAAGATTTGGCCCAGAATTGCTAATTACCTCCTCTATATCCCAGACTGAAGAGAGGCTGTAAATACAAGGTATGTGCCATGCACCTTTCAGGCATGCTCTCCTGACTCATAACAAAATCATGTGAGGTTTTCTGAAACACCTGTTTTTAATTGCCTCAGGATGCAGTTTTTTTAAAGAGGTTACGATCAGCTCACATTCTCACCTCTGATCTATCACATTTCAAGGTCTGATGAACCTGATAGCAGTGATACCAACTTTTAAGAGAATAAAATCTTCAGGAGAAATGCTTGACAGTCATGGAAACAGCACCCATGCTTATGAAGAGCAAAGCTGCTCATTGTGTTAAATGGTGTCCATGTAATGTTTATGTGCTGTTTAACATCAACACATTTAAACCCTAGAAAAACTAACCAAGCAAAGCTCCTCATTTATAATGGAAGCTTCAGAAAGTGGCTTCCTTAGCTAGTAGGCTGATACTTTGTTTGGAGATGCCTAGGGCTTTATAAGGCTACATTTCTGCGTTTTAAGAAATGCATCACAAAGCACTGACAACTGACTCTTCTTTAAGAAAAAAATCTTTCTCAATAACCCACATTTTAGGGGTGTTTCAATGTATCTACAGACAGGTACTTCTGTGTGAACATGTGTACAGTACGGGAGAAACTGTCATGGTTTGAATTCCTGTGCCCGATTTTATATTTTTTTTCACCTACTTAAACTAACAACTTTTTTGTGTAATGAACAGAAACAGAAACACCTACCTTCAGTAAAGCTAGTTTTTCTAATACCGTTATTAAATAATTATGGCTCATGTAAAGCTCTGATGTATTTTTTCATCTCCAGTGCTTTTTACAGAAGAAGTTATTCTTGTTAGCTCAGCTTAACATAACAGCTGTCAAAATTGGGCCCATGTTGCTTAGAGCTCCATTAGTCATGGTGACTAAAACGCTTATATTTATCTATTCTTAGTTCAGTCCCACACTATCTAACATCTCAAGGCCTAAAAAACTCCTAAGAGTATAGAGTGGTTGTACATGCCAGAGGTAACTGTTCCGAAGATCCCTTGAAGGAAAGGATAGTATAAGTACAGTTAGAATCAATTTCTGGTGAGAACATTTTGAAAATTTTCCTGGAAAGGAAAAGGATATTGAACCCCTCACAGGATAACCTCTCCATTAGAGTTGTGTGTAGTAGTAATACTCAAATAGTGGATGTGACCTCTTTTACCAAGACAGAAGTAAAATCTGTTCCTGGCTGTGCTGCTTTCAGCTAGGATAGAGTTGCTTTTCTTCATAGGAGTTGGTATGGGTCGAAGTTTTGAATATGTGCTGAGCACAGTATTGATAACACAGGGGTGTTACTGCTGAGCAGTGCACAGAGTCAAGGCTTTTTCTGCTTCTCACACTGTCCTGCCAGCGAGGAGGCTGGAGTTGCACAAGGAGTTGGGAGTGGACACAGCTGGAACAGCTAACACCCACTGACCAAAGGGATATTCCGTAGCATATGCTGCATTGCTCAGTATATAAAGCTGGGGGAAGAGGAGGAGGGAAGACATTTGGAGTGATGGTATTTGTCTTTCCAAGTCACCATTAGGCGTGATGGAGCCTGGCTTTCCTGGGGATGGCTGAACACCTGGCTGCCCATCAGTGAGACGTGGTGAATGAATTCCTTGTTCTGTTTGCTTGTGAATGTAGCTTTTGCTTTACTTACCAAACTTTATTTATCTCAACCGACAGCTTTTCTTACTTTTACTCTCTCAATTCTCTCTCCACTCCATTCACTCTGAGGAGTGAGTGAACGGGTACCAGTGAAGGTCTAGGTTGCCACCTTGGTTTAAACCATTACATAGACCTAACAGTTTTATTTTGTTTGGAATACTGTTAATGCCTAATTTTAGAACTTAAAGTTCTGTTAAAAACGAGGAGTGTCAGCCTTTCCTGGTCATGTATGCTTTAGGAAGCGTGGAGTAAATGGTGGGGAAACACATTTTATTAGTCAGTAGCTGATTATTAAAATTTTCTTCAGACTGTGAAGATATGGACTGTTAATACCCTTTTCACTTTAATAGTTGTCTTTGTATTTTTAACATCTATTGTATTTTTAACAATCATCCTAATGAATCTTGAAGATGCTACACATAGATATCTCTATTTATTTCTTAGTGAATTTTTATGGATGTCTTATCAGTAAGCTGAAACTATTCCTGATTGAGTTGGTTTGATGTACTTAAAAACACACTAGGAATAATAAGTAAGTAGTACATAAAATCACAAACCTTAACAAAAATTAGGTGGCATTCTATAGTGTATTTTATGTCTGATTTTTATCAACTGGCTCAACTTTTCTGCTACACTTTATCCTGATGTAGAAGGGCACTGCTCATAAATAGTGACACTGCTGTCTGTATAGTTTCACTGTCACATTGAAATAAAATAATTTTTGCCAGAGATTCAGAGGCTGTATTTTTCCAGACAAAGAAGCAGGCTATTCAAATGCACAGGAATGGGTCCAAAACCTACGGTAATTAAAGGGATCTTTCACTTAGAGGACAAATTCTGGGGTTTTGCCAGAAAAGAGGGATGAAAGCTCTTATGGCTTTAGATGCCACATTTAATTCGCTGTTGTGTGCTTATGACAAAAAACCCCCAGTTTTACAAGAGAAAGAAAAGTTGAAAAACTATGTATCTATTCATTGGTATCTTCCTTATTGACACTCTGCTATAATGTCTACATATATAAGCATTTTCTGAGAATTCCAAATTGAGTACGTTCTATGTTGGTTCAATAATGGTTTCTGTCATAGTTGTAGTAGTAGTGAATAAGATCATAGCTTTTGTACAAGGAAAGTGCTAGTTTGCATTCTAAGAGATGTTAAAACCCTTATCATGTAGAAAGCAAGAACAGTTTTGACTCCGGAGAAGCTGTGACTTGTCTAGTCGCTACCTCATTAGATGGGTTTATTTGGTATTTGTACTTAGACTGTGTTTAAACTTTCAATATTTAAAACATTTAAAAGTTAAATTGACTTTTTGGAGTATATGTAGAAGACATTAAATGTCCAGAAAGATGAAAACAATCATCAAAACAGATGTTTGAAATGAACAATATGAATTTACTATTAGCATTTAGGATTCAGCTTGCTCAGAATTTGCTTATATGGAATTAAACAAGATAAATTATGTCAAAATAAATCTGTCATTCTCTGTCATGCTGTTTTCTTGTTTGAATTGTTGTTGCATGGTGTCAGTCATCAATGTGAAATCTGTGAAAATGCATGGATCACAAACGTTCTATGAATGCTCGTTATTCAGCTAGCAGGCATATTTCTTTGTGTTTTGTAATTTAAATACAAAATTGTGTGTGACCTGTGGCACAATTCAGTGCATTGATCGATGCATAATGAAGAATACTGAAAATGTGGACTGAGTAACAAGCAGTAGCAGAGATTGAAACTGCAGCTAGTAAGTCAGAAAATATTTGAATGTTTGTTCCTAGCTTACAATGTTTTGAAGCAGAAATAAAATTTCTTTAGTATTTACATTTATATAAGTGAAGTCCTTGAGAAATTACAAACTTGAAACAGACACAAATGTTAGAAATTAAGGCACTGCCATTTTCAGGTCTCCATGCATTCCTGGAAACTCTTTACATTAACAGTTTTTATATTTTTTACTGTCCTTTGTCTGCTCATGTTTTAGTATTTAACGCATTTCTCATTTCAACAAATAGATGTCCTCAAAACTCACATCAGAATTTCTTCAGAAATCTATACAAATGGATTTAAAATGGAAGGGAAGGGAACTAAGGTGGAAATTACCAAGACTGTTGTAAAAGCAAAGAAAATAAATTCATGAAAATGTAAAGAGAGTTAAGAGGCACCATTGTTTGTGAATATTTTATGTTAAGATTTGAGTCCTCTTTTCAAAGTTAAGCACTTGAAGAAGGGTTCATTCTCTAGTTCTGATCTAGCTACACTGAAATAATTAATTGTAACCGAACCACAGAAAACCTAATGTTTTATTGTATTTGCTCTCTAGTAAAGCTCCCACAGAGCTTGTCTCTTTTTTTTTCTCTTAAGGGGAAATGACTAAAAGCCTAACTTATTTTCTGTCTCTCCCTGATAGAAGCAGAATAGAAAATGAACAAACAGCTGTTACAGCCATAAGCGTCTGGCCATATTAAGCCTAACAGGTGGCCTAAAGGTCTGGGGATGTTTATGAAAGCTGGAGCATATCAGGGTATCAGTAGCAGACCATAAAGGGCAGCAAAATCAAAGAAGGCAGGATAATCAACATACCTATTCAGAATATAGTGGTAAGTCATGTCTGCTTCCTACTATCACTGCTGTCTAAAGATTTTTTAGCTTTTTATATCTTTTTCATACATTTGTAGCCTTGTAGATTTTTAAAATATAGTTGTATGGTTTCTAATGCTTTTCCTGCCCTTTCTCACAATAAACTAGCCCTTACTAACGCGTTCTTGAAATTCTGTTTAGTCTTATTCCTAAGAAGAAAATTTCTGACAAGGACATTGTGTTTTCCACCAGAACTTAAGAGATATAACAAGAAATGGGGCAAAGAAGCCCCTTGGACCAACTCTAAGGGACTGACCCGAGGGTGGGTTACTGGGACAACTGATCTCCTATCGGATGTACCTGCTAGCTATATTAATTAATTAACCTTATAAAAATTGTAGAAATCCCTTATCATGTGTGCATATAGCTATACTTGTGCACCTGAAAACTTTCATTAAAGAGTTGCTTTTTATGCTATCACTCTTAATACCATTTGGAAAGTTTTGTGTTTTTATTCCAGGCAACATCATGACTGGCATCTTCACTTTTCTCATGCCGTGTATTTAACTTAGATGGTTTAGAAAAATATCTGGCACCAAAAGAAATCCAAAGCCCATTGTATTATTAGTGCATCAGATCAATTCAGCAGTTGCAAAATGTTATAATTTCTATTAACTGGAGATTTTCAATCATGCCACATGACACACAGACCACAGGTGTCACAACAGTGACATCTGGCTTGACAAAGCTCAACAGCCAAAGGAAAGAAAATCTCTCAGCCCACCCCTAAAGTTAAATTTCTGATGATTTAATTAATCATTAAATACTGTAATATTAAAATTAAATCATTAAATAAGTAGTATCATTAAATGAATGCTATGTAAAGTAGGTGTTTTTAGGGAAAAGGGAACTGATTTTATTATATCTTGCTTTTTAAGCGGTAATCACTAACATACTGGAGAGTATAAGTGTGTATGTATGTATGTGTGCATGGATGGATGGATGGATGGATGGATGGATGGATGGATGGATGGATGGATGGATGGATGGATTACTGCTTCAAGGGAAGACTTGTGCCTTAGGGTAGTCCTCTTTCTTCTGTTACCATAAAGAAACCAGAAACATATCAAAATTATCATCATGGCAGCAAGCAGGGGGCAGGGAGAAGCTAAAAGAAACCTTGTTCTGCTTGAAAGTCAGATCATGTTGAAAATATTTGAGTTTATATTCAGTTTATGTGCAGACAGGTAAAGCAATGACACACTGCCATTACTACTGTATTCTTTCAGGTTAGGCTGATAAAAGCCACTCAAAATGCCCCAACCAAATAAAGACTGTAGTATCCATTTGCCAGTATTATTGTTACACAAAGGATATTGAGTCAGGTTCACGTGAGAGAAGATTTCATAGTGAGAGCTATAGCTGATGGCATGTGTTAGTACACAGAAAGCCAGTTTTGGAGCAGGATAAAACAAAAGGGAAAAGGGAAAGGGAAAACTCTCCTCAGTGGTCAGCCTCTGGAGTCAGTCTTTAGTAAGCACGTGGAAATGGTGGTGACAAGTGATGAAGATGATGATGATGATTTTTGTGCAACGCTTTCTCCCTAGGGCAATGTGCTTTCCAGTGGGACTTGCTTAAACTCCTTACAGCTTGATTCTTGCTTATGAGGCTGTTAGCACTGATTGAGTATGCTAACTGTGTGCAAGTACATCATCCTGTTTTTCTGTTCAGTTCCTGTATGCATGTGTTTTTGGATAATATTTACAAAGTATTTCAGTGTTTGTTATCTACGGTTTTTTTGCACTGTGTTTATGTTTCTCTATACAAACAAACCCCAGAAAACAAGAGATAAAGGAAAGCAAAGGAAGGAAGGGCAACCTACCACCGGTGGTATTTGCTCTCCTTAAGAGTGACAACAAGAACACAAGGGTTTTGCAGGTGCAATATCGTGAGACCAACACCACATGAACAACAGCATGGGGATCCAAGGGGGATCCATAGCCATGGAGGGGTTGAAAGGAGTCTGCTGCCACAGCTTGAGGGGAAAGGCTTCAGGGCTGCAAGCACTGGACCTTTAGCAATACTAACCATTAACACTAAGACACCCAAGGTACGCTGCAGCAGCACCAGCTTCCATATCCTGAGATCTGAATTTGAAGCATTTTAGAAAAGATTTTGTGTTTTCTTATCCTTTGTCCTGCAAAAGTGATACTCCAGCGAGTGTCAAGTCACGGGTATCTTTATAAGGAAGGATAAATCCATTTGCAAAGGGAAAAGACAAGATAGATATTGCCTTAGATTATACCCTGAAGATAAAGCTTTAAAATGTTTTTTCGAAGTATTTGAAATGTTTTAACAATTTGAAATGAATTTTTTTTAATTTTTAACATTTTTATTTTGTGTTAGAATATTTTTAAAACTCTATTATTTACTTTTTGTTTTGTCTGAAAGGTTAGTGCCAATTATACTGATTTCTTTGACTTGAAATATCTAAACAATGAGTGAAAAAATTTCTTTTGTCAGTCTAAAGCACAGTCCTTTACAGTCAGTACTGTTGTGCTGTTTGGTGGCTACTGATTTCTGCTTGCATAGAGCAAAGCAAGGACAAGCTCTAAATCTAGAGATTTCAGCTTTGTCTGCTAACTAACCATTTTGTAAATTCTTTTTTGTTTTATTGGCAGATATCCTACCTATAGACATTATAGCATAGGGGAATGAAAAACTCTAAGATAATTCATAGTTTAAATATAAACAGATTAGTAATAAATGAAACACAAATAGATTCATTTACTCTGGGAAGCTCCTGGAAAAATGGACAGACAAAAGTGCCTAGAAAGATGCAGGAAATGTTAGGGACTTTCTGTGTGTATGGGTGAAAGTCAGTGGCAATTTAGTGAGAAAATGTATTACTTTCCAGGAGAGTAGCTATTTGGAGCAATATTTTTTTCAAGAAAGAAGGCTAGGAGTTGTTCAGTGGGAGCAGGAGCTTCTGCTGCCCAAAGAGCTGGGCAGAAGAACAGAAGAAAGGCAGGATATGAGGCATGAAACATGATGTCATGGAAGACAACAGGACAAGAAACAGAGATAGATCTTTGTTTAGTTGGAGGCTGTGGCGGAAATTTAAAGGTGATTTGTTAGATGATGATTGAATGCTATTTCTTTTTCCCTCATGCTGTTGTTTTTTTTTTTTTTTTTCTTCAAGGAACCGCAGAGTACAAAGAATTTTTAGGCAACATGCGTTTAGTGGCAAGAAGATATGTTGGGGGATGGCAAAAGAGCAGGAAAGGAGACTAAGTAGAACTTTCCCTCCCCATACATAACTGGAAACTTTCCAGTCAGTGTCAAACCAGAAGCAGCCTTCATTCTTTAGGTGCAGTTATCACAGGAGGAAAACAAATTTGGTCAAAACTGTCTTTTGGACTCATCACTGGGACTTGTCTTTGCAGTTGTACACACAAATTCTTAGATTGTCCCCTTGTACCTGAAAACAGGCTTTACTACATGGGGCCTTTTCAATCCTCAAATGGCATCCTGGCCTGTATCAGCAATAGCGTGGCCAGCAGGACCAGGGTAGTGATTCTTCCCTCGTACTCAGTACTGGTGAGGCCACTCCTTGAGTGCTGTGTCCAGCTCTGGGCTCCTCAGTTCAGGAAGGACACTGAGACACTGGAGTGTGTCCGGAGAAAAGCAACTAAGCTGGTGAAGGGTCTGGAGCACAAGTCTTATGAGGAGCAGCTGAGGGAGCTGGGACTGTTTAGCCCAGAGAAGAGGAGGCTCAGGGGAGACCTTATCACTTTCTACAACTGCCTGAAAGGAGGTTGGGGCCACTTGGGAGTTGGTCTCTTCTCCCAGACAACCAGTGACAGGATGAGAGGATACAGTCTTAAGATGCACCAGGGGAGGTTTAAGTTGGACATTAGGAAGAAATTCTTCACAGAAAGCATGATAAGATATTGGAATGTTCTGCCCAGGGAGGTAGTGGAATCCAGGAGGTGTTTAAAGAAAGACTGGATGTGGCACTTAGTGCCATGGCCTAATTGACATGGTGGTGTTTGGTCATAGTTTGGACTCGATGATCTCAGATGCCTTTTCCAACCTAACTGATTCTGTGATTCTGTGATGAGAGAGTATCTTAAGGTCTTCTTGTCTGGAACAAAATTTAATAAATCCCTTAAGATCTGGAACCCCAGGTCTGGAAGATGGGGTGATTTTTAATAGCTTCAAACTTACATCTGTGGAAATAAGGGACATTTCCCAGTAGGCACATTCTGAATCCTTTAGTAACAATGGGTAACTTACTGGTATACAAAATGTACTATTAAATTTCCTGTGGTGTGTCTTTTCTATCACTTTATTTTGGGTCTTAAGGAAATTTGAACTTGGGTTGCTTCCATCTGAATCTGGATCATTAATTCTGTTTGTGTGATGGTTTATGCTCCAGCTCAT